>BSBM01000968.1:7845000-8245000 GCA_027924585.1 Larix kaempferi | reverse complement strand
AGCGGCATACTGTAGGTGTGCCCAAGCGTATTGGCCTACTCCTTCGTAGGGTGGCTAGAGCCGTGGTATGCTACCATGAGTGGCGTGAGAAGTGTGAAGGTCGCGAAGATCGCAAGAGGTCTCCTTAGACAGTAGTATTTACTTTTTTGCGGCATGTACATGATATGTAGGCCAGAGAGCCAAAAAATTTCTTTAGACACAAACTTTATCATATGTATTCAGAAAAAACACTTTTATATGCGATTATATACATGTGGACTTATTTCTATGACCTATTCATTTAAAATGGCTTGTGTGTTTTTTTTATGATGTATTTTTTATGTATGGGCTAGCTGCCAATCCAAAATGTAGTTAGCCAATGAGTCAGCTACAAAATTGAATTCTCGTGGTATATGTTGATATGAAATGTAATCAAAATATCGTTCCAAGAGGCGTACCCTTCGAAATAAGTGAAGTAATATAGGATCGCGGACAGTGTAGATACGGTTTAAATGAGACACCACGAGTTGGGAGTCTAGAAAGACTGATAAGGAGTAAATTCTGAGGGAAGCAACTTCAGTTAAGAGTCCAATGACTGCATGGTACTCTGCAATGTTGTTGGTTGTGGGGCCCAAGCAAGTGCCTCTTGAAGATACCAACTCGCCAGCAAGAGAATAAACAACCCATGCTGCGAAAGCAAGGTTCCGGGTGTGTCGGATAGCACCATCAACGAATCCATGGTAGGCAGACATCTCCGCATAGAAGCACAAGTCGAGGAAAATGAGGATACATGAAATTAAATCCATGCACACACACACAAAAGAAAAAACTGAAAACAATCTAAGTACATTATGTACAACATGTCTCGCGCAGGATAAACCTACACGTAGAAACGTTTTAGGTACACCCTGTTGCGGGGCCGTGCCAAAGGCGTACCATCACAGTCAACGAGCTCATAGGCTCCTTTTTCCAATACACGCTTTATGATGAAGGGACCGTACCACATAGACTCTAGCTTTCCTTTTCCTAGTTTGTCATGCATCTAGTCATATGTGAGTACGAGGTCGCCTTCGTTGAAAATTCGAGGTTGAACGGATTTATCATATTGTGCTTTGACGCGTTTCTTATGGGCTTCGTTAGCTAAAGCAGCATTGCGGCCGGTTTCATCTAGCTTAGCTAGATACAGAAATCATTCTTCTTCGGAAGTCATATTGGGAAGTAGCTCAATGGATATCTTCAGTGATGTAATTTCACATTCAATTGGAAAAATGGCTTCCAGGCCATACACCAATTGGAATGGTGTGAACCCGGTAGCACTTTTCATTGAGGTTCGGTAGGCCCATAATGATGAGAAGAGAGCTAAGTGCCAATTGGACTTATGAGTACCCACAATGCGCTAAATCATGCGTTTCAAAACCTTGTTTATGGCTTCGACTTGGCCATTGTCCTGTGGGTAGTATAGGGTTGAGTTTTCATGACGAAAACCCAGCTTGGCACTCAATTCTTCAATCATATGGTTCCTAAAGTGGGAACCGTGATCGGTCACAATAGACTGCAGAACTCCGAACCTAGCTATGATGTGGTTGAATATAAATTGTGTTGTTGTTTTACCGTCTTCTACGAAAGTAGGCATCGCTTCAGCCCATTTTGTGAAATAATCGACACTTACTATGACATAGCTATGCCCCCCAGCTGAAGTGGGCTTACAGTGCGTGAAATTGATGCCACATTTGGCGAAGGGGCTGATGGCAACAATAGGGTGGAGTGGAGCAGGATGCGAGAGTTTCTTGCTGTGGAAGAATTGATAGGGTGGACATTTCTTGACCGTTTAAATGCAATCTTTGAAAATCGAGGGCCAAAAATATCCCGCTCGTAAAATATTCTGGGTCGTAGCCATCCAAGAGAGATGACCACCACATGCTCCAGAGTGGCAGTCATTAAGAATGTGTTCAGCTTCGTCCAAAGTTAAACAACGTCGAAGAAGGGTATCGACACCACGGCAGTAAAGGGTGTCGTTGATGATGAGGTAATACTTGGCATGATGTCGGATATGTCGACGTTCATCGCGGTTAAGTTCGGGCCGAAAATGTTGGGTTTGGATATAGAGTATGATATCCTCACACCATGGATCGGACGTGCTAATGAGGAAAAACGATTCATCAGGGAGAGAATCGATGGGCTCTGGTTTCTCAGTGGCACGAGGCAAAGTACAAATCATCTCTGCAAAGACCAAAGATTTCTTGGATTTTGCCTTGGCAAATTCCAAGTCAAATTCTTAAAGGACAACAATCCAATGAGAGTATTTTCCCCCAAGCACTTGACGTGTGAGGATGTAGTACATTGGATTGAAATCAATGATGACAGTGGTCCGGTGGAGTAGATTGTAGTGGTAGAACCTCTGGACAGCAAAAACAGTAGCCAGAGCCAGCTTTTCAACATGCGAGTAGTGGGTTTCGGAGTCGAGGAGACTCTTACTAAGATAATAAACCACATGTTCTATGTCGTTGGAGTCTTCCTGGACTAACACCATACCAATGGTGGAAGTGGAAGCTACGAGATATAAGATGTAATCTCGTGTGTAATTGGGGGGTTGAATCACGGGATCCTTAGTAAGGTTTGTTTTCAGATTATCAAAAGATCATTGGGCTTCATCATCCCAAAAGAAGGGAACGTTCTTTTTCAGAAGCTGCATGTAACCCTTGGTGATCTTGGCAAAATTGCACATGAAACAACGTAGAAAGTTTGCATGCCCCCTGCAAACTTTGAATTTCTGTTATGTCCATGGGTAAAGGCAGAGCTAGAATGGCTTCTACCTTCCCAGAGTCCAATCGTATACCATATTTGGAGATTATGAATCCCAAAAGTCTTCGGGCTTCAACACAAAAAATGCACTTGTGTGGATTCAAACGAATATTGTAGCAGTGGGACCTTGCAAAGATGGTGCTCAAATGATCTAGGTGATCTTCCCGAGTCTGAGAATGAGTGGGGAGGTCATCAAGATATGGTTCTACAATATGTTTAATATAGTGAAATGCGTATGACATCGCCCGTTGGAAAGTTTCCCCGACGTTTTTGAGGCCAAAGGGTAGCTTTCGGTACGCAAAGGTCCCCCATGGGAAAATGAAGGCGATTTCATGCTGGTCAACTGGGAGTATCTCTATCTGATTATAGCCGGAGAAGCCATCCATAAATGAAAAGATGACGCTCCCGACGCAATTATCGATAATCTTGTCAATGAACGGAGTTGGATAGTTGTCCTTCGGACAAGATTTATTCAAATCACGGTAATCGACACAGACTTTGATCATGCCCTGTTTCTTTGCCACAGGAACGATATTAGACACCAACTCTGTCAACGGGATAGGATAAATAAAACCAGCACGCAAAAAAATTTTGACTTCTGCTTTGATAGCTGCTGCCTTGCGGGGATGAACTGGCCGGAGTTTCTGCCGAACTGGTTGGGCACCAGTAAAATTTTGGATCTCATGGACCACGATGGAAGGGCCTATTCCTGGCATTTCTTCATAACTCCAAGTGAAGATGTCACGGAATGTTTTAAAATAGGCGGTATAAAACTCCAATTCGGTGGGAGTACATTTTTTGCCTATGTGAATGTTTTCCACGACCCCAGGATTCACTTAAATTTTAATAGGAGTAGTTGCCATGAGGTTGGCCAAGTTTCCTTCGAAAAAGATATCATCAACTGAAGTGGGAAACTTGGGCTTAACAATTTCAAGTGAACTGCTGGGTTTGGTGTCTTTCTTGATCGCCTAGATAGTAGGAAAAGAATACCGATGATGGTAATCTTCCCAGGGTGGTTCATCGACACACATAACCTCCATAATTGATTCGTCAAAAGGAAAAATCAATGTGAAAGGATCGATAAGTGACGAAGATGGGCCAGCCTCAGACGAGAGCTATGGCACAGCGTGATGCGTAGTAAGGTCGACCCAGTCTATGGCTGACTGGATTGCCTCATAAGTTGTGAGGTTCCTGTTTAACGGCATGGAGTCACCGTAGTTTTCAATCTCCTTAGGACTTGGTATCACCCAAGAATGATTGGATGGGGTTATATTTGATGATATCATGTTGACGACTTATACAGGGGATATGAGCTCCGAGAATACTCCGATGAGGGAGGAATCCTTCATAAGACCAACGCCAACATCCTTGAGGCGGAACTGAGATTGGCCCAGTAATGGAACAATGTTGGCGGAGTTCGAATGAGTGTCGGGAGTACAGAAGTCTAACTAATCTATAGTGACAATCTTCCCTTGGTGGAGAAATTGTATGAATCGAAAGAGGGAAGATGCAACGACAGTCATGGCGTAGAACCAATTCCGGTCGAGTAGAAGATTATAATCCAATGGTGCATCTATGACTTCGATGTGTATGGGTAATGTCTTTCCCCCTAGTTCAACGCCAATCGTAGGAATGAGTCCGTACGGTTGAAAACCGTGTCCATCAAACACTCTGAGAGTAGTGGGAGAAGTTGTAACTTCGGGAGAGCCTATGGCTCTCCAACAATTCAAGGACATGATCGACATGGAAGCTCCTTCGTCTAAGACAGTGCGATGAATGTTATTTCCAGGGATCTTTGTTTGGACTTGGAAGTCTAACTCGTGAGAAAGCCGAGGTATAAAATACTCCAAGTTAAACATAATCGTGTTTGAAGTATCCAGGTCCACTGCCCCCAGTGTTGAGAGTAAGGTTCTACGCTACGTGGGGTAGTGTTGGAGAACCTCGAGAGTCGACATCGTGCATGGTGCTTGAGCTAGGTCCTCAACAATATTGTAATTTTGGGTTGCTTGCTCGTTGGGATTAAATGTCGCCTTTCGAATGGTGCCCTTGGGTGGGCGTAGCACTGTGTCTGTGACAGGTCTCTCAATGTGGAGATGACCATTGGGGGGAGGGATGACAGAAGTATCTTTAGAAGGAGACTTGCCATTGGTTGTCTCTGGTTTGTTTGAGCTTGAAGAGGTATCGTATGTCCTTGCTCGAGTATATAGATTAATCTCTTCGTTACTCATCATCATAATTTCGCGGTTTGCAGACGTTTCTCCGCGGGGTGGATTGTTTGGATTGCCCCCTTATGGGGGATCGTGGGAAACCATCTGCCGTTGCTGCTGAGGGAAAGGATCGGTTAACACTACTAGGCGGGAGGATCCTTTAACAAATTTGTTGACTTCGTCCTTGTAGGGATAGTCACATGTGTAGTGATCTTCCTGGCAAATCAGACATGGAAACTTTGCTTTCCGACGTGGTTTGGGATCGTTGTTGATTGGTTGCAGCTTGGGGTTCTCCTGTTGGTTAGAAGGTTTCTTTGATTTTTCGTGGTTATTCTTCTTCTTTCCCCCAAATGGTTGTGACGTGGATTGAACTGCGTTCACCTCAGAGGAGAGAGCAGGAGAGGTAGAAGCTTTGGAAGCAACCTGGGGTGGAGAGGGGGAAGCAGTGCCTTGCTACCCTGTCGGTTTGGTGGCAAGCTGAGCCTTAACTAATCCGATGATACCGTCAATGGGGGGTTCAGTGGCAAGCTTGGTTGGATCAGTAGTGGTGCGAGTGGCATGGGGAATAAGCTCGTATAAAGTTCCAAATTGGGTATATACCAAATCCATATACTGAGCACGAGAAATCACTTGTTCCTCCGTGACAGGTCCACCCATGGCAATATCCCTGGCGATGGGAGGCAGAAATGACTTTGTGAACCAATCAGCGAGTAACTGGTCCGGAATGGGTGCCTTGATTAACCTACGGCGTCGACGCCCACTCATGAATATGATCTGAGATGTGCGTAGAAGTGGTTTGACGTAGTGAGGTCAATAGGTCTATTCCAGTCTCGTACCGGATGGGGAGCTGGAAATGTGTCAGAAACTGCATAGCCAAGGTATTGAAATCGTGAAAGTAGTGTTGTGGCAGCTCGATATAACATTTTTCTGCCGTGTCAGTGAGGGTACGCTAGAAGAGCCATAACCGAATGGAGTCATCCATCAATGAGTTCGATGAACACCAAAGATGGAAGGTCATTACTTGGTTCTTGGGGTCTTCCCCGGGTTTGGCATCGAACTTAGGAATGTACGATGGTAGTTTGGCTAGGATGGGTGGCCAATGTGGTTCATGCCATATGGGATCGTTGATAAGCCGCGACAAATTGGGTAAGTCTAGCGTAGCCAAGAAAGGAAGTTGATGATTAGGCTACGGGTATGAGTAGTAATTGTATGGTGTAGGGATGCCTGTAGGACCCTGCACATCATATTGTTGCGTATTGTACCCATACATGTTTTCCGCAGGATACTGTTGGAAGTTCTGAGGATAGTAGACCATTCGGTTAACCAGTTGTGTGTTCGAAATCATGGGATTTATCATTTGACTCGGAACCATCGTAGTAACCAGTTGTTGAATGTTCTGCTGAGTAGGGATGACGGGTATAGTTCCCTGTGTTGTTGCATCCCAAGAATGTTTCCTGTTTCTTGTTGGGGTATGGTTCCTTGGGATTGTTGTGTCCCAAGAATATTTCTCGTTCCTTGTTGGGGTATGGTTCCCTGGGATTGTTGTGTCTGAGGAATGTTTCTGCCACCTTCATTGGGTGGAGGGTTACCCATACCAGGGTTGGGTGATGCCTGAAAGAATGGTGTCCATGGAATATTGATTCCACCTTGATAAAGGGGTGGCGGCTGAAGCGGTGGGTTCCATGGAGTATTCACGGCTGAAGGATAAGGAATACTGGAGTTCAGGTTGGGGGGAATATAAGTTTGAGTAGGTTTCCCCCCAACTTGATTCCAGTTTCCGAACAAAGAGTATCCCCCACTCTGTGGGTTTTGGGATCCCCAAGAAGGAAGTGTACCTTACGAGGGATGTTGGAAATAAGATCTGGTTGGGATACCGACATGAAGTTGTCCACTGCCAGGTGAATTATACATGCCCAACTGAGAAGAAGCTGCTGATTGAGAGGGTTGTTGAATGGTGCCAATGGGGGCATTAACAAGTGGTGCTCCTCCAATAAAAGGGCATTGTTGAACTGAAGGAAAAGAAGGAGGGGGTTGTTGAGTGGCCTCGCTTTGAATGGTACCAAGGGGTTGTCCTCCAGCAGGTGGGTTAGATGGTCTAGCGGGAGGAGGTTGGTGAATGGGACCAGTGTTCCCAAAATATGGTTTTCCTCCTACATACGTGTTTGATGGTCCACCCGGAGGAGGTTGGTTGTTGGGATCGATGGTTCCAATAGTCGGTTGTCTACCTTCGGAAATGGTATAGATGGTGGTTGAAGATTAACCTCCGGTCAACATGGATGATCCAGCAATATGAATGGATGTTCTTCTAATACTAGAAAGGTGGGGTATGGTCATTTGGCCAACGACGCCAAAGGTGTCGATTTGTGGGGGGGCTCTTTCATACGTTACAAGCGGGGACAGAGAGAATACTGGGTTATCCCTCATAAGTGGTGTGTCCCTTGAACGTACGCCAAACATATTGGATGGTAGAAAATGTGGGGAATTTAACTGAGGGGTATCAGGAGTCACATCCATGGGGTCTTGAAAAATAGGGGGACCATCAAGGGCTTGGCCCGGATTTGTATCCCTTGAGGGGTCAAAAATGTGAGTTGTTTGTTCAGGGTCCAGAAAAACCGTCAGCGTAGGAGTGATGAAACTCTATGCTAGATGGAATGTGATGAGCTCGGTAACTAGGAGGGCAGGTGGTGGGGGGTATTGGGAAGTCGACAAGATCATTTGCTCCGTATCATGTTTGAATTGTTCCGACGCTAAAGGGGAGTTAGCGAGACTAACCATGCTAGATTGGATTTACGCCATAATATCTTTTCCTGAGGGGAGATCAGGGAGGGATACGGTGAAGGGTATATTGCTAGAAGAACCGGTTTCCTGAGTGTGAACACCTGGCGGTGTAGTGGTGACAGGCGGAGGCTCCGCCTGGGAAGTAAAAAAGTCACACTCAAGTTCAAAAGGTGTGTTAGGTAGTTCAGTTTCTTCAATAACTTCAACGTATCCATCCGGGACTAAGATCAACTCGGACACATATTCGTTAGATCCTTCAATAGTTCCAACAGATCCTTCAGGAACGTCGTAGAAAGTGTCTGTTGGCGGGGTAGTGCTAATATCTGGGAGGGTGACAGCCTCCGGTATAGTATCATGTGCAGTACTAAATTCAGCAGCTGCAGGGTTGTCCACTATGGGAGATATTTCTGGAATGATAGTGGGTTGAGTGACAGCCGGAATCTCAGGTGTGTTACTGGTTTCAGGAACTGCAAGAGGTTATGAGACCGTGCTGTGAGTTACAGTTATAGGAGGAACTGAATATTTGGTGCGGATAGGTGGTGGAACATTCCCCCGACAGGGGTAGGAATACGTGATGCAGGTGGACTAGAATTCCGTGGTGGTGGTGGTGGGCTTCGTCCCTGTATTCTTCGTGATCTCTGTGTATCAGACATGATGAGGGGAATACAAGTTCCAGGGATAGTCTGGTAGAAAAGAACTCAAAAACCCTAAAGAAACTGAGTGTGCAAAAGGGGAGCTAGAAAAAGGTAAGGCTCACAGGCCAAAAAAGCAAGCTCTAAAAAACTATACTGAGACCGGCGTCACAGTAAGCGAGCTGAAACAAAAGTGGCTAGAATGCCAACAAGCAATCACTAAAAAGAAAAATGACCCTCTAAGAAGATGAAATAGAAAGCAAAACCTCCTAACTAAGAGCTGGAGACCTCAACAAGTTCTATCCTTCGCAAGGTGGTGAAATCCAAGTCAAACAATACAAAATGAGAGACCAATAATGGAAGGATATCCCTCTACCGAAAGGGATCCTAGGTAAAGAGCCCTAGAAGAAAAGTTACTAAGCTACCTCGTTCATGGCATGTCGGAGAAGGATACTACCACTTCTACCTTATCACCCTTGTATCACCATTATGGTGGCCGGAAAATACAAGGAAGACAATGGATCGATATGCCTTAGGAGCTAAGTGGAGTGCGGTATTCCAAAAAGTTCGTCCTAAACCAATCCTCACGGCTTGCCCCGAAACGATGGGAGGCCCTCTCCACAAACTGGTCGATGGTCGTGTCAATAAATACTAAAGGATTTTAGAACCCTAGAGGACAACAACTATGTCTCAAATGATAATGACAAGGGGAAATTATTTGGATGCCTATCCCCAGTGTCCTACCTAACTAACAAATTCTTTTTCTCCTCAAGTGAGGTTACAGTGTGTTGAGTTAGGGAGTGTAAATTTTAGTGGTTGTATTACCCAATCAGGTAAATGGAAGTGAAACTTGTGGTGTTGTGACGACTCAAACCATGCAAATGAAAATGAATCGAAATGACCCTTTCTATTCGATGAAATCTATCTAGAGAAAAGGGAGAGTTCTTCGATCACAATGTATGAACTTTTTCAAAAACAATGAAAAACCACTTCAAAAACAAACTTTTTGTTTTCTTTTTTCAAATAAACCAAACTGAATGAAAACTACTTTCAAATGTGACTGATCTACAACTATTGATGCTTCCAAATGAGAGATTATGTGACAAGCAAGGAAAAGTGATTCACTTCCTAATATGCAAAAGTATAAACTGGATCTTTTCAATAAAAGCAAGACAATGTTCCAAAAGAAAATTTCCAATATTGATTTTGATAACAGGAATGGAAAAATATTGCTATAAGAACAATGTAATCTTTAAAACTGTATAATCAAGGAAAGACAAACAGTAACAAAAACTTGATTATCATGAAAGGATCAAGCCAATGCAAGAATCATGAGGAGGTGGTCAATATGGGTATGATGTCACTAACTCAAGAAATCCAAGCTCAAAAACAAATGAAAACAAACCATAAAAGACTTTGCAACTAAATTGAACAGTGACAGGGTATGTAGACAAGAAGCAATAGGTAAGGAACAAATATGTATGGTGATAACAATGATCACGAACCCTAATATTGCAAAGGTGTCTACACAACTTCAAACAATGAAATGCAAGCACTGTACTACAGCTAAGCAGGTTGCAGAGTTTTGGTAAGCAACAGAGCAACAACCAAAGGCAGAAAAATTAAGAAATGACCTGTAGGAACCAAACAAACTGAGAAACAAACTTATTTACATAGATTATCGCGTGGCTAACATAAGCCTAGGAGAGGTACTGGTAAATTATCGTACTCTAGCAAAACTGAAGGGCGCGGTAAACTGGTAATTACCTCTCTGTAGGTTGTGATGGGGGCGCAATAATTATCAAAAGAGAAAAAAAGGGCACTAGTTTGAGAAAAGTTTTTGACTTTTCAAGGGTTTGCAGACCCAGAGGACTTACTGATCGATGACAGGGGTCTGATGCGGAGGGGAGGGTGGTGAAAGGAGGTCAAAGAGGCCAACTCTCAAGACTGGTTTGAAGGAAGATCAATTTCACAGTAAAAAATGAATGAAAGTAAAAAAAACTCAAACAAAAGGGGTTCAAACCAACGGAGTCGCCAGTTTTTGTTGTAGAGATTTCTTCCTACGGGTAAGAAGAATCCCTCTTAGGATAAAGTGACAAAGATCAACTCTATGCTAAGACAAAAAGGAAACAAATGCTACCTCATTCCCTAGATCTAAATTAGTGTTTCCAATTCTAACATTTGATGGATGAGAAAGAAGACAACTAACCTTCTATTCCGATGTTTGTCCAATCAATTCTTTGATCCCGAAGTCCTCGCGATGAACCTGTAGAGATCAACACGACAAACAAGTGCACACTATCTTCCAAATAACTGAATCACGAGTTAGATCTATATTCTACTGAATACAATTTATGTAAATGAATCATGATCAACACACATAAATAGGGAAACAAGACCAGTTATATTTTATTAAGAACTCAAGAGTGCTTACAAAGTAGTTGCTTGATGTCTAAGCCCATTCCAGCTCCAAGTCCTTCCTCTATCTATCTCTGTAAAAGGATTATGATCATAGGTTTGATTCCCCAAAAGTCCTCCCTTTGTCCCATGGAATGCCTCTCTCTTATAGGATGAGGAAGGGTTAACCAACAAGAGAGTATAATGGATCTAGAGAGTGTTCAGTGGATCAGGCTTGCTAAACAGAGAGGGGGTTGGGATTGAATCAAAGGTAGAAATCCCAACAAAATCTCTCGAAGGTTGAGATCCATGGAAAAAAGGCTAAAAATGGATTATCACGCCCCTAGGCTTGAGCATAACGCGGTATTACCGTGCCCTAGGGTGGGAGCATAACGCAGTAACCCTAATTATTATGCCCCATCAATTTTGCAAAGCGCGATAATTCCTGCAGATGAGGTTTGTCTGGGTGACACGTGGCAGGCATGGTGTTTCTTTCAGTGTTCAGCCAATAGATTTCACTCCTAGATGTCCAGATGGTCATTAAGGGGAAGTGTCATTTATGTCGTTGGTGCAAGGATGTGACACTAGGATTTAATGTGTAATATTGAGGTATAACACCATCTTCATCATCATCATCATCGGCATCACTCTCTCTTCCCTAGTTTTACACTCTCTCTCTCTCTCTCTCTCTCTCTCTCTCTCTCTCTCTATGTGTAAACCCCCTCTCCCTCTCCCTAACCTCTCCCCCATCCCTAACCATCCTAATCTTTCTATCTTTCTGCTACTCCCCCTATCCCAAAACCCCCTCGTCTCCCTAGCCCTTACTAACCCAGGCTCTCTCCTTCTCTCTCTCTTCCCTACACCTCCACCTACCTCTAACCACACCTCCCATCTCTCTTTCTCACTCCCTACAACTAACACCCTCTCATCTCTCTCTCTCTCTCTTTCTCCCCCTCGCTAACCCCCCTCCTAGCCCCTTACCCCTAACTAACCAACCCCCATCACTAATCCCTAAGCCCCTAACACCAAATCCCTATTTAACCTCCCAACCCATAGAAACTATTGAATAAGGTTTTGATGATTACAATAACGCTAGCGCGTTTTTGCATGAAGAAACGCTCGCGTGTTTTGTGTAAGTAAGCGTTATTTATCCGTGCACCAAACATATTAAATGCCTATGATTTTTTTTAACATTCCAAAAACGCGTGTGCGTTTTGTATGTCCATAATGCTAGCGCGTTATGTGTCTCCATAATGCTAGCGTGTTTTGTATGTGCAAAAATTCAGCAGAATGCTTTTATACCCGAAATCTTGCATTTTGTCTTCCCATCTTCCTGTCTCCCATACAGCATAATACTTCGCAATCAACATTCAAGGCAATTGAGGAAGCTCAAGACACTCTATGTTCACAATCAACAAGCTTGAAGAGGATTCTACAGTTAGCATTTGGAATTGAGGATTCCACATTCACAATTAGCAAGCTTCAAGAGGATTCTACATTCACAATTTCAAGCTTCAAGAGGATTCTACATTCACAATTTCAAGCTTCAAGGGGATTCTACCTTCACAATGTCAAGAAAGCTTGATGAATCTATTTGAACACAATTGAAGAAGAATCTACATTCACTATTGAGCAAGCCTGAAGAATCTATATTCACAAATGAAGAATGTTCTATATTCACAAGTGAGGTAGAAACTTTACTTTCACATTTGAGCAATATTGATGAATCTATATTCACAATTGAGGAAGTATCTATATTGACAATTGAGCAAGCTTGAAGAACCTATATTCACAATTGAGAAAGAATTTGGATATTTTAATAGTTGAGCACACCTCTAGAATCTATTTTCTTAGTATTGTTCATTGTGGTCATGGGGAATTCACGCAATCAAAAAAGGAAATCGGCAAGGAAAGAGAAACCTCAAGAAACCATGGAAGAAGTTAGAGAAAAGAAAATATTGGACATGTGGAATCGAAGGCATTCCATGGAAACTCATCCAATTCCAACCATAGATGATGCCATGGTCGTTCCTACCCATCCACCTCAAGAAAACGAAGAAATTCACTAGAGGGGGACTCAATTTCAACAACATTTGAGGAACAAGCACCCCATGGCACTAGTCAAGAAGTAAGATGTAGGTGCTCATCGAGGGATGTTTCAATTCCCAAATCAAGTCAACCTCAGAATATGGTAGTGAATGACTTGTTGGGTAGTGTTTATACAAGCGACGAAGTTAGAGAGGCATTGAGTGAAGTATTTACAATGGAAGAAGAAAATGTTATGGAGACCATCCAAGAGAATGAAAGACAAGAGGCTCCTATTGAAACACCAGAGTGTCCTGGTGATGTTGTACATGCTCCAGTTCCAACACCCTTACTTCCATTAGCAACTGCACGCCAAAGAACACCGAAATGTATACAAGTTGATGAAACTCCCATTAGTTCACTTGAAGGTACGTTGTCTAAACGTGCTATTGCTTATCAAACTCAACAAATACTTCATAACTTTTTTTATTCGAAATGTGATGGGGACAAGTGAAAATTATTTTTATCATTGTTAAAATCTAGGTCTATGGTCGTTGTTAGAAGAACGTTAAAGATAAAGATGACCAAAAAGTTAGAACCAAGTTCTCATATTGTTAAAAGTTTAGTAGATGCATTTAGTACAGTTGGAAAGAAATCTCGCTCAAAGGATCGCAATGCGGCTCGTCATGTATTGTCACAATCAATCGTGAACAAAAACACTAGCGCACTTCGTTTTCTTAAACCTACATCCAAAATTATTAATTTGAATGTGAATACACTTCGTAGGTATTGTGTTAGAAGAGAACAACTTGAAACCAGTCAAACAGATGTTTGGGCCTTCATTGGCAGGTTGCCACGCTCTTATATGAAGCTCATTGATGAGGTAAAGGGATTAGTGCAATATTTTTGGCATGACAACACTAAACCTTCTTCCAACCAAAAAGATGTATTAAAATTGAGAAGGGGTTCAAAGGATTGTGAACCACACATTAAACATTTTCTTGATATGACACAAACAGAATTATATGAGAGTTTTAGGAATGAACATAACGAACTTGACTTGGGCCAAAGATCCTTTGAAAAATGCAAACCATGGTATGTTAAAATAAACACAATTTGTAACACATGTTGTTGTCGATACCACATTGAGTATGGTTACTATTATGACACATATACATATATTTTTCATGTATTGCATAACACTATTGTGCAGGAATGCTCAGCTACATTACCACCGATGCCATCTAGAGACTTTATTCATAGCATTTTGTGTAGCAGGCCAAACGATTGCACATTTTATCAAAAAACTTACATTGATGGGACATGCCCAGATTGTGGTGGATTTGCATTATTGGAAAAATGCATACATGTGACCGATGAGCATGAACTTGGGAGGTAGGAGGTGAACTTGTTGTCATTCAAATATGTCATGTATGATATTGATGGAGGGAACGAAAGAAAAAAATACAATTGGTCATTATCAGGTTGGTAATGAGCTATTGGATACTATTTTTTCTTCAGATTGCAATTTCATATGTAACATTCTATTGATATATGTCTTTATTGTTGATCTACCAGGTACGGGTTTGCGACTTCATGGAGGAATTCTTTGAAAAGACACAATAGTATGTAAAGCATGTGCATGTGGCTCGTTAGCAAGATGAGCAGTTTAGAATGTGCAGGGATACATTTCCTATTGGGACTATCCTGTCAGTGGTCGATTCAACCACAAAATGATATTCAGAGTCAATACTATCACTCATACCAAGTCATCCTAATGGTCCATATCACCTATAGACATGGGGCAGATAGTACTGAAGACAACAGGGTTATATTGGAGTATCACTTCTACATAAGTGATGACATGTGTCACGACTTGGATTTTGTACAACACAGCTTTCAAATGTCCTAAAATCACTTGAAGGATAACAGTATACGGATGGAACCACATTGGATTTGGTCTGACGGTTGTACAGGGCAATTCAAAAATGCCCGTGTCTTCCAATGGTTGTGTATGCTCCACAAAAGGCACAAGGTACCACATATTTGGAACTATTTTGAGACCAGACATGGAAAAGGTGAACATGATGGAGCAGGTGCATGCATAAATAATTCATTACGCAGGCAAAAAATGAAGTTCACAAATGTATCACTCATCTGAGATGCAAAAACCATCGTTGAATGGTGTGCTTCAGTCATGGGGGAGGGAGCAAGAAGGCAGGAATATCACTCAGCCAGGAAAGAACATGTACATAAATATTTTTGGGAGGTGGTTGATGTAGATCGATCACATTTATATGAGTGCAAGACCATCCAAGGAACTCGTGCATTTCATTCAGTTAAACGTCGGACAATGCTATACTTGAAATGTGGATAAGGAAACTGTCATGTTTTTGTTCTCCATGCAGTAGTGGTGAATGGGACGAATGTGAATCCATGGATTGGGTTGATAGTTGGAACCGTGTATCACTCCCCATTGGTCAACAGATAGCTACAGAATTATCCCAATTGGAGGAGGACCAATCAAGTATTTCACCAGACTATGACCACATATCAGATCTCGTACAACCAGGTTCGATTAATATTTTTATATTTTTGACAACTAGTTGTGTCTAATTAGCTGTGTATATTTTTATATTTTTGACAACTAGTTGTGTCTAATTAGTTGACTAAAACGTTGGAACTATATTTTCTCCGGGGCACATATACGCAGTGGTTTCCCCAAGACACAATGCAACGTGCACTGACTATTGGCTGGAACGTTGCTTAGAGGGGAAGCAAACCCTAAATGTCCCATTACGGGACTCCGAGGCCAATAATTTTCTGATTGGGTCGATGGTTATAAAGGGAGAATATTTGAACCAGGTTTCCCACTCAGTAAATATAAAAGGGTGAAAATATGAAGATTATAGACTAGGTGAGATTGTATACCATTATACAAACTTAGTTATTGGCACAAACCTCCAGCTGCAAACAATGCCAAGGAAGAACTCATCAAAGGCACGATACTTATTACCTTATTCCGAGCACGAGAGGTTAAAGAAAACCATTGGTATTCGAGGTGATCCTGGTGATCTAGTCGAATGACCATAGGTAGGTAATATGGTATGTGGTTTGCATGTTTTATTGTGTACTATGTTATAGGTATGTCGTGTACATGTATGTTATGATTTTGTTTCGTGGTCTCATTGAGTATTGACATTAATATTTTGACTATTGCAACCATACATTGATAACTTGATAGATTGATAAATTGCATAGACTTGGTACAACTTGATAAATTGCACAAGTTTCATCATGGATTTGTTTTCTTTGTTTTTTTCTCCCATTTAAGTAAACCATAATATTTGCATCCTCATGCCCATTTTCATGCTCACTAGCACCATCACCATCTTCATGCTCATTATCACTATCCCTGTGATCATTGTCGCGATCACCATGCCACCATGAACATCACCACCGTGCTCTTCCTACCCATGTTGTCACCATCACCATCCCATTTTTCACCATAAGATTCTCATCCATCATCCACACAAATATAACTGTTAGATACCTAATTTCATCACCCAAAAACCTAGAAACCTAGATGCTCAAGACTTGATCATGGTGTCCATAGTCAACTTTAATTCCAAATACTCCTATGAGAGGGATTCTGTCATGGTGTTTGAGCTCAAGAATGTTAAGTTTGGAATTAAATCCATTGTCCCCCCAACCATGTTTATTCCTCAACACTTATTTATAGTGCACAAAACCTAAAAGTTCAAATTCATAAAAAATTTGCATGAGAGTTAATGGACAATGCACTAATGGAAGGTTCCAGCTAGGAACGCTATCCATAAGTCCTCGGTCGATGATTTTTCGAAGTTGAGCCCCATGTGCAAAAATTGCACACTCCCTTACTGAGCAAAACCCTAGTTTCCAAAATGGACCTACAAGATGAAACCTGAGCCATGGGACCAATGGAGAGGGGCACCCCTAGCACTATCCCGATGTCCTGAATCCAATGAAGTCGACGGTTTGTTGATTCGAGCCACAGTCGTCATTCTATGGCTCGTTCCATCTCGCATCCAAAAGGCCTTCAGGGACACCAGTTGGATACCTACCGGGGCCATAGAATTCCAACCGTGCAACAAAACCAGGTTCTGGGGAGTCCTGCAAGTGTGTCTAGGAAGGTTCCAGCTAGGAACGCTAGCCATAAGTCCCCGGTCGATGATTTTGAAAAGTTGACCCCCATGTGCAAAACTGCACACTCCCTTACTGAGCAAAACCCTAGTTTCCAAAATGGACCTAAAAGTTGACACCCGGGCCATGGGACCGATGGAGAGGGGCACCCCTAGCACTATCTCGATGTCCTGAATCCAACGAAGTTGACAGTTTGTCGATTCGAGCCACGGTCGTCATTCTATAGCTCGTTCCATCTCACATCCAGAAGGCCTTCAGGGACACTAGTTGGATACCTACCGGGGCCATAGAATTCCAACCGTGCAACAAAATCGGGTTCTAGTGAGTCCTGCAAGTGTGTCTAGGAAGGTTCCAAATGGGAATGCTAGCCATAATCCCTGTTATGTTGTACCACTAGGTCTCCATTACACTGTTGTATATATATCCAACTGGTGTCCCTGAAGGCCTTTTGGATGCGAGATGGAATGAGCCATAGAATGACAACCATGGCTCGAATCGACAAACCGTCGACTCCGTTGGATTCAGGACATTGGGATAGTATTAGGGGTGCCCCTCTCCGCCGGTCCCATGGCCCAGGTGTCAACTTTTAGGTCAATTTTGGAAAGTAGGGTTTTGCTCAGTAAGGGAGTGTGCAATTTTTGCACATGGGGGTCAACTTTGCAAAATCATCGATGGAGGACTTGTGGCTAGCGTTCCTAGCTGGAACATTCCTATACACACTTGCAGGACTCACCGGAACCCAGTTTTGTTTCATGGTTGGAATTCTATGGCCCCGGTAGGTATCCAACTGGTGTCCCTAAAGGCCTTCTGGATGGGATATGGAAAGAGCCATAGAATGACGACTGTGGCTCGGATCGATAAACCATCGACTCGATTGAATTTAGGACATCAGGATAGTGCTGGGGGTGCCCCTCTCCGCTAGTCCCATGGCCCAGGTGTCAACGTTTAGGTCCATTTTGGAAACTAGGGTTTTTCTCAGTAAGGGAGTGTGCAAGTTTTGCACATGGGGGTCAACTTTGCAAAATCATCGACTGGGAACTTATGGATAGCGTTCCCAGCTGGAACCTTCCTAGACACACTTGCAGGACTCATCAGAACCCAGTTTTGTTGCACGGTTTGAATTCTATGGCCTCGATAGGTATCCAACTGGTGTCCCTGAAGGCCTTCTAGATTCGAGATGGAACGAGCCAAAGAATGATGACCGTGGCTCGGATCGACAAACCATCGACTCCATTGGATTCAAGACATCGAGATAGTGCTAGGGGTGCCCCTCTCTGCCAGTCCCATGGCCCAGGTGTCAACTTTTAGGTCCATTTTGGAAACTAGGGTTTTTCTTAGTAAGGGATTGTGCAATTTTTGCACACAGGGGTCAACTTTGCAAAATCATCGACCAGGGACTTATGGATAGCGTTCCCAGCTGGAACCTTCCTATACACACTTGCAGGACTCCCTGGAACCCGGTTTTGTAAAACGTTTGGAAGTCTATGGCCTCGGTAGGTATCCAACTGGTGTCCCTGAAGGCCTTTTGGGTGCGAGGTGGAACAAGCCATAGAATGACGACCGTAGCTCGGATCTACAAACCGTCGACTTTGTTGGATTCAGGACATCGTGATAGTGCTAGGGGTTCCCCTCTTCATTGGTCCCATGGCCTAGGTGTCATCTTGTAGGTCCATTTTGGAAACTAGGGTTTTGCTCAGTAAAGGAGTGCACAATTTTTGCACATGGGGGTCAACTTTGAAAAATCATCGATCAGGGACTTATGGCTAGTGTTCCCAGCTGGAACCTTCCTAGACATGCTTGCAGGACTCCCCGGAACCTGGTTTTGTTGCACGGTTGGAATTCTATGGCCCCGGTAGGTATCCAACTGGTGTCCCTGAAGGCCTTATGGATGCGAGATGGAACGAGCCATAGAATGACGACCGTGGCTCGAATCAACAAACCGTCAACTCCGATGGATTCAAGATATCGGGATAGTGCTAGGGGTTCCCCTCTCCACCGATCCCATGGCCCGAGTTTCAACTTTTAGGTCAATTTTGGAAACTAGGGTTTTGCTCAGTAAGGGAGTGTGCAATTTTTGCACATGGGGGTCAACTTTGCAAAATCATCGACCGGGGACTTATGGCTAGCGTTCCCAGCTGGAACCTTCCTAGAGACACTTGTAGGACTCCCTGGAACCCAGTTTTGTTGCACGATCGGAATTATATGGCCCCGGTAGGTATCCAGCTAATGTCCCTAAAGGCCTTTTGGATGCGAGATGGAACGAGCCATAGAATGACGACTGTGGCTTGGATCGACAGACCGTCAACTCCATTGGATTCAGGACATCGAGATAGTGCTAGGGGTGCCCCTCTCCTTCGGTCCCATGGCCCAGGTGTCAACTTGTAGGTCCATTTTGGAAACTAGGGTTTTGCTCAGTAAGGTAGTGTGCATTTTGCACATGGTGGTCAACTTTGAAATTTTTTGATTTTGATTATAGAACTAGACATTCAAAGAGTGGCAATCAAACCTAACACACTGCACCCTTGGTATATTTCTATGTCCTTAGTGTGCCACGTCCTTTAAAAACTCCTTAGTGTTCCACTATATTTGAATTTTGAGTAATTAATGTCATTTTTAAGAATTCAAAGTTCCAAATAAAAAATGGAGGCAATGTTTCATCGATGATATCCCTCTAATCCTTTCTAGCTTTGTTATATCAAAGTCACCATGAAACTTTGCCATCAAGTTATGGGGGAATACTTGCCAAATCACAATGAAAAACCATTACATCATCGTTTGTATCAATCAAGAACATTCAATTTTAAATACATTTTCATATGAGGATAATCCATCCTTTTTACAAACATAGGACCATGAACATCTTATTTTCCTTCATCAAAACAACATTATCAAGGAATATCATTAAACTAGTTAGGTATTTCATTTTCCATGGATTCTGTATGATTACTTTTTCATTATGACAAGTGGAAAATGGACATATGAAAGAGGTAAAGCACAAACGAGGGTCTTACATACTAGGGTTTAGTAAGGATAGGGTTTGTATCTTCAACAATTTTATGAGAGTGAATTCATGACCAGCTATTGGTTAGCATATTGGAACAAACTAGGGTATATTTGTTACATATATTTAACCATATGTACATGAAGGCCCAATGAATTTTATTACACTTTCGTTATGCATTCCTTGCCATTGTACTTGATACTTTTCCATTGTTTTTAGCATGCTAGAGTAGGCACACTTCAACCGAACTGCATAGATGCTCATGTACGTATCGTTTGATGAAATACGATAGCATTGATGAAATGTGTAGCATCTATTAGACTTCCTCTTAGTTTCTGAAAATGTAATAAGATTACATTGGTGATATGCGTAGCATGTTACTATTATGACATAGGTTATTCAAACATATTTTGACTTATTTTGTTAAATTTTGTTTTTTCCTTGCAACCATAATCCTGATCAATGGGTATGAACCCTTGGAGTTGACAAAAAACACAATTTTAAATTAGATATCAAATTAGCATGCATGTGCTAAGTTCATTGAACTGTTGAAAGATATTATTAGTTTTTTCCATTAAGATAATGTTTTCATAACACAATGGTGAAATGTTACTTGATCAATGCAATAAATGTAAGAGAATAAATATTGCTTAAAATGTAATTATATAAATTTCAATAGCATAATTTATCAATTTGTGGAAGAGATAAATCATCACAAGCACAAATGTAAACTCAAGAGAAAATATGGAATATATTGTATCATGCATTGATAGTCGAATGTTTGTAATACAAAATATGGCAAAGTAGTCGGCCCTCAAATGGCATGTCAATGTACATGTATCCCTAAGTACAACAATGTGTACATGTACATGTAAAAATGCATATATACAAGACTATGCAACATCAAAAATCAATCTTTTGCTTGTTTTTCCCCGACTTTCCTCTATCGACCATCTCCTTGGGATCGCTCTGCATCTCAGGAGTCTGCAAAAAAAATTCATTATTTTTATCAAATAACTACACTAATACCCTACCATTAACAAACTTAAAAAATTAACTTATGGCCAAATTATTTATGACAAACACTCACCAAATCCTCATGGGGTATAGATGTGAGCGGTGTGCTCATGGAAGGCCTCTCTATAGTTGTGCTCTGCAAATAAAAGATCATATCTCAATTAATTCAACAATTCAACATTGATCAACATGTTTGGGTAAATTGAATAAAAAAACTTGGTCATTAATGAACATCTCACCACAAGAGGAGACCCGGTCAAAACCATGGATTGAGTAGAGGGGCAGGGGACTTCTGCCGCTAATGGCTACAATCACCAAATGGGGAAATAGTTAGACATGCATGAATAAACAATATAGTAACATGGTTAAATACTATGCATTGTGATTGTTGAAATAGTTACCTCGGTATGACTTGTGGCTATTGTAGCTGCGGCACTAACTGCAGCATCAATGACCCTTGTTAGGTGAGGGGTAGATGGATCTCTCGTGTGTCTTCTATAGAGGACATCCACGCCCTTTCTAGGAGTGGAGCCTCTCTTATACACTTGTCCCTTTTTCACATTTGGACTACGAGGAGATCCAACTGCTGACAGTCTCGGAAGTATAGAGGCTGGTGGCTACAATCACCAATACTTACGTAGTTAGAAATGCATTGGTCAATGAAATAGCATGTATTAACAAACTGACAATGATGAAATACATATCGATGTACTATATACTTCAATCAATTCTAATAAACGGTCTGTTGTCCGTTGTGTCTCCATGGGCACACTATCGGTTGTATTCCCACCAGGGGGGAGCTCACTAGATGAAATCATTTCCCTCTAATGGGGATCTACAACCTACAATTTAGAAAAATGTAAATATTAGATCATGTAGCATTAATTAAGTAACATGTGATAACAAACTAACATGTATTAAAATAATTTCATGTTGAAATAGTTACCTCAGCGTGAGATGTTGTCGTTGAAGGTATGACAACATCTTTCAACTCAGACGGTGCTAGTGCATGAGCCTCTTTCCCCTCATGCCCTTCTGGTAGCAACTACAAGTTTTACAATCATTAAAAATATTAGCAATCTATATATGTGTATAGTAAGGAAAAATAATTTACAAATGACACTAAATTGTTAACTGGATTTACTCACTGTATTAAAATAATGTCATGTTGAAATAATTACCTCATTGTGAGTTGTTGTGACTGAAAGTATGATAACATCCTCTACATCGGATGGTGATGGTGCATGAGCCTCTTGGCCCTCATGCCCTTCTTGTGGCAACTACAAGTTTTAAAATCATTAAAAATATTAGCAATCTATATATGTGTATAGTAAGGAAAAATAATTTACAAATGACACTAAATTGTTAACTAGATTTACTCATGTATTAAAATAATGTCATGTTGAAATAGTTACCTCATTGTGAGTTGTTGTCACTGAAAGTATGACAACATCTTCTACATCGGACGGTGTTGGTGCATGAGCCTCTTGGCCCTCATGCCCTTCTTGTGGAAACTACAAGTTTTAAAATCATTAAAAATATTGGCAATCTATATATGTGTATAGTAAGGAAAAATAATTTACAAATGACACTAAATTGTTAACTGGATTTACTCATGTATTAAAATAATGTCATGTTGAAATAGTTACCTCGTTGTGAGTTGTTGTCACTAAAAGTATGACAACATCATCTACATCGGACGGTGTTGGTGCATGAGCCTCTGGACTATGCTCTGCATCATCAATGAAAAGGTCTTCAACCTCATGCCCTTCTTGTAGCAACTACAAGTTTTAAAATCATTAAAAATATTAGCAATCTATATATATGTGTATAGTAAGGAAAAATAATTTACGAATGACATTAAATTGTTAACCACTTACTTACCTATGTAAAATACCCAGTAAAGGTATCATCTGTTTGGATAGGACCAAAGCAAGGATGGTTGCACACTGTGCATGGGTGGGGCTCTCGGTTGTGCTCATGATGTGCAGGTCTAGTTCCAATACTAGATGCTCCTCGACCACTGGAAGGTGGTGGCTCTACCCCACCGGGAGGTTGTGGCTCTACCCCACCGACAGGTGGTGGCTCTACTCCACCCATAGATGGTGGATCTGATGGCCCTGCCTGGTATGTACCTTGAAGATACGTGCTATGGTGAACAACTACCTGTGCCAACAGTAGGAATGACTCTTGTGCCAACTGATGTGCAGGTGGCACATCTGGCCTGGGTAGCTGTCTACGAGATGGAGCTACTGGGTGATTGGGATCTATGTGCCTCACATTGGGACGTTGTTGAGGCATCCCCATCCCAACGCCCTAGTACTCCAAGATATCAAAATAGTTAACATGCTTCCCCATCACAAATTCTGCGTACATCTTTCTCAAAAAATATAGAGGCATTTCCCTGTTGTTGTGTGGTGGTGCATCAAACACCATGTACCATCGGTCTATCCAGTTAGCTATGAATGGTTGATATGTACACCACTCGATAGAAATGTGCCTTTTGTTTGCATTCAGGATTTCACCCGTCTGTGGATCTGTAAAGAGGGAAAAGATATGTTGTTTTGATATTTTCAACTTCTTTGTAGCTAAGTCCAACCTCATATTGTTGCCTCTTTCTTTCTCTGAATGTGGAAATATCTTGTTGTACATCATTAGACCTACTAAAGGTCTCTATTATTGCATCCAAATTGGATGCAAGCATAAGATGCCTATCATCAACAATAGTAATTGAGGCTCTAATTTCTCTGAGCCTCTGAATTTCTCTTTGGATGTCTGAGTGTGCATCCATGGTTGTCACTGCAATCAAAAAATAAAAATAAAACAAATCATTAGAAACGTATACATGTGCTATAATGACATCTCTCAAAAATGAAAAATGTACAAACTTTGTGCAAGAACGAATACATTACAAACATAAATATCATCTCAGGCATACATTACAAACATAAATATCATTTCATATGACCATTGCAGGCATACATTATGGGTCCTTGCGGGAATAAGGGTGGAGACCATGCGGGCATAAAGACCATGATGATGTGGCAAAGATATGTATTTTTATTGGTTAAGGATAACATGGAAATAAAAATATCATTTGACTTATTTTAATTAATAAAAACAAAAAGACAAGTCGGCCTCCTAAATACATGGAAAGGAGAAGTATAAATGAAGAACAAGATGGTTGTGTTTTTTCTGTGGTGAGTGTGGAGAATTCGGGATATAGAGGAGAGCTCTGCTCTCGGGGATCAGGAAGATGAGGACAGGTTTTGGTGAAAGAGCAACAGTAGGTGGAGTAGTAAAACAATCTCTCTTTCTTTCTTTTATTCTGGGTTAAACTTAGGCATCCTATTGATGGACAGAATCAAGACATGCTGGGAGAATGATGAAGAGATGACCGATGATATGGGCAGAATGTTGTGATGTGCATATGGAAAGTGTAAAGTGTATGAATGGAGATATGGCAGCAGATTGATATGACATGAATAATGATGACAGAATGAAGATGTGATCTGATTGGTGATATCTGTTGATGGACAGAATGAATTTATATTGAATAATGAGTGCTTGATGAGAATGATGAAGTGCTTTGGAAACAAACCAGGGCTTCTGGTTGATGATGTATGTAATCTGCAGACTTAAGAAGAGTCTAAAATATCATTTGTAAATCTATGGTTGTTGGGGTGTTGGTGAATCCCAGACAGTTGTAGCTGACAGAATTATCTTGTGGCTGGTGCCACTTTGGGTTGTAGCCCATTCTGGAGATTAAAGTCCCCAATTATAAAAAAATTTACAAAGCTTATATCTTGTCTCTTGTAATGTGTTGATGATAATGTGTCTTGCTTAATGAATGACATGTGATATAGTTTATTGATGAATATGATATTGAAGTGAATTTGTAATTAAGGATATAATATTTGAGAGAAGAAGTTGAAATTGTTAATAAGTGCAAGCTCATTGATTCACTCCCCCTTCTCAGTGATCCATTGTGTCTAACATCTTGGTGGTGAAGGAGGTCAAAAAAGATGTGGTAGTTCATCTTAGCAACAAAGTAAGCGGTGTATCTGCAAAGGAGGGGAGCCTAGTCCCTTGGGGTTTGGGGGATGATGTAAAATACATCATGCCATTGGGTTGGCTTCCCAAGAATTGGTTGGACATTTTTAGGGTAAAATAATGTGTGGAAAAAAAACATAGGGTTTGGTTGAGTCAAGTCTAGAAACCAAGCCAAGGTTATATTCCATAGTTCCTGCTCCTAGCAAAATGCTGGATGGTTTTTTTTTCCAATTTGCAATAGATGTGGAAAAAATATTGGTGTTGGGATTCAATTTCCAATTTCCATTATAGTTTTTTTTCAAATCCCTTATTGCTTGGGTGGATGTAAAATTCATTAAGGGATTGATAGTAGGGAGGAATTCACATATGTTAAATAACAAATTCTAAAAATTTTAGTTTTGGAATTTCATTTACAAAGATTTTTAATTTAGGGAAACATAAAAAATTATATTTTTAATGATGAAATGAGGCAAGGATTTGGATGCTTACCTTTCCAACCCTCCTTACAAGATGAAATCTCCCTTGTTGAGCTTCGAAATCTCCCTCGTTGAGCTTCTCCAATGTATTTTTCCAAGCCGAAATCGCTCGAGCGTTCCAGTTTTGAGTATATAGTGGGTAAAGAGTGGCCGCGGTCCACGGACTGTTTATTTTTTTTGTTATATTAATCAAAACGCGCACTCGTTATAGTGATACATAATGCGTGCGTGTTATGTATCACTATAACACGCGCACGTTATAGTGATACATAACGCGTGCGTGTTAAGTATCACTATAATGCGCGCGCATTTTGGAATCCTATCCTACATGTTAATTGACATGGCAGGATCGGAGTCCGCCCATGCCTACTTCTAAGTAACGCGTACGATTTTTTAATTTACACAATTCTAGCGCGTTTTTTGAATGCACGATTGCACCTAAAAGGTCCCTCAACTTCGTGCGAGGGCCCTGTTTTTTTGTGTAATTTAGTTTTCTATCATGGATAAGTTTGAATTTGCTTTTATATTATGTTGATAAGTTTTATTGTTAAGATTTAGGGATGACCCCACAAACAGGGGTCCCTACATTTGGTATCAAAGCATGGTTCAAATGCTCAGACATAAGGGATCATCATTTACTTCTTGATATGATTTCTGTAAATTTCGTAGTTAAATTCAATATGTAGATCTAAAATATTTTGTTCTGGAATGCACTGAGGTTAAATCTAATTTTAGATCTGCTGATTAAGTTGAATGGAAGCTTCTTATATATATTGTCTAAATAGCACAATGTGTAGGAGATTAAATCTACCTTATGCGTTTTGAAATCAGTGTTCATTAGGGATCTATTGCTTACTATTTGAATGCAGAAGATTTATGTTCTTATATCTATAAAATATGCCTTCTGGGTTGTGGTTATTATAATATGAAGAAGGCAATTTGACTTTGTTTAAATCCCTCCCATAGAACCGACTTAAAATTCTTATGAAGGCCTGAAATTAAAATGGTTTCAAAATTATTATAAAAAAAAACTTAAGATCTGTGCTTAAATTATTCTGGAATCCTTAGCATTCCATTCTATGATTTGATTGAGTTGCGTAAATATGATGTATGAACAAATCCATATTGAAAGTATTGAGATTCAATGTATAGGGGGAATACCTATCCTTAGTAAACTCTTGAAAAGAGCGGAACCTCTGGAGTAAATTGATGTCTAAACCTGTAACTTGAAGCTATTAACCATGGAGGTTTAACTCCCCATTGAAAACTTTTGTTAAAAAAATAATAAAGAACCCATCCCTACATTATTATGATGCGTCAAATAGATTTGATAATAAAATTGTATTATTCAACCGATGTACACCTATTGATCGTTATGTGTATTATTTAAATATTCAAACCATTCGGATTGGCGATAATCTCAACAAGTGAAATAGCTGCAAAGCAGCTAGTCCCTGCTAGAAAATTAAACTTAACTTTATAGTTGAGATGTAATTTGTGTGCTTATAAAAAAAGAGATGAAAATGAAAAACACTTTCTCGTCATAAATCTTAAAGATTTTAAACTAAAATTGATCTTATTAGACATTGTTAACTTTCCTCGTCCTTATTAAAAACGATTTCTTCAAAATTATAAATAAATTTATATTTTTAAATTTCAACAAATTAATTACACTCATAGGTGTTTATATGTTAGAATTTGGGGTGGACTAGCACCTATGCTTTTCCTAGATTGCAAGAGGATGAGACAAGTGTATTGTCCATATTGATTTTATGGTTTCCAAATTTGAAATGAACAATTATAAAAAAAATAAAAAATAATTGGTAGTTGATGCATGGATAATTGGTAGTTAATGGATGGATAACTCTTAGATGATGCATGGATGCAAACAACCTGTTTAACTATAAAAAAACGAGAACAAGTAACATATAACTTATTTGTGACACTTTGACCTATGAATGTTCACCAACCACAAGTTCAAGTTAAGTGATTGTGTTAATTTTATGATTATTAAAATACACCATATGTAAAACCTAAATTTTTAAAGATTAAAATATCAATTATGAATTTAAATAAAATAATTTAAAAAGAAACCAAATTACATGTCGGTTTAAATGAAAGCTTTGCACCTAGCAATATTTAAACAATTCCACATTTATAACAATCTTAATAAAAATAAATTAAATTCATAATTCATTTATAGAGTTTAATTATTGTGAAGCTTTTAACGAGTGTGAGATTATATGCAATTTTTCTTTAAAAGATGTAATGATTGTATATATGAAAGAAAAAATAAAAATAAATAAAAAATAAAACACATAAAACAAAACATAGTGCTATGTAACCAAAAACTCATAAATTACACTTTGTAAAGTTGATGAAAAAAATATTAAAAGAAAAAAATGTATATATTATTTAAAATTTTATAAAACAATTATCAATTAAGAATTTCACCCATTTGTATGGGTGGCATTCCATCACCTTGGACCAAAAATCTTAGATTTCTCAGAGACAAACAACCTCATAGCTTGCAAGGAGATGTGCAGAATTTCAAAGATCTTCTATGCTTTTCCGCCACTAAGATCCCCATCTCCGCATTCGGAGCTTATAGTGTTTTTTTCAATCAATGGGTTCGCCGAGAAAAACTATGGGTTGGAAGATCTATGGATGGTAAAGGTTTGGAAAAAAACTACCTAACCACAAGAGCTTATGGAACAACTAAAGATATCCAGTCTAAAATATTATATGTTCCTATATAGCTAGTCTTGATGATGATATCTACAAGATTTTATAGGTTGTCTTTTTTGAAAATATGGAATTTGTATTTTTTTTATATGTTTTCTATAGGGACATGAAAAAAATTAATTAGTAGATGTAAATTCAATAGAATTATTGACGAAGACTCTTTTACGAGGAAGATTATGTGAGGAATCCGGCAAAACAATTTATTTTGGCATAGTTTCGTTATGATGGCTTCTAAATTTCAAATGTTAATCTATAAAAAATTTGTTGCCATGCTAAACATATATTCTTAATTATGTTTAAAGTAATTATTTTTAAATCATTTCATATGAAAGCTAAAAAATAGAATTTACTATATAGATCGATAATTAATAGATATTATCATAACATTAATATGGTAATTATATAAAGTAGTCTTATTTTTGCATAGCAATTTCATCAACGATCTTTGAGACCAAAACTATGATCCCCTTAAAGTGTTTTCTGACCTGTTTTGAATTGTTTCTAGTTTCTAGGAACAGTTTCTTGAAAAATTAAAAACATTTCATGAAAGGTGAACTAAACGGAACAACAAATGGAGCAATTTTTTCACAACAGAGGTGATTACAATTTATTTTCAAGGCAGGAATGAGATTTGAAAAATGATGTTGGAAGTATGGCACAATTCTAGTGTTACGAGAAAAAGAAGGCATCATATTTAGATGCAACCATATCAATAAACAACCACAGCTAAAAACCAAATCACCCATCTAAAATAAAAATCTACATCCTTCAGTTAAAGCAAATAGAAGATGGATTTGCTAACTAGAAAAATATACAACATCCTTCAGGATGGAATTGCTATCTAGTTTTCCTTAAATGTAATTGCATTCAACTCTTGAAGGCCACTTGTTAGATTGCAATCAACCCTTTTTAAAACATAACCATGAGCAGCAGATAAATTTTATATAATAAAGTTTTCGAAGCATGGGCATGCACTCTGACTAAAACACGTAGCTGAGTTACATACCACATGGTTGTTAGATGTGAGAGCATGCATGTACCCTGAGCTAACCACCACGTAGCCTAAACAACCACGAGCTACAAGCATGCATGCACTTTGAGTTCCACATACATTGAGTTACTTCCACTTACCGTGAGTTACCTACCACGTGCTCATTGGACTAGTTCTTGGAGGACAGCGTTGAAACACTCGAGATACACTAGCATGAACAAATTTCTGGGTAGATGCAAAAAAAACAAACATCTAATATGTTTCAATCTATTTTGTTCTTTTCTCATCTCCCTTTGATTCTAGCAGTGGAAAGGCTTCAATATTGGCTTCAACAAAGGTGAGAATAATTTTTGTTATTGTAAATTGGATTTCCAATTTTTTATTGGTATGTTAGTCAACAAAGTCGTGCATCCATGGAGGCGTACACCAAATAGAGGGGTAGGAATAATTCTTTTTGATTTCCAATTGGATTTCGATATTATTATTGGTATGTCATCAATAGCTCAACACAGTCATGCATCGTTTAATTAGTGAGCATCGAGAGCCAGCAGACCATTGAGATGTCATATATTTTGCAGACCTCAATGTTTTCTATCTAGAAAACTTGTTCTATGACATAAAAAGATACGCTAAATTGTTATCTTATTGTATAAGTTGTTGCATCATGAAGCCAAGCAAAGCAATTTTCACTTATTTGTTTTTTTCGCAGGGGTAGCCTCACGATATTGGTCAATTACTTCTGCATTCTGCGAAATGAGACAGTCACTATTTGAGAATAGAAAAGAAAAAATGAAATAACAAAAAAATATGCACTTAATATGATCAAGCTATAACATTACCATGTACAACATGGCCAAAGGTAATGCAATTCTCTGTCTCTTGACAAATTGTAAGTTCATAATTCTTCTCACAAAAAATATATGTTGCATCCAGCAACTGTCAAATGATATATGTCCATTGGTGATGGAAAGAGATCAGGAAGCGATAAGCATGGTACAAAATCAAAGTTGAATGATGTTGAACTGTGAGTCTTTATCAGTATATTTATATTTTTTGTTGATGAAAATTGTTTTCAGTTTGCATTCAATTAGTTTTCTTTGTACATATCCAAGATCTTATGGTACCTTCTATTTAAATATCTGAAGAAGGTTTGAACACTAGACCTTGTGGGTCCTAACCCTAACCCTGAAACTTCTCCTTGGAATAATGCAAGTTGATGGAATTCCTGAAGGAGTCAAGGACGAAGAGAGTGAATGCTCTAAAGAGCACAATATTAGATCAACTTCTGCAGCATCCATAACTCCTCGTCCTCCATGCTAGGCATGGCTAATCATATCCTTTCCTTTCTTGCTCCCTTAAACACTCCTCATTGTTTTCATCATGGTGACATTGCCTCCACCTCTTGGTTGAGAAAAATAAAATTCAAAATGTTATGGTAGGCATCTCTGTTAATTTAAAGGTGAATGACGGAGTGGTAGGCTAGGGTTTTAACATTTTGAGAAAATAAACCCAAATTGTATGGGATTAAGTCCAAAAATTGACTTGCCTGGACAATTATCAGTGAATTCTTGACTTTGCCCCACTATTTGAACCATTAATTACCGGATTAAACTTCTTTCACGCGGCCACACAGTGTGCCCACTTCAGTTGTATACGCCAACGATGGGTGGAAGCAAGCCTTCGCTACCTTTTACGGTGATACCGACGCACTCGACACAATGGGTAATACTACTTTTACTAATGAAAGCCATTAAAAATGACTCCGCAAGCATCTACCTTGGGTATTTTTCTTTTATGTATCTTGCAGCAGGTGCATGTGGATTTGGCGATTTGTACAGGAAAGGTTATGGCGTCAACACAACGGCTCTCCACAGCGTTCTTTTCCATCGAGGTCAGACGTGCCAGGATGTCTAGAGCGATTTTCTATGACATTAATTGTCATATGTTTGATATAACATTTCATTTATGGTTATTTGATGGTTGTTTCTATGTTGCAAGTTTAGGGTTTTTTGTTTTTTTTTTAATTTTTATTATTTTTATAATTTGTTATTTATTTTGCACAGCAGGGAAAATTAGTCACTTCTATGTACTGCACCAATAGAAAAAATGGATAATGTAATTTGGAAAAAATTTAAAAATATTTAAATTTAAAAAAAAATCATTTTAATATCCAAAGATTTTAAAACTTTAGTTCACATTAAGTTAAAAATATAGAGCAATTGAAAGTCAATGGGAATAGGTGACCAAGCGATCGCTATATGAAGGTCACTTTTGGAAATGACGATCCTCCTGGATCAAATCTTCCCATTGAAAGCACTTTTTGGACCTCCAAAAAGTTTTGATTCATAACTGTAGAAGGGTCTTTGTCTACATCTCCTTCAGAGCTTTGTCCATGGCTATATTTGGCTTTCTTGGACTATTTACTTGAAATTATGGCCAGTTTTTAGGGTGTCGGGCACCGCCGATCATGCACCCAAATTGTAGTTATAATTTATTTTTTTCAAGGATTTAAACATAATACCTTCCACTCAATAGTGGCTACAAAGCCTTTACAATTTGCAACAAGACTTTTAGTGATAAAAACAACAACAAAAATATACCTCTCACTCTCATAATCTTCCGAGATTGGCTAAAAGTATCACATTACAATATTTCAGCTTCAAGTCAAAATGCAATTAAACTTGCATTTAGTGGTGGACATTATAGTCACAAACTCCACTTCAAAAAGGTGTAAAAAAAATAAAAATAAAAATAAAATTTCACCTCCTTTGTTTTGCCACTTTTCCATCTTAAATCATGTGAATGCACCATTAATCAAGTACAAACTCACTTTAGAATTTATGGTGTCCACCTAAAAATGTGCATCATAAAAATCAATATAATCAAGGTTCGAAAAATCAAACTTGATCTACGCCATGTGTTTTGGTTCTCGACTTCATGATCAAAAAGGAAATGTGCTTTATCTCCATGCAGCTCTATGGCTTCCATTGAGCGCATCTCTTACTAGACAATCAAGCACTTAAAAGGTGCAGAAGCATGTAGATCAGGGTTTGACATCATGTCTCAACCTGATTCGGCACTCCGCTCGTTTGTACGCAAGCTGTCAACTTAGCAGTAACCTGAATGCACACGTTTCTGAAAACAAAGGTCTTGGCACCATTTGACAAAAAATAAATCACTTAAAAATGGATTGCCAAACTAAAATACCCATTTTAACCTTGAGTTCAACAAATACATCTGATAGCGTTTCAACTTCTCCAAAGAATTACCCCACAAGCCTGTCAGCACATGCTCCAGGCTCCTAGATAAACTTATGTATTGTCTCGTGTTGTTCGAAAACTACATTCTATTGAACCACAAAGTTCTTACCTTACTTTGATCGTGTTGATTCTACACCAAGAATTTAGCTGCATTGACTGTTATTTCACTGTATGGTGTGACTTTAGTATCTTTTTGGAACACGCCTGTGGTTTTCTCAAGTTCCTCATTGCTGAAAACCTGTACATGGTGAATCTGGAGTTTGTTGGAGGCCCTCTGATCACTTCAACAGCAGCTACACCAACCAGTTGATAAATATTGGTAGTCCATTTAATACCAGACATGTCGCTCTCCATACTAGCGGCACTAATTTGCAGCCATCCTCCAGCATTAAGGAATCACACTTCTATTCTCGGAATCCACATCATCCCTCACGTAGATTGCAAATTGCAGTTTGCAGACAGCTGCTCACTATTTCCAGATTGATCATGGGCTTTCTTTATTCAAGGGAAACATGTTGTAACTTTGTATCTTGTATCAATAAGTCAGAATAAAAAAAACAACTGTGTAAAAACACTTGCACGCTTTTATCCTTCCAGATGTCAATTTCCAGACATCGAGTATGATCTCTATATCTCGTATCGGTGTGGTTATCAAGTTAGAATATTTTTTCCACAACAACAACAAAACTAGCGATAGATCATCGGACCTTTATCTCCGTGGTCTTCATATATTCCTCAACATTTGGCTTGAGACAATGGTCATGACCTGTATGTTTCCCAATAGATCTGTTGCCACGTTGTCATCTCAAACAACATATTGCAAATTCAATCCATTTAAAATGGCAATCTCTTTATTTAATTGCTCGACGAGTGGCACTACAACTTTGTTATGGGTATTCAATGGATAATATCATGCTCCAAATGACCCAAAGCACTTGCTCAAGGAATTCGAGATCATAATATTCAACAAAATGTTGTGGTAAGCCCCCTCTCTACCATCGACCTGATCTCCCACTTTCGCAGCTTCTCCCAAGAGACGCCAAAGAACGCAAAGACTGCACCTGGTTTGTTGTCCAATCGTATTCCATGACCTCCATCATCCAGAATTGGCTCCTCCACGTTTCAGCTCAGTCGCAGGAGGACATAAGTGGTTCTTTAGCTCTAGTGGCTTATTTTCATGCTGAAGCCTATAATTTGCATAGACGCGGTGTGACTTCCTTCACCCCTTACCTTATGAAGGACCTTCAGAATCATATCCAAAAGCAGGGGAACCACCAACATCTTCCAGCATACGCCGACCTTCAAAAATAGTGCAAAGGAGATCCAAAGTTGAAAAAGGAGATAAGCCTGATGAGGGAGCAGTGTGTTGATTCTCAACTGATGCATAAGAAGATTAATGTAATAGCCCACCGTTTAGGAGTTCAATTCAGCCCGAAGACTCTCTGAAGACTCCTGTTGCAAGAAGCCACATCTGGTCATCAATGAGGACGCTCCGACAGACATCCCAACGGTCGCTTGAGGGGGCTCTCCATATGTTCTCCGTTCTCCAAGTTTCAGGGTCTCTAAATGTCTATGCATTTTGCTTTTATTTTTTGGTTCAGTCATAGAATAATTATTTTTAGCCTGGGTATCATCTTGGCCCTGTGGGCTCTGGTCTTAAGTTTTGATTTTCAATTTCATAATTGTTCTGTATATTCCCGTTTTCCCTATGGGCGGGAACTCTGTACTGCTTTAGGAACACTATCGCTTGGAAGAGCAGAGGTGTGGCTTGGTTTCCTTGATGGGCAGGTCTCTTCTAGTCTCTCTATTTTCTTGCTCTATACATATTTTAGTTTGATAAATATATAAGGTCCTATACTTAAAAATAAAACAATATGATACCTTCCTGGGAAGGAAAGGTCCCTATACCTGGGCTGGGAAGGAAAGGTCCCTATACCTGGGCTGGGAAGGAAAGGTCATCGGCTTGGGAATCGATATGCTAACCTCCTCTTCTTGGCCATTTACCTTCATTCTTCTTGGTCCTTTACCTTCATTGTAGCGGGCCAGCATCTCCTATCGACTAATTCGTCATCATTACAAAGCTTCAATCGACATTGTTGGAGTGTAAAATCCTAAAGCCTGGAAGTTCCTTGCCCTTGAAGGGCTTCTGTAAAGTGCAAATGCAAATTTGCATGGAGAATATTAGATTTTTAGAAGGGCAAAGCTTTTGGTTCGCTCATATCTCTCTAGAATAAGAAGTACACATAATAAATATGCAAGTACTGCATATCTCGCATTTGATCATCTCTTTGCAATAATAAGTACGCATAATAAATATGCAAGCACTGCATATCTTTGATCATATCTTTCAGCAATAATAAGTACATACGTGGTACATTTGTGTTTTTTATTTTTATATTTCATTTTTAAATATTTTTATATCTCAATAATTTATTTGCACACCAGGGAAAAATGTCAAATCTATGTAGCTAGCCAATCAGAAAATAAGTTAATTTAATTTTAAAAATATATAATATTATTTTTATATTTAAAAATCTCAGTTTAATAAGAAAAATTTCAAGAACTTTGATTATCATTGGAAAAAAATTTGAAATTAATTGAAGTCAAAATAGTTATAGCAATCTATAATCCCTGCTTTGGTTATCATTGGAAAAAAATTGAAATTAATTGAAGTCAAAATAGTTATAGTGACCGAACGACCGCTATAATCCCTGCGAAGCAAGAACTAATAAAGAAATGATTATGATATGGCGATATGCTCGACTTATAATTGATAAATAGAAGAAACTACGTTTACAACGGTTAAAAATTAAAAAAAATAAAAATTTAGCATTATTAATAACGATTGGGATATGCTTACCTATCACGTGAGATTCTATGTATGATGGATATGCTTACATATCACGTGAGATTCTATGTATGATTGTTGATAAAAAGAGAATTTAAATCAGTTATGGTTTGCTAACTCAAATGCTGCTATCGATAAAATCGAAGTAGTGCAAATGCAAACCTCAACGTAAATATAGCATGTAAGTATATAATAGTCATTATTTGTATAGCATGAAGGTCGCGAAATTGATACTCCAATTTCCTTATTTAAACTATGGCTAATCAATACGAAAAGAAAACTCTTTTTATTACAAAGAATGTAATTCACCAATATATATATGGGGTATGAAGACAATAGATAAAATACTGTAACTTATATTCTAAGTATACTAAGTGGCATTAGCATGGAATGTAATTCTCTACTATATTAGGAAAATAGGTATCTTAAATTTTAATTTTAATTCTATTATTTATTCCAATGAAACTTAATCCATTATCATTGATTTACTAGGAATAGAAATAATATCATTATTTCAAAAAGGATAAATAAATAATATTACATAGAAATTGTTATATATATATATTGGGTGGATTCACCATTATGCACATCTTAATAGACATGATTTATGTTATTCACATTTATATATAAAGGATTGACTTTTAATAATTTTATATATATATTATTTGGGATTAGTATTCCAAGTTTGAAATAAGTATTGAGTTTTAAATATATAAAATTGATAATAAAGTTATATGTTTATATATATATATATATAAGAAGTTTCATTTGAGATTAGTCTTTTTAATTGAGATTAATATTCCTAATTTTAAATAAGGATTGACTTTTAAAAGTGTAAAGTTAGAAACAAAGTTATATATATAAAAGAATGTTTATTTTTGAAGAATAATGTCCTTAGTTTGAATTAAAGATTTGCTTTTAAATGTATAAAAGTTAAGATATAATTGTAGTGAAGAAGGATGATTAATGATTAATATAAGTTCTATTAAAGGATAGTCATTATTTAGAATGAAAAATTTATGTAAGTGTTATGTGCTTCCTAATTCAAGGTTGATGTAGAGCATTGTTTAAAAAAAAAAAAAAATCGACGTTTTACTATACATTGTGACATGGTCGCTACATTAGTAGGTGATGCATAAATGCAATGGTAATAGTAAAATGTAACTTGGAAGACCTGCCAAGGGGGACAAACATAAGCGAATATGATGAAAGGGTAGTGATTTTATACTTATAAATTAAATAGTGAGGACTAGAACTAAATGAAGATTTATTAGATGCATTACAAGCAACTTTATGAGTCTGTTATGTTGGAATTGAGGGACCTTGTGAAAAATAAAGGAAAACATGAAGCTAGGCTAGGATATTTTAAAATTTTCCTACATAGCCATGATGAGGAAACAAGTGGATGGATATATATTTGGTGAATTTACTAAATGACGAAAAATTGATAAATGTAAACTGACAAAACACTGAGATGCTCAAATTGATAAGACTTTGACAAATTGTCGAGGGGGTAAGACGAACTTAGAAATTGGAAAACAAGATATTGATGTTACTAGCATGAGGAGCTGAGCCGAGCGAAACTAAATTCTAGCATGACAATGTTGTTAAAGAAAATGAAAGAATACAAGCTTGGCGTGACCATCACATGGTATTGGAGAATTCTTAACTAAGAAAATCCACCGAAAGAGTCAAATAAAGACTATTTTAGTAAAACGAAGTATGGAGACAATCGACATGAAAGGTATAATACAATGATGCTAACCAATTGACATGGTCAAACCTCGATGGAAAGACGACTGGCCCTCGAGATGGAACACGATGAATTTAAGAAAACAGACATGTTGCGACTTGAAGAGTCCATCGGAGTGGTCCTAAGACAACATAAATGAAGAGATGAGGTAAGGATGTGATATGCTCATCGACTTGGATATGATATTACTAATGAAAGGACTAAGAGTTAAATTTCTATATGTTCGACTAAGTCACTAAATTTCAACGAATCGAATCCTATCTTATTGAGAACCAACATTATTGAAACATTTTGAGGTATTTGGAAGCAGTCTTATGGAATTTGGTTTTTGGACTATTTGAGGATCTCTCCTGATTTGTTAAAACCGTGATTATACCTTGCCGAATATCTTTTATGATGTTTACCTTCTCGTCTTGGAGGGAGGATAAACAAATAGATTGAACCCTCACTTATATTTGTTATGTTGAATGATGACTTGATAAACTATTGGGTGACTATTGACGCAATGCAGCTGGTAGATAATTTGGACATCATAGACCTTCGTAGATAACTTGGAGGTATAGAAAATCTAAGTTGGTACTAACAATTATTGAATGTATTATAGGATTTACATTACGGGAATTTACGATTGAGTTCCTGAGGAAGTATTGTAACCATAATAGAAGATCTAGAAAACTAATGATTGGAACCTCTAGTGCTTATGGCCATGATTATTTGAGAAAAATAGAATAGAATGACAAGAAGATGAAAATAGGAAATTAAAGTAATGCCTAGCTTCAAAATTATGAGAACAAAACTTAACTTCGGGACGAAGTTCTATATAAGAGGGGGTGTATGTAATGCCCCTAGAATGACTGTGGACTTTAAGGGAACCTGTCGAGTGACTCGACCGAACAAACTTTGATAAGTGGTCTTTTGAGTCCTGATATGTCTTAACGATTGAGGAAAACCTGAAGATGTGCATGACGACAAGTTTGATGAATGCAATAGATTAAATGGAAATTTGTGGAATTGGATACTTTATCTGGAATTGATGAATAAATGTATGCTTGCTTAATGATTATCCGTTTTATGGAAGATATGATGGGTATACTTGAATATGTTGATTAACGACTAGCGGATTACGAAATAGGTTATGACGAATGAGAACAGAGCTATTAATGTGTGCTTTTGGGCATGTGTGTAGCGACAAGTGAAATGGTTCACCGACGAACTCAGAAATGAAATAAAGGGGATCATAGAGTATGAATAAATCACACATGGAAGAACGACGATAGTGTCGACTTCCTATGGAATTCCATGGCCGAGTTCAAAATCCCTTAGCCGCTTACTCGGGGACGTGTGAAGTCGTGCGAAGTGGACTATGACGAAGTTGGTCACGTACGAGTTGGGGGAGCGCAGTAAGAACGTACTTACTCCTCAACGCAATTAGTCTCCAATAGCGTGTAGACGGAGGATTGAAGGTAACAGATCCTAAATCCCTACATGTAGCTCCCACAAATTAGATGCAACGAAGAGATATCGACGAAAGGACCCGACGATGTGGTACCTTGTCGATAAACGGAAATGACGGACAAAAGGACCCGATGATGTGGTACCTTGTCGATAAATGGAAATGATGGATGAAAGGACCCGACGATGTGGGACCTTATCAACGAAAGGACATAAAGGATGGATGGACCCAACAGTGTGGTACCTAGATCCTAGACGGAAATAATCTATGAACATTATGCATAAAAACTTATAAATTACATTTAGGCCATTTGCACATGAAAAGCATTTTTAGTAATTAAAATAATAGAAAATATTATTTTAGGAGCAAATGGAATACTAAGCTTTAGCATTTAGTTAACACTACTTGCACCCGCAAAAATAGAAACTAGATTGAACATCAAGGAGACAAACTTGATTAAATCTAGGAAAGTTGGTACACACTCTTAGAAAATATGACACATGGATGGGTGAGCTAAATTCCATTTGAATAATTAAAAATTAGGCATTTTTGCATGAAGCGACATGTGTCACAATGCATTTTCCTATTTAAGGAAGGCTTGAGAAAAGGGAAAGGGGACCCTATGGATGGACGGTTATCGTAATGTGTGTGTAAGTCATTGATTTGCTTCTATTGTTAGAGTTTGGAAAGAGATCTTGGTGGGGGGGAAACCCACTTCTAGGTCTCTAGTTTTGGAGTGTGTGATCTCTACGACCACGAAGCTCGGGGGTGGCTATGCGACTGAAAGCATAAGCCTACGGTTGGGTGGCTAAGCTAACGGTTGCTTCGCCTATAGTTAAACGAGCTTTGCTGGAGGGATCCAACGGGTGAAGTGGACAAAAAAAGAGTAAGCTGGATCGGTTGATGACGACTACTCCTTCAATAGCGGGATCGATCGACGGATTGACAGGTTTATGGTTCTATGGTATTTGCAAAAGTTTATTGTTTTTTTGTATAATTTAGTTTTCTGTCATGGATAAGTTTGAATTTGCTTTTATATTATGTTGATAAGTTTTATTGTTAATATTTAGGGATGACCCCCCAAATGGGGGTCCCTACAAAACCTCCCTTCCTACCATCGTATATCCTTCTATGGAAGTAACCCAAAACCCCTGGCCCAAAGCCATTACAAAAAACCAGCATCAAAACACGAAACTTTTTCAAACAACACATAAACAAAGAAACAAGGACTAACCCGACCCTACATCTGGAGGAATCCCTTCCTCCGGCAAATTGGGCATGCGAGCTGGCTTCGACTACACATGATCCATTGGAGGGGAGTCAACTTCAACCGATTGGCGCTTGAATGGATATTTTTCCAGGTCCATAACTGCTTCCATATCTACCATAATCCTCAGCATGTCCTCCTTCAGATTATTCATAATCTATGTCATCATATCTCTGAAGCTTTCTCGTTCCATCATAGTTATAGCCAAAAAATTTCTCATCGTCCCACAGGGGCTCAGAGCAACAATTAGGCCCTGCACCTCCCTATTCATCTACATTTCTTCTTCCTCCATCATCGAAATAGTCTCGTCAATATGAGGAGGAATCTCCTCTACATACTCTTGACCACAATCCACTTTAGCAGGTCCTCTCTCCCCTCTTCCCTTCCCCATCGGTGGCTGCACATACACTGGCGGGAGCCATAACCACCCTCCAAACTTGAACCACGTCAATCTTCCTACTCACCACAATAGCATCAACCCGTCACCTCTCATATCCTTCATTTATTCTCCAACACTTATGAATCATATATATATCATTTCCGATACTCTCCATCCTGTACCACAATTCACTAGCTTCATCATGGACCCTGGGATGCCATTAATGGTGAATTCAAGTTTCTCCCTAGCACTATGTCCTGTAACATACTTTCCTCCTTCAATTCCCATGCTCTCCAAGTACACCACACTCCTCTCACAATAGATTTGTCTTAAACCTTACGTCCTTCCTCTGCCACCTTTCTTCACGTTGTCTTATCCTCTTAAATGGAACATTCCCTTCATCTTCCCTTTCCTCATAAAATCCCCCTCCTCACATGCTTCAACCATTAACCAGCCCACCTGCTAATAGATGGAGGAAATTCCTATGACACCTCCTCCACGTCTCCACGTTCAACACTCACTTTTGCATGTGATCCCCGATCCACTAGTCCACCTGCATCTAGGGTTTCCATGTCTTTGGAGGCGAGATCAAGGTAGTTGGTTTTAAGGGATCCTTCTCCATATCTTCCCACGCACATTCCCTAAGGGAGATCCTTTCTCTAACTCCATAATTGGCTAGATAATCCTCTAACTTGTTAACCTTCCTTTTGACATGGTTGAAGGCTATCGCTAGAGCGTTGCTCAATAAAGCAACCAACTAACCCAAGCAAGCTTCTAATATCCAATTCCTACCAACTTTGGCTTCTGATGATCCATGTTGGATCTTCTCAACCATACTAAGGATAACTTGGGAGTCACCTTCGATAATCGTCGGGATCCATCCCTTCTTCATCATTAGATGGATTCCACTGGTGAGGTCATCCAACTCTGCCACATTTTGGTTGCTTCCCCGATATGCCCCCACAGAAGTCCTATTATTCTTCCCTCATGGTTACAAATCGCCCCTTTGAACCCTGATGCTCCCTAGTTTCCTTTCGATGCACCATCAAAATTTAATTTGAAGGAGCCTTATGGAGGACTCTGCCATATTTCTGAATTGTTTCCCTTCCCCACTTTTGTTCTCAATGGACCTATGTAATCAGGGATGGTGTTAATTCCCCAATCTTGTAGAATTCTCATTTCAACTATCTCAGCTTGGATATCATTTCCCCCCCATTGAGTTAGTTTCAAAGTATCCTTGACATTAGCCTTCAACCTGATCCATACCTCTTCCTCCTTTCTACATTTTCCTTCAAAAATTCATCGATTTCTTTCTTTCCAGATCTCCCAAACTAAGAATCCAGGGAAAACCTCCCATATGTGATTAAGAAGGGGGTTCTTAAAGGGTGTCTCTTTCTAATCCATGATGGAGTTGATTGGAATCCCAATAACTCTGTCTGTTTGGCTAAATATCATCTCCCCTTTCTCCTAAAGTACCTAAGTGAATTCACACCCATCCAGTAGGTGTTCTATTGTTTTGCCTTCCTTGTAGCACCTACAACACCAAGAAGGTCCTATGAATCCTCGCTTTAAAATATTCTCCCAGGTGAGAATTATGCGTCGCACTAAGAGCCATAGGAACATAGCAATTTTCAGACAAAGATTTGCTTTCCAACTTTTCCTTAACTTTGGTTCTTTGGGTAATTAGTTGTAGCCTGCATGTACATAGGTTGCCTCCTTGAAATTGAAGGTTCTTGTGGGGGAGTATCCCCATCTAAGCTTATCGGGATCATATTGAAGCCCAATTTTCCTCTCGTGCAGGAGTTCCCACAGGCCCTGGACATTTTCTTGAGGGCTCCACCTTTTCCACCAGTCCACATTTTGCCAACATTGGAAGAGGCCATCTAGGTTTCCAATCTCCCACATATCCTTCACTTTAACCAAATTATTGTCCTTAAGGTTCTCCTGGAGGATTGGGATATTAATGGACTCTCAGATGCGAGGAGACTATTTCCATGATTCCCTATTCCGTATCTCCCAAAAATTGTGTTGTTGAATCAAACTTCTATTCTTTTGCGCTGCTCTCCAGATGTGTGATCTTGGTTTATCCTCTACGTTTTGCTTCTCCCAATCCTTTACATATTTCACATGCCACATTTGTGCCTATGGTTCATTTGAATAAGTAACCTAGCACCATCATATCTTAGCTCCCATTACTTCATTGCTAACCTATGGATCTCTGAGACCTAGACCTCCCATCACTTTTGGGGTGCAAACAATATTCCAATCTACCAGAGCCCATTTATGGCGATATTTAGCGCCTCCCCATAAGAAAGTGCGCTGCAAGCTTCTTAGTTTTTTCAAGATCGCTTTAGGCACTGCCAAGACCAAAAAAAATAAAGAAAAAATGCTTTCAAAACTGATTGGACCGGAGTTAGCCTCCCTGGAAAATTAAGAAACCTTAGATTCCAATTGGACAGCTTCAAATTCATCTTATCCAACAGGTCTTGCCATGAAATTTTCTTAATTACCAAATCAAAAAGCGAAGCTCCCAGGTATTTTGAAGAGAAAGATCCTAATTGAAATCCCAAAATTCTTAATATGTTCCTACGAGTTACCCAGGGAGTATTAAAAAAGAATACCTGCAATTATTCCTTGTTGATTTCCAGACCGCTAGCCTTCAGGTATTCTTCGATCCCCTTCTTAATTGATCTAGCTTCTTGGACTGAGGAATTCCCCATTAACATTGTATCGTCAACAAATTGTTGATGTGATTGGGGTTGAGCTTCCTAATGCAGATTAATACCTTTGATCATATTTTCTCACACCATTTCCTTTAGGGATCTCCCCAAACCTTTCGTCATCAACACAAAAAGAAAAGGATATAGAGGGTCCCCTTGTTGGATTCCTCTCGAATATTTGAACAGAGTATACGGAGTACCATTGACCTGAATGGAGAAGAAGGTTGAAGAAGAGAGATTTAATACCCATATGATCCATGATTCCTGAAACCCAAAAGCGTGTATCATTCTCCCCATAAATTGCCAGCTTAATTTGTCATAGGCCTTAGAAAGCTCCAATTTGATAAGCATGCAAGGGATATTTGTTACCTTTAGAGAGTGGGTTACTTCATGAGTGAGTAGAATTCCATCCAAGATCTTCCTGCCTTCCACAAAACCTACCTGCTCTGGGGAAACAATTAGCGGTAGTAGAGGTTTTAGTTGGTTGTCTATAACCTTTGTTCTTATCTTGTATATAACATTGCATAACGCTATTGGTCTAAATTTACTAGGAAAATCTACTCCATTCTCCTTAGGGATCAGGGACAAAAAGGTGGGGTTAAAGGCTGACAATACCCCCTGTTTTCCTATAATCCTCCACAATCTCCAACACATCTTCCTTCAACATGTCCCAACAAGAGTCAAAAAAATTACATGTGTGATGGTTATGTTCAATGGTGTTTATGTTTAGTATGTGGTCATGATGATGATGATGATTATATGTTTTATGATGTTAGATGATGGTGGTGGTGGCCATCGATTTGGTGATCACATTGTAATATTTTTTTATTGTTTTTTTCACATGTGGTTCACAAACCCTCCAACGGGGCTGCTACGTCCATGGTAAGAAACACAGGGGATCACCCAAAGGGGCCACACCCCATTCACTCTGATTACGGAGCTAACCCGATGGGGACATAAAGTGAGGCTCTTATATAGCAATGTATAACCACACAGGAATTTGACCCCGAGACCTTCTGTTCACAGCTTATAGCACTCAACCACTTCCGCTAGCCCACCGAGCTTTTTTTTTTTCATTGGAACATGTCATGGGGAAACCCTCAAGTACTTCCCCTCATTTTGAGTATGGTACCCAAGGTAAACCATCGGCCCTTATTATGAGACCTAACCCGGTGCGGACATCAAGTGAGGCCCTTATATAGCAATGTATTATTTTTTATTGTTATGTATATATACAAAGTTATTTTTTTATGAACTCAATGGGCTGTCAAATTATTTTATGATATCTATATTCATGTGTATGATGTATTTTGTTTATGTCGATGAGTATGATTCATGTGTGTGATGCAATTTTATTTATTTATTTATGTATTTATGTTGATGTCATTTATATTAGCTACAAGTATAATTACAAATTGTGCACAATCACAGTTATAATTGCAAGTTACAATCTCAGCTATAATTACAATTTACAATCATTATTACAATTTCACAACTACAAATTACAATTATAATAAGAAATTACTTGTTAGATTTACAAATTACAAATTGGACAATTACAACTACAAATTTGCAATCGCAAACTGCAGTTATAGTTACAATCAAAACTTGCAAATTACAATTACAAATTTGCAATTGCGTTTACAAATTATAAAATAATTTACAAAATTGCAACATTACAAAATAATTTACAAAATTGCAAAATTACAAATAAAAAATACAAACTTGCAAATTTACAAATTCCAGTTTTAATTACAACTTTACATTCACACAATATTCTTACAATTACAATTTTGCAATAACAATATACATAGGGAAATAAGAAATGGAAATACCAAGTTCATAGTGCTTTTGGTAAGAAGAAAGAGAAACTAATATATAAATCTAAGTAAAGTTTCCGATTACATTATTAAATGTGGGCCATGTGAAAAGGAAATTATGTTCTTTCCTCGCCTACTATTTATCACAAATTTTACAAAATCAATCCTCTCAATCTATTGTTTTTGGTTGGATTATTGAGTAGTTTCATTATGGAGGTTATGAGTCCCATTTTCTCTATTAATCTTGTTCTTTATGCACATAATTTTTGTTTTAACAGAAACGGTTGAAGAGCTTTGTATTATATAAAAACAAATATTACAGAAAATTTAGGAAGGATTGTTCCCAAAGTAGAACTGCATCCACCACACCTTGTTCATCCTTTGCTATCCTATAACTATAATGAAACTTTCCTAGTCTATGGAGGCTATAGCTCCTTACAAACTGTCCGATAAGAAGAGTACAGAAACAAAACATAACTATGAGGGGTGTTTTTCTTACTATCCGAAAGGGTATCAGCAAGTAAAATCTTTCAACATATCAACCCACAAAAATCTATGTTCTAGACATTCCTAAGACTTGGACCTCTATCCATAAGACAATGCTGAAAGGAACTTCCAAAATTTGCAAAAAGGAAAACATATCATAACCAGAAAACGCAGAGAGCAGTCGATGACCAGAGAACTAAAGGAGTGCACCATCCGTAGGTTCTGCATTCCCTTCCTTCACTAAGCTTTTGTTGATGAGAAGACCCAAATTGACCAGCTCATTTTTTAGCTTGTCGATTTTCCTACCCACTTCCATGATTTTGCTATTGAAAGCCACCATTTTTGTTTCCTTGATGCCTTCGTGGGGATGAGTTGTGCCCATGGCTTCCTCCAGATTTAGAACCCTCTCAGCTAGCTTGTTGTTGGAGTGCTTAACTTCCATGTGTGTTGCTTGGGCAAGAGAAAAAAGGCGATTTAAAGCCCTCTTCTTCTCCAGGTTCTCGTTTCTAATCAAGTGGATTTGCTCTTCCATATCCTTCATATAGCTCTTGACCTCACCAGAGATTGAGTTACTGCCATTCCTCTGCGCAGAGCCTAGTTTAACATAATCACCCTTCTCCAAGGTGGTATCCAACTGCTCGTCCATACCCATGAAATCATAATGACAAGGGCCATGCACAAGTGAGCTTAACTCTTCTTCATGCACAATGACACAGACGCCTTCCCGCGCCGGATTAACCCAGTTGTGAGATCCTTCATGAAACTGGATAGGTTTCCTGCAACGCAGACAACTAGAATGAGTCATGGAACCTCCCAAGTTTGAGGGCCCGTGATTGTAATTTCCCATACCACTGTATGTATGTCTCAAGTGTCAAGTAGTAGGGATCCCAGGAATGAGGTTTATACTAAGACGCCAAACAACAGGGTTCTCAAAGATGAGTTTAGGATCATTCCCCTCGGGCTTTAAAGACATACCTCGAGCCCAATAATCCACCAGAGTACAATGCATGTGAGCCATCTGGTTGGAGCATGAGACAGATTTCAAGCAATTACAAGGAGCATGCGAAGGGATCCAGTAGTGATCCATGAAATAAATGTGGATTTTACAAGTTCCTCCAATGACACTTGACATAGATATAAGGATAGGTAGATGGATGGTTGCACCACCCTTTAGGATTCCCTTGTCAAGGCTCCAAGGAGCTCTCAATGATTCATCATTTCTAAAGGAGGGAATCACTGAATTAAGGGATCAATTTTCCACAATAGGTGACCTAATCACACTCCAAGATGTCGCAATTGAAACCAACTCCTTTGTTAGCCATGGTGTCTGCCTGCTTATTAAAATCTCTCAGAACATGAAGGAAATTGATAGATTTGAATTTGTTGACGATGGATTTAAGAAGATAGTGCATCTTTGAGGAAGGATTCTTACGATTCTTTGTTATATTCCTCGCTTGTCATGTGACTATTAGTGAATCGCCAATAACCACCATTTCCTCAATGCCCATTTCCTTTTCAAGATCCAACCCTTTGATTAAGGCGAGCCATTCCTCACCATTATTCGTCTTTCTCCCAATTCCCCAAGCATACTCTCTCTGCTTGATACCCTTGGAGTCAAAGATAACTCCACCCGCACTTGCCAACCTAGCATTATGCACATAAAATTGGAAAATTAGTTTTGATCATTAAATTTAGGATTTATGGAATCTTTGTATTATCCATCTTCCTTTTATTATTCATTTCACTATTGTCCTTCTATTTTAATTGACAATTTAAATTGAATATGCCTATGTAGGGTGTTACCACCATAGAAAATAAGATGATATTTTTTTCTCTTAGGTTTAATTATCATAATCTTGATTTTATTCATCTTAATGCTAATTTTATAAAAATTGCAAAATGATTGAGAAGGTTGAGTTTCTTATTCACGAAAGGATTTAAAAGTTTAAATATAAAAATAATAATGTAATCTATGAAGGAAAGAACACTCACATGTATCTATGTAATTGTTGTTTCCCCGCAACTTCCACAATCATTACTAGTATCCATTGAAATCACTTATTTAAACATAGCCCCTCAACCTCCTCCTGCATACATCTTAGAAGTTCATGACTCTATGGAATCTCACAATTAGAATCTTCAGATAGCTATTGGACAATATTATGGGGTAAATGCATCATTGATCCATCTAGTTGAACCCTCGGTAGAGAACAACAATGATGATTTTTTCAACAACTATGATCAAGTATGTTCCTCCCCTGTGAAGGAATGATGTTGTCTCCTAGAGAAACAAATGCTCCCTAATGGGAAAAAATTATCAAACTCCATGCATGGCACGAGACTTGTCAATATCCATTACCGCTTAGCCACTTTCATCTAGAAATATGGATCTAGATACTAGGCATTGTCCTCTCCCTACATCTTCACTATGTCAAAGCTCTGATATACTTCACATTTCAAATACCATCTACACCTATAGAGGCAAGTCTAGGACAATTATGAATCTTTTAAATTGATTTGTTCATGAGTTGAATATTAGAAAACATAGTTACATGGCATGTTAGGTTCAAGATCCAAATTAAAAAAACACTAACCTAATGGAACTTTGGATAATTTCGAGGAATATTATTATGATCAAATTGTGTTAAGGTGTTAAAAGTAGTAGTTGACATAATTATTTGACTATTATGTCTCAAAGTAACATACTTAAATAATGTTCACTTCATGTGAATAAATTCAAACATTGTGCATTTAGATGTGTTTAGAAACCTAAATTCAATTGAAAATATTCAACTTGTTTGTGGCTTTGAATATAGCTTTGAGGAGCGTAGTAATTCCAAAGGCATTTAAATAGTAACTTTATAAGTAGTAAAACAAATTATAGCTATTTCAAAATTTTATTTTTAAATATCAGTCATTTTTACATAATTGATAAATACAAAGTTATCAATATTGTTAAAAATTTTAATAATTTCCAAATAAAGTTATTAATTATATTAAATTTAAGTTTTGCAAAAGGAGCCATTATTCTTTTGCCATTGTCCAGAGCAAGGAATAGCAGGTCAAGTGTTTGAAGTTGGGTTTGCAATTGAATAAATACACAATTGAATGTCAACAATGTTAAAATTCAAACTAATATATTTTGTGTACAAATCTAAACCCTAGACACCCTAATCCCAAACCCTGCTCTACCATTGTCCAAAGCATGGAAGATTTGTATATATGTGGGTTCTATAAGTGGTTCCATTTGATTCCACAACCCAACCAGCCTCTTCCGCCAAAGCTCGAAGAACCTCATTAATGTCCGTTGGAGGAGGGAGATTGTATCCTCCATGTTTTCTGAGACCCTAAAAGATTTTGGTTGTTATAGACAACCTGTTTCGCTCTCTTAGCTTCATCTTCTCCCTCTCGCTTGCACTGAGTCTACCCATTTTCCCTCTCAAATTTTGTAAAATCAGGCTCTCCGTGAAATTCCCAAAGAAGTTGTTGATTCCAAGAGCAATAATAGACGAGAGGGAAAGAAAGACATGAGATAAATGTTCGAGTTTGATGCAAGACCTAGCACATCCATCCTTCATTACAATAAAAAACCAAAATTATCATTGGATTCATTGGATTCGTCAAACTAATCATGCCTGCCTTGTTCGTCATTCAGTTGGAAATGAGTACGATCACGAGAAATTCCATATCCTAAAACTAGCAGTTGTCATTAAATACTATGGTCGTTATCAATGAAAATGGTATTATAAAATAAAAAGATTCTTCACTACAGTATTACAATCATAAAACAAAATAAAAGGTATAACTATTATTAAAAATAATATTACTATTATAAAATAAAAAGATTCTTCACTGTCTATTTAAACCGAAATTCATAGCGCTTTTTAATTAAATCGGTGTGTCATAATAATAAAACCGCACCAATGTGTATTGAGTAAATAGATGCATCGGTGCAGCTAAAACACATATGCACTGTGCTAGAACATCCGCAAAGAAGCCAGCAAAAGAAATTTCTGCTATATTTGATAGTGGATAGTTATATATGAAGTTTTCAATATTGTTGACCATGGTGCGCTTAGTATACAAAGGAGCACGAGTGCACTCGTATTTTTAATATGCGTCGCAATATCATGTTTTTGAATTTTTTATTGAATTCCAATACAGTGCGTCATGGAAAACATAGCACACCAGGGTGTTCATATCTTTCTAGCACGTCACTATTCAAAAAAAAAAATAGAGTATATTCACGATGCATTTCATGTTATGAAGCATCGATGATTCTATGTAACTAATGCACCGATGTCCAGAAAATCAAAAATAAAAAATCACATGGATTAAGTATCTATGTTGTTTTACTTCTCTCACCTTATAATTAATATAACAACAAAAATCCTTTATATTAAATCAATGATTTGTTATGGAGTTTAAAACTTGCAGGAAACAAAGTATGGATTGGAGCCAATAGAAGACTTGTTGAGAGAAGGCATGAGATTTGGTTTTGAAATAATGTGTATCATTCAGGAATCAATTATTTTTATGGTACGTCCCCTTTAAATTTACAGTAATGTATATTATCTATTTTAATTTTCATTATTCCCAACAATGTAGATACACTTGTTGCACTTTATTTTTATGTTTGTAGATGGAAGTTGAAGAAGAGGAAAATAATCGAGGCAATCAACAAAACATTCAACCAAATAACCCAAGTCATGCAAGTGGCTCGAGCAAAGATAATAGTTCCAGCGAAGAATGATGATCCATATATTTTGGATGTTAATGCAAGCTGGTGTATATTTTGAAATAATTGTCTATGAAAATCAAACATTTTGTATAATGTACAGGGCATAGTGTCCCAATTGAAAGACAACGGGTTACCAATAAGTGTAACAATTACGTGCATGTTGAAATTTTGATTATTGTGGACTTTATGTTGTCTCATTTTGTATGAGAAAGGCCCTATTATTGATATATAATCAAATGAAGTTTTTTATTCTATTGTGTTCTCCATTGTCATCAAATTACATGTGAAATGTTACATTGCTAATTAAATATATGGATGATTAAATATTACAATAGATGCGAAAATTTATGATATAACAAATTAATCCAAACATCATATCCAAACGCAATAATAAAATTTCAAATGAATACTACTATATAAAAATTTCAATTTCTAATGAATAATGGAATTAAGCAAAATAAAAATAAAATATAGATATTCCAGTGCGATGTCAGTAGTCATTGTTCATCAAATAGAAAATAATCACCGGTGATTCTGATTGTTTCAATCACACCGGTGCTTTTAAGATAATGTTTCACTAGTGCGTTTGAGACAATGTCACATCAGTGCGCTTAAAACAGCAAAGACTTGGTGCAACAGAATACTTGTTGCATGCCCCATTGCTTTTTCTATTATTACGCCCATGTGCACTACTATATATTAACTACACCACTAAGTTTTATAACTATAGCAACAGTCAACGTCCCAGTCAACTTTATTGATGCATTTTCCTTCACTTGTAACATTGGTGCTTTTTAATAATTAATAAGCATCGTTGCTACATTCATTATAAAGCAACGATGCATATACTGTTATAAAGCACCAGTGCTTTTTGATAGTTCGTAAGCACCAGTACTACTTTTAGTATAAAGTACGAGTGCATATATTGTTATAAAGCACTGGTTCTGGTTAAAATTTTGGTGCACATCGGTGTTATATGTATTATCAAGCACCAATGCATATAATGCTTTCAAATTTTGGTGTGTACCAGTGCATGTATTTCTTTTAAAGCACCAGTGTGTTTTACATTTGTTAGCACTGGTGCATTTGTTTCAATAAAGTGCACCGATAAAAACCTCCGCAAAAGCCTCTTGCCGCCAAGTTTTTTTTAGTTATAATAAATTTCAGTGAAAACCTCCGCTAAAACATTCAGTATCATTTGTGTAGGTTGTAGCAAAGGTTTTTTTGAGAATTTTGACCAATCTTGTAACACTAAATACCTTCGCAAAAACCTCTGCTACAGGGCCTTTTCCTTGTAGTGAAATAAAAAGGTGCACCGGTGCACAACAATTTAGTACACACCAATGTATGTTTCATAAATCACTAATGCTCTAAGGAAATAGGAGAATCAGTGCTCCAAGGAATTTTGAGCACCGATGCTCTAAGACCACAATGGAGCACCTATGGGCCCATTATAAAAGAGAAGCATCAATGTCCATATAGCTTAGAGGAGCACCGGTGCACCCATTCCTAAAAGAGAAGTATCAATGCACACATAGCTTATAGGAGCATCGATGCATACATGAGTCTTATTGGAGCACCAATGCACACATTCGGAAAGGACAAGCATCAATGCACACATAGCTCATAGAAGCACTAGTGTGCCTATACCTAAAAATGAGCATTGGTGCACCCACACCAAAGTGAAACACCTATGTTGTTGCCCTGAGATTAAAGAGAAGCATTGGTGCACCCAAACCAAAGTGAAGCACTAATGTCAAAGCTACGGTATTAAAAGGAGCATCAATGCTCCAATGATTAAATATAGCATTGGTTATATCAAATAATAATAAATTGTTAGTTTATTATTAAAAAAATATTTGTAATTATTGATCTATTAATATTTTTGGTCATTTTTACAGTTAATTTATTTTGTATGTAATAATTTTCATGTCTTCTTAATATTGATCAATTGAATTTAATTCATAAACATGTGATTGTTAAAATGTAGTGATAGCTTTTATTTTGATTATTTCAAGTATTAGTTCTTACCCTTTTTTATTAATGAATCTATGATTTACAATTAAATAATTGAAAATAATTGCAGAATATTTTTAAAAAAATTATAATTATAATTATTTGAAATAAAAAAACTATAGTTGGAAGCATATGAAATAAAACATTATAAATAAATAGAAGAATATTATTGTGAACATGTACAATAACTAATATTGAAATTTTAAGGATTACTATATGTTGGCTTAAACTGACCCAGAGGTTTCCAATTAGACCCAGGTTCTTTGTGGTTCTCCCTTTGACCAACAAAACCCCTTCACACCGGCCCTTTCGGCAACAACCTGCGAGCAGGTTGAGGTCTCACCCGAGGTGTATCTTATGGGGTACTACGGAATCAATTTTCCATAGTAAATGATGAGTTGTTTATATGAACAAGCTGCACAGCACAGGACAGAAGGAGTGCACTGCGGGGCAAAGTGATGCGGTACGCAGCAGGATCTACGCTGCGAGCAGTACTGCACGGTGGAGGCAACACTACGGGCTTCACTAAGGGTTTCTTACTGCTGCGAATCTTCTACAGGAACTGTGAATTACCCACACTTATCCTCTACTTGGAAGATCTCAGAAACATTAAGGCACTGAAATGAATATCACTCATCCATTCATTCAGGCACTTATGGGTTATCTTTCTAACATTCATTCTAGAACTTGGATTATTACAACGTGACCTGAATTGATAGACATGACTAATTGTGTTGCATTCCTTCACTGTGTTTAAGAAAGTATTTAAACTTAAATGATTGAATCACGATCTTAACATAGAATTGAAATGTTTGCCATTCATCTGCTTCTGTGGAACCTAGCATATCATTCCCAAACTTCTCCTATTGGTAAATGCATAGCAAAGTTCTCATACTACAGCATGCAAGGAAACATTCAAGCATTCATTCTACAGAAAATACAGACAGTCATTCCTTCATAAACATCATCACATAACACAGGATTTAACGTGGTTCACTTCCCCGGATGGAAATCTACGTCCACAAGAATGGTTGGTAATATATTTCTTTCAAAAGGGATGGGGAAACCGTTCTTAGTCTGCGCACTCAGCTACAGACTCTCCTTTCTCTCGGCTAGGTCTCTGCGCACACAGCTACAAAGCCTTTACAATATTCTCAGCTCATAGAGATTTTACAATAAAAAGGTTATCTCAAGATTACTCTAATAACTAGCATCTAGTATCCAAAAATAGAGCAACCCAACGACAACCCTGAACCTTAAGAAACCCTGAACTCTAATCCCCAATCAACCAACCCCCATCCCATACAAAAGTGTCTTCTTAAATAGATCATTCCCGAAGGTCATGTCTGTACAATGTCGAAGACCTAAAACCCAAAACCCTAAGGGTTCCCAAAACTGCGTCGGTTTTCCAAACTGGCTTGTTGGCTCCTGGTAGCGTCTGTTTGATCATGGTAGATCTCCACGTCCTCATTCTATCACTATCGTCCTTCCTGTCGCACGCGTGCCTATAGGCTGCTTCTGCCGAACCATTTCTCTCTAATGGTTTTACCTTCTAAGTGTGCCAAACGTCGCTTTCCTTAACAACCCACGCATGGCCACCTTCCTATTTTTCCCATGTCCGCCGCTTGGAAATCTAGAATATCTTTCCAAAAATGGCTGCTACTGGTCGAGCCGGTAACTATACTTGATACTTGTCCAGCACACTGCTTTGCTGGCTCCACATGGCCTCCTAACTCCGCAGCACTGCTTCGACACAGTACTGGTCTTCGCATCACGGCCAAAACTTCGATGTTGTACGCAACTCCGTAGTTTGGTCAAAAGTTGGATGTTGTGCGCAACTTCGTAGCATCCTCAATACTTCGCCAAAATTGTATTTATGAGCTGCGCTCAGCTCAGCTTTCCTTGCTTGCCTCAAAAAGGTGCTTCCAAAACTTTATCTCAACCTGGGCCCAACATGCCCCTAACACTTACATGTGGCTCATCCCCGAGCCACTGATTGTTTCAGCTGTCTCACTCTGCGCCACGACTGGTGGAACGAACTTGGCCGTGAACTCGTCATATGTACCACACAACTGCACCACTGCTTCTCTTGTATCATGCTCAACCTGTTTAATTGTCTCAAGCAGTGTTGGAGTTATTTCTTGTCCAATTTGGTCTTGTACCTACTCCTGGTAATCACGCAGTTCTACTAACTTATCTTCAATCTACTGCGATACCACCATGGCATTCTCCAAGAGCTGCTGCGACTGATTATCCATCTCAGTCTCTTTTTGTCGTAATTCTCGTACTTCTTTCTTTAAGCCGGATATCTCCTTGTATCTCGGCAGCCTTTCTCTGGGTGGCAGAGCTTTAACCTCTGCGTTCAACTTGTCCAACGCGGTCTGTTTTTCTTGTACCACAGTTTTGACCTGCAGCAACCCTTGATCCTCTTCAAGGGTCATGATTGCCTGTGAAACCTTATCCAGGAGCAATTGGTACTTAGCCATCTCACTTGTAATGCTTTTCTAGGCGGTGCTCACTGCTTGCTCTCTGACTTGTTGTTCAGTTAATGGTGCCTGCTTATTCAGCTTATCCTTCAATGTGGCGATATTGGCCTCATAATAAATCTATTTATCCTGCATCTCCGACTGTAAGGATCTCAACTTATCTCTGATCCTTAGAACTGTGTCTATAAGATCATCCTGGATTTCTATGTCTTTAATATCCTTCACCACATTGGATATGGTAGTCTCCAAATTTTTTCGGCGGTCCAGTTCATTCCGTAGCTGTATTTCTGCCTGCAGCTAAGTTTGCCTGTTTGCTGCGGTGAGCTCTGCTTGTGACTTCATCGATTCAACCGACCGTTCATGCATCTCCTCAACGATCTACATGTGGATGAAGTGCAATCCTGGTAATGGGATTTTATCTAAGTCGAGCTCTACCCTCTCGACTCCCTTTGTGTCCAAGACAACTTGTTCTGCCATCAGCAACGCAACAGCCAATGGGTCCAGATGGACAATTCTAGTCTTCGACGGCAGCGTTATTGCTAGTTGTTGGCTTCCTTGCTGTGAGGTCCCTACCGACCTCCTTTCATTCCCTGCTTTCTGCGGCAAAATAAGTCTTTTTCTGGACATCGTCCATTTTCTTCATTAGGCCTTGCATTGCGAGCCGCGTCTTGTGCAGGTCATCCTGGATGACCATATCCTTCCTTTCTTTAGCCACCATAAGCTCCTTCATCTGCTCTGAGACTGTTTCAGCTATCATCTCGTAGTCATCATCATTGAGGACTGCCTCCGATTGTATCTTTGTGGCCTTCAACTTTTTCCTAGACTTTGGATTCTCTGAAGTCTCAGCTTCTTTTCTCTTCCCTGTTTCTTCAATGATTGGGCATGAGAGCGGGATCGGCTCATCTTCTATTGAGTCCGTCTCTACATCCATAACCTCTACGCGGAACTCTGGTGGCCAATCTTTCATGAGGTCCTCAACATCCTGCTCATACATGATGTACTTCCCTGGGAACCACTCTGGTTTCTTCGTTTGTGCTTTCGGCGATATGAATATACATTTCATATCCGCCTCAAAGTCGATGATGCGGATATACTTCACCATGACCTGCTTTGTAATGCGGGGTGTCTTCGTGATTGCGTCACGAAGCTAAATATAGTACTGGTAAAAGACTTCTGCTGTCGCATGCTGGCGCTCTGCATTTGTGCTTTCCCAGAGGTTGACGAACTTAAACCCTCTAGGATCCTTAGTGTCCATAATGACGCCCGCATAATCTCGCGGCTCCTTCCATCCACACAAAGCAATCAGGACGATGAGCTAGGTAAAATAGAACTGGTCGCCATTCACCTGTGTGTCGTTGATTTCTTCAAGGAACTCATTCAACAGAAACTGACACCAATTAAAGTTGTTTCCTTCGGCTGCTGCGGCACCAAGGAGTATTGTGCCCGCAGGCACCTCCGGAGGCCTAGCTGTTTTGAGTATCTTGCCTGCGAGAAACTGCATTACAAATCTTGTTGCTCTGTCCTCTATATCTTCTTTCGGGAAACCTCTTTTTGCCTTCACCATTGGATGGGTTTTCTTCATTTTCTCAACAGCTTTTCTTTGCTCTTCCCCTGGAAGAATTGCTTAGGATCCTTACCGCGCTTGCTTAGCCCGGTAATGCGGTGGATCAAATCAATGTTAATATCAATGTTCCTGTCTAGCCATAGATAACCTTGGTGGATTTGTGCCATGAGTGTGCGAACCACGATATTAAGTTCTGGGGAACGGTCAAAATGTGGCAATCTCAGCAAGTTGAGTAGCCCCGACTAAATGACAGGTGCTAGCCAACTGTCAACTACCAAGTTCATAGTTCCCTTGGCGTCCTTTTTCTAGTACATATACTGGTCTGGTTGAAAATATGGGTATTTGGAAACATCTGGCTCGTCTTTCTTCATTCCCAAGAGGTCATAATCCTCCCATTTACAATCTACTATCTTTCCCAGCAGATTCTTAGCAACGTTTACATGCTTTGAGATAGGTGACAGCGGGATGTCGTATCTCACATTTTTGGACAATTTAAACACAGGAGCATTCAATGCCCTTGGGGAGATATATTCGGGTGTCATATTCAAGGGTTCTGTCTGAAAGACTGGCGATTTCTGTGCCGAGGAGCCCATATTTATGATGTTGGATCGAGGTGCAGTTACGACTTTTCCTTTATCTTTTGATTTTTCCTGCATTGTCGGATTAATTCTTGGTGATCTGCGGGATCCTTCACCTTGTTCTATGACGACCTTCTTAACTGGAGTTTTCATTAACTGTTGAATCCCTCCATGCTGAAAGACCCTCAGTGCTTCTTCAATGGTCAGTTCTTCGTCTCTATAGGCAGGTTCGGACATTCACTAATGAGGTAACGACTAAGGCAGACAGAATACAGATGGCTGCTAGCTCAAAGAGGTTAATCACAAGAAAATTCTAAGTGCCCGGTAACGCCCACGAGTCTCCCAACGGTGTTATTTATAGGCGCATCAGACCCTCTCCCGCGCCCTTCAACGACTATATAAGCAATTAATGTGATGTCCGTTGGTGAATTTGAGCGGATCCTTCGGTCTTTTCTGTCGTCAGTGTGCTCAGAACAACTATCTTCTCTTTAAATGCTGAAGCGGTTGCTGCAACGGTCATCTAATGGCTATTTTTCTGAAAATCCATGCAACGGCTATTTTTGTCTGAGTTCTGCACCGAACTGCGCGGCAAGCCATCTGCAACTCTGCGCGGCTACTTCGCAGTGCCAAAAATTTCGAACTGCGCGGTACATAGATCATTCTTCTTATCATACCTTCTTCCTTTTATCATACATGTATAGACTCCTTTACATTTCTAGTGTCTACTTTCAACTGTACTTGACACTTAGAACTTCCTTCCTTTGTTCGTTATTCAGGGTTCTGCAAATCAGTGCTATCATGGTATAGCTTTAGCCTGCTTCCAGTTATCAAAGTTGGCAAGGTATCACCAACTAAATTGGCTAATTGGACTGCAACAGTGTTAGTAACATGTATCACAGTATATGGGCCAAGCCAATGCATCTTAAATTTACCAGGGAATTTCATGAATTTGCTCTCATACAAGAGGACTAGATCACCTACCTGAAAAACCTTGTTCTTTATATGGTGATCATGCAATGCTTTCTCGCGGTCCTTCTGAGCTTGCTGGTGGAATCCTGCGATGAATCGATCTTCCTCCAAGCCCAGTAAGTGTAGTAATCTTTCTTCTAGAGCTTCGCAATCTGCCATCCCTGTGAATGCAGCGATTCTCAAACTAGGGACAATATATTCCATAGGCATTATAGCCTCTTGCCCATAAACCAAACGAAAGGGTGTCTGTCCTGTCAATTTCTTGCATGTGGTCCTGTATGCCCATAGCACAGATGAGATGCGCAAGTCCCAATCGTCTCTATTTACATTGCACACCTTAGTGAGTGCATTCTCTAATATTTTATTCAAAGCCTATACAGTACCATTCGCATGTGGATGATATGGAGTACTGCGCTGATGACGAATGTGGAATTCCTCTGTAAGCGCCTCAATCGTCTTGTTCAAAAAGTGAGTACCTTGGTCACTCATCAAAATCTTCGGACAACCAAATCCGGTGAGTATTTCTTCAAAAATAAACTGCACAGCAGTACTAGCACTGCAGTCCTTAACTGGTTTTTCTCCCACCCATCTGGTGAGGTAATCCGTAGCAGTAATAATATACCTTGCACCCGTTCTTTTTCCTGGTGGGTTTATAGGACCCACAAAGTCTATTGCCCAATTTTCAAATGGCTGCAGTGTCAACTGTGGATTCAATGGTATCTCATCTCGGCGTGATGGTTTTCCTGTCCTCTGACAGACCTCACAATTCTTGCAATGTTCTTTGGCATCTTTATGGAGCGTAGGCCACCATAGCCCTGCGCGCAATATCTTCTGCACAGTAGCCCTTCCTGCATAGTGACCTCTCGCGATTCCTGAGTGTGCGTCAGCTAGAATAAATTGCTTCTCATGATCGAGTACGCACCTGCGCAGGACTTCATCCGGCCCAAGTTTGTATAACTATCCTGCAATTATAGTGAAGTCCGCGACGCGCACCACTAACTATTTTTTCTGCTGGACCGAGAATTCCTGGGGTGACAGCCCTGTGGTTAGTAAGTCAATGATATCCTTGTAATACTCATCGGCAACCTGTATTCTAAATAACTACGCATCAGGCAGACTGTCTTCAATATTCGTTGGCTCCTCTCCTGACTTGATCCTTGACAAATGATCAGGTCCCAAGTCCAGTCTACCTGGCTTGACAATAATTTCAAAGTCATATTCTTGGAACAGCAGTAGCCATCGGCATATGCCTCCCCCTAGCACTGGCTTGTTGACCAAATATTTCAACGCAGAATGGTTAGTAAACATAAGGAAGTGCGATCCCAGCAAGTAGTGTCTAAATTTATGTAGGGCATATACCATCGCAAGGCCTTCCCTCTCAGTAGTAGTATAGTTCTTCTCTGCTGTTGAAAGCTTTCTACTAGAAAATGCAATGGGGTGGTCAATACCTCCCTCTCCTGGCTGAGCTAACACGATCCCTAGGGCAATACATGATGTGTCAACATGGACATGGAATGGCTTCGTCCAGTCTGGAAAGACTAGAATAGGCGCAGTGACCATCTTTTCTTTTAATGTGTGAAAACCCTGTTTGCATTCTGCGTTCCAAATGAACGGTGCGTCCTTCTTCAGCAGCTTTTCCATTGGTGCGGTTATCTGTGCATAACCCTTTATAAATTTCCTGTAATATCCAGTATGGCCTAATGTAGATCGCAACATCTTGACTGAATTTGGTGTTGGTAAGTTTGCAATAACTGCAATCTTCGCAGGGTCTACCATCAATCCTTGCTTACAGACAATGTGGCCGAGTAAGATTCCATAGGGCACACAGAAAATATACTTTTTCAAATTCAAGGATATTTGATGCTATCGACACTTCTCGAGCATCATGCGGAGATTCGCGCCATGATTTTTCAATAGACCAAATACAGTCCAATCATCAAAATACGCTTCTAAAAACTTGTGCATAAAATCTTTAAATGCTGGGACAACGACTCTAGAGAATATGGCAGGTGCGTTCTTCAGCCCAAAAGGCATGATGGTATTCTGTAGCAAATGTCGTCTTATGCCTATCCGCAGGATCAATCCTGATCTGATGGTAACCAAAGAAACCATCAGTGAAATAATATGCCTCATTTCCTCCAACGTTATCAAGCACTTCATCTATGAATGGAGTAGGAAATGGGTCATGCATGGAAGCATCATTCAGCTTTCTGAGATCCACACAAATCCTGATCTCGCATTTTGCTTTCTTATCTTGAAAAACCATGGGGCTAATACATTCGGATTCCTCGACTGGTTCAATGATTCCTGCTTCTAGCATCTTATCCAGTTCTGCGCGGACTTTTTCCTTATAGCGTGGATTCAATCTGTATGGCCTCTGCTTGACAGGCTTAGCACCTGGCTTTAAAGGTATTTTCATGACCCCTAGGTCTCCCAAAATTCCTTTCATCTCTGTAAATTTTGTTGGAAACAGTTCCTGATACTCATGTAAGGTATCTGCGATCTCTGCAATAGTCTGATCGTCCCAATAATCTCCTATTGATGCGAACTTCGGCTCTTTGTCTGTGCCAATGTTCACTTTTTGTGTTTTTACTGGTCCAGTCATATCTGGGATTTCCAACGGAGGTCCTTCTACCTCACGCATGCCTTCTGAATCTGGTATATCTATGTTGAGCGGGTCCTCCTCATCGTCTTCATTTGTATCATTGGTATCTTAAGCTAAGTTGTAACACTCGATAAAGTGCTCTTCATGTTCCTTCCATTCTGACTGTAGGTGCGCAAGAACGCACTCTATCCCAAAAAACTCCTGCAATGTTATGTTTTGATGAGGACAGTCATCCTGGAATATGCGCTTCTTGATTAGCTGTAATGCTTCATGGATTAATGGATTCTCGTCTTCAAAACTGAAGTCCTTCCGGAAGTTCGAAGCGAGCAACTCCCAATCAGTGAGTTCACTGCGCAACTCCAGGTCTACGTACCATTTCTCTGAGATACCCACATCCAATGTATGTACAAATAAATGTACCCATTCTGTAAGTGGTCTTTCCACCCATGCCTTTGAACAAATTTCAATGTGCTGACTAGGGTCTGTTTGTCCATTATACTTTTCGAAGGGTAAAGAAACATTTTCGGCGAACCGGATCTGCATTTTAGTTATGCATTGATCCCAAGTGGTCAATGTTTTCTTCTGTGCATTCCACCATCTGGTAGGTGTATCGCGCAATGCTATATATAAAGATAGCAATCTATGATCATCTGGTATAGCTGCAGTATATTCCCTTATGAAACTGTAAACATTAGCAGAACCATTATATGTGGGAATAGGACTCACCTCTTTTCCGATCCAGCGCAGTGATTTCGTAACCTGCACACATCTTCTTGTTGATACTTCATGCATGCGGCTTTTCCAATTCTCCAGTCCTATATCCGAGTCATAGATACAAGAAGTGTCGCATCGCCAGCTGAGCGTATCGTCCGCAGTAGGATTAATGTAGTCTTCCTTGTTTGCAGTCAGCTGGTATAGTCGGTCTAAATCTTGAGCTTGGGATTCCTCCTGAATCGGCTCACTGTATATATTACCATCTTTAGGATCCAATGGTGCGATGACCCTAAGATGCTTCCCTTCAAAGATCATCTTCTTTGTCTTCAAGTTTATGATAGCCAATTTATCCATAGCCCAATCAATTCCCAATATTGTTGGAAAAGATTGACTATCATCCGTAATTTCAGTAACCTCAAAGTTTGCATGACTCTGTACTCCGTCGATGTCAACTACTACATTAGCGAAGCGGCCAAAAGGTATGACCTTCTCCTGATTAGCCATTCGTAACTGGATAGGTGACCAGAGTAAATTTGGTCGACCCATCTGCTGCCATGTCTGCTTAGTCAAGACATTCACTTCTGATCCCAGATCAAGGATGACTTCATCCATTTCAAAATCTCTTATCTGCGCAGTAAGCCTCATCTCTCAGCCTATTCTTTTGTGCTTCCTTATATGATGTACAATGCTATCTGGAGTCTCTGTTGCAATATGAGGTTCATATTGGCTGATAAGCTTCTAGAGCTCTACTATGGCTTTTTCGCTTTTTAGTAACTTCATGCAGCTTCGCAATAACTGCACAACAAAAGTGCGGACATCTGTCGCAGTACTTGTTTTGTCATAGGGAGCTGGCATGTCTTCAACATGCGGTGTTTCACTGCGCAGCGGGATCCTTCATGACTTATCTGCTGGTTCTCTAAAGGTATTACGCGCATCAATGAAGATCTCCTTGTTCTTTTGTAAGTTAAGAGGGGGTGCTTTTCCTAGGGCTTTCCTTATCCATATTGTTTCAAGGGGATCCTTCTTCGTATGTGCCTCTCCTGATCTTGAAGCTTCCGCTCCTCTGTCGCGGCCTGTCTCAGCGCCACTACGCGTGACCACATTAATGCTTAGATCCACTGGTCTATTTTCTACTACGATCCACTGGACATTTGGATTCGGGGCCTTTGTTCGTCTTCTCTTCTGCATTTCCACCTCTAATACTGGGAAATATTCAATGACATGCTCAAATTATTTACAATAATTGCACATAGTGCATGGGTTAACAAAATCTCTAGACACGTGCCCGGGTTGGCCACAGTTATAACAAATGACTTGGCCACAGCCTCTTTCCTGTGCTGGACAAGCATTTCTTCCTCTGTCGCGGTATCCACCACCACGACCTCTGTATCCTCCTTGGTCATATTGTGCATTTTCTTGTTTCAGCTGAGTATCTTCTTGTATGCGGTACAAGCCAGCGCCTCGCATTGAGTCCATATCCCTTTTTCTTTCATTCATTAATTCATATGTGCGGCAGTTGGATTCATCATGTCCAAGTGATTTACAGAAATTGCAGTATAAATTCTTAGGATTTTTCACATATTTCTGTATGAGGTAACAGTCTTCAGGTCTATGTCCTATGGTTCTGCAAATTTCACACCATGGGGCCTGATTCTGATTTAATGGATTAGGTGCACCACTGTTAATATAGTCGTAGAATAGAAGGCAATGCTCACGGTCATGACCTTCTCCTTTACAACATGTACACCAGACCTCCTGTCTAGGTTCATATCTTTGTTCTTTACCATTTTTCATACTTTGTTGTTCAAGTGTCATGGTGGTCAGCTGGTTCTGGATCTGAGACATCCCAGAACTAGTATCACCAATCGGCGAAGCTTCCAGCTTCATTGCAATTTCCAAGGCCTCTACCTGGGATAGAACCTTCTGCTACATCAATGGTAATCATATATGAGGTAACAGCGAAGCAATGAACCATTCTTTATGTTGTTCTAGTGGTATAACAAAACTTACTTGGTCTAGTAAGGTCTTAAATTTCTGATCAAATTCCTAGACCATTTCAGTTGGTCTCTGCTTTATTTCCTTCAGCTCAATTATACACTGAGACTCAGACTTAGGTTTCTTGAACTCCGCCACCAGCGCGACTTTAATTTCTGCGAGGGTTCTCGGCTGTACGGTAGAGTATTTCATAAACCAATGTAGCGCTCTATACCTGAAAGTGGTGATGAGTTGTGCTTGCTTCACGGCATCGTCCTGAATTTGTCTTACACTCCATACGTCTTCACAAAGGAATCGATGCTGATCAGGGTCTTCTAGTCCAGTTCCTCTGAATATTGGCAGTTTCATATCATTGTTTGCCATTGTGCTATTAGGTGGTGGGGCGCCGGGATTAGTGCGCGACTGCTGTAAAGGGATCTGCGCAGTAAATACAAATGGGACTATCGAGAGAGATGGACTAGGCTGAGTCTTCTGCGGGGTGGGCTGCGTAGCGGGTGGGTTCTGCGATAAGGGTGGCGCGGTTTGTGCAGCCGGCGGATTCTCAGGGGTAAATGGTTGTGCAACTTCGCTATCAAGATTGCAGGGGATCTCAGTATCTATATGAAGTTTGGGGCCTTCCGGATTCTTATTAATTTTATATCTCTTACCACTTCTAAGAGTATGTGTCTCTTCGTCAGAATCAATATATGTACTGTTTATCATGACAAACTTCAAGAATATTACTGCATTCTTAGAACACCTTTCTCAGCTAACAGCATCTTAATGTATAGACTGAGATTGTTCAGAAACTTACCTTGGAATCCTCTGAAAAAGTGTGCTTCTGCTTGGCTGTATGATTTGAGTGTGTCTACAGCAAATTCTGTTACAAAGCCTTCTAGCATATGATCGACCCAATAATCAACTACGCGTGACAACGGGCTGTCTAACGCTTTAAGCTGCGCGGTGAGCTCGGGAGTCCACTCTGTAGGAACTCCTCCTTGGAAACAGTTTTTCTTCTCTGCGAGTCGCGAGATCCACGCCTGCAGCTCGTTTGGAAACGATGCCCAAAAGATCTCATGAATGTCGTCCAACAGATATCTATCCAACCACTGTGTGCCGCTTAGACATGGATGTCTATTTTCTTGTCTGTTAAAATCTCTTATGGTCTTATCCCACCAAGCTTGGATTTCTATCTTTTCAGGATGCCAATAGTCAGATCCTTCAGGGAACTGATATTCTTCTTCACACATCGTGATTACAACTCATCATGGATTCTAGTGCGGCAACGGAACCATTTGTTGGCTTAAACTGACCCAGAGGTTTCCAATTAGACCCAGGTTCTTTGTGGTTCTCCCTTTGACCAAAAAAACCCCTTCGCATCGGCCCTTTCGGCAACAACCTGCGAGCAGGTTGAGGTCTCACCCGAGGTGTATCTTACGGGGTACTGCAGAATCAGGTTTCCACAGTAAATGATGAGTTGTTTATATGAACAAGCTGCACAGCGCAGGACAGAAGGAGTGCACTGTGGGGCAAAGTGATGCGGTACGCAACAGGATCTACGCTGCGAGAAGTACTGCACGGTGGAGGCAACACTGCGGGCTTCACTAAGGGTTTCTTACTGCTGCAAATCTTCTACAGGAACTGCGAATTACCCACACTTATCCTCTACTTGGAAGATCTCGGAAACGTTAAGGCACTGAAATGAATATCACTCATCCATTCATTCAGGCACTTACGGGTTATCTTTCTAGCATTCATTCTAGAACTTGGATTATTACAATGTGAACTGGATTGATAGACATGACTAACTGTGCCGCGTTCCTTCACTGTGTTTAAGAAAGTATTTAAACTTAAATGACTGAATCACGATCTTAACATAGAATTGAAATGTTTTCCATTCATCTGCTTCTGTGGAACCTAGCATATCATTCCCAAACTTCTCCTATTGGTAAATGCATATCAAAGTTCTCATACTACAGCATGCAAGGAAACATTCAAGCATTCATTCTACAGAAAATACAGACAGTCATTCCTTCATAAACATCATCACATAACACAGGATTTAACGTGGTTCACTTCCCCGGATGGAAAGCTACGTCCACAAGAACGGTTGGTAATATATTTCTTTCAAAAGGGATGGGGAAACCGTTCTTAGTCTACGCACTCAGCTACAGACTCTCCTTTCTCTCGGCTAGGTCTCTGCGCACACAGCTGCAGAGCCTTTACAATATTATCAGCTCAGAGAGATTTTACAATAAAAAGGTTATCTCAAGATTACTCTAATAACTAGCATATAGTATCCAAAAATAGAGCAACCCACGACAACCCTGAACCTTAAGAAACCCTGAACTCTAATCCCCAATCAACCAACCCCCATCCCATACAAAAGTGTCTTCTTAAATAGATCATGCCCGAAGGTCACGTCTGTACGATGTCGAAGACCTAAAACCCAAAACCCTAAGGGTTTCCAAAACTGCACCGGTTTTCCAAACCGGCTTGCTGGCTCCTGGTAGCGTCTGCTTGATCATGGCAGATCTCCACGTCCTCATTCTGTCACTATTGGCCTTCCTGTCGCACGCGTGCCTACAGGCTGCTTCTGCCAAACCGTTTCTCTCTAACGGTTTTACCTTCTAAGCGTGCCAAACGTCTCTTTCCTTAACAACCCACGTGTGGCCGCCTTCCTATTTTTCCCATGTCCGCCGCTTGGCAATCTGGAATATCTTTCCAAAAATGGCTTCTACCGATTGAGCCCGTAGCTACACTTGATACTTGTCCAGCACACCGCTTTGTTGGCTCCACGTGGCCTCCTAACTCCGCAACACTGCTTCGGCGCAGTACTGGTCTCTGCATCACGGCCAAAAATTCGATGCTGCGCGCAACTCCGCAGTCTGGTCAAAAGGTTGATGTTGTGCACAACTTCGCAGCATCCTCAATACTTAGCCAAAATTGTATTTCTGAGCTGCACTCAGCTCAGCTTTCCCTTCTTTCCTCAAAAAGGTGCTTCCAAAACTTTATCTCAACCTGGGCCCAACACTATATAATAATGGTGGTGAAACCACCCATACAAAAACATAGTGAGTGTCAAACCACTCAAGCCACTTAATAAGTGGAGCTATTGTAGTTATGAAAACACTCAATTATTACATTGAAAATGCTTGATGAAAACTCTCCTAAACCACTCATCCACTAGAAGTAAAATGCCTAAAGTGGAGAATTGATGCTCTCAAACCAAGGAAGAGCACTACTAGCTTTGGTGCTCCAAAATAAAAATGGACCATTGGTGCTGCTAGACAAAAGGATAGCATCGGTGCTCCAAGAAAACCAAGAAGAACACCATGTAGGTTGGAGAAACTCCCAAAATTCTATAGAAAGGGAGGTGAAAACCCCTTTGGACATGCACCCATGCTACAAAAAATGTGCCCATTACTTGGTTAAGATTGCCCTTCATTTTCCATCCATATTCATAGAACCAAAAAAAAAAAAAAAAAAAAAAAAAAAAAAAAAAAAAAAAAAAAAAAAAAAATACCATTAACGTTGAAATAAAGGGAAAAACCCTCAAACAAAATTTAAAATACAAGAAAAACCTCCTAATAAATAAGGGAAAATATTGAGAAATAAAAAATAACAAAGAAAATCACTACTAGGGATACGCAACCATGTTGCACAAAAATATACCCCTTTATTGGTTGAACTTGCCCTTCATTTGCTAGCCATCTTTGTTGATGTAAAATACTAAAAGAAATTCACCATTAAATTACAAAATAGAAGCAAAACCCTCGAACCAACAAAAAAAAAGCAAAACTAGTTTAAAAATTAGGAACAATAGTGATAAATAGAATAGAATAGAAATGGTGGAGAACTAGGTCTGCAGTGCGGTGGTTTTTTGGCGTTTGCAGGTGTCTAGGGCGTGCGGTTTGGTGCAGGCGGGCGTACGGGGTTTCCTTGCTCTGACTGCCTTATCTTCCTTGGGTAGGGGCCCTTTCCCCTGGATCCCTTGATGGGGCCTAGCTCCCCCCCGCGACCGCTGCCGGCAGATGCCTCGGCAGGCAGGCTAGACGAGGATCCGAATGATTCAGTGAAAGGGGCTAGTTGCAAAATGGGACTGGGTGGGTGCCTCCCCAAAACTTCAAAGATTCCAGCCATGCAAATCAAATCAGAGAAGATTAGGGAACGAATCGAGGAATGGAAGGAAAAGGCACTCATCAGAAAGTTTATTGGGGTGTGGCCTAATGAGAGGGATCTGGTAAACTAGATCAGCACCACCTAGAAGCCCAAAGGCCACTATGATCTTCAATTGGGATAAAAGGGTTTTTTCACCATCATTTTCTTCAACATCGCAGATCGGGACAGAATTTTGGAGGGAGGCCCGTATTTCTTCTTCTTGGTTGGTCTGTACCTTCAACCATGGAAGGAAAGGTTTAACCCAGAGACTGAAGATGTTACAGTCTCCCGGGTTTGGATCCGGCTTTTCTCTTTACCCTATGCATACTAGGATCTGGAGATTCTTCAGGACATTGGTAACACTCTGGGTGAATTTGTGAAAGTTGCAGAACAGACTAAACAACAGTGCTACACATCGTATGACAGGATATGTGTGTACATGGATCTGTCAAAGGAGCTCCCTGAAGCGATCAGTCTTAACTGGGATGATGAGGAGTGGATCCAACCTTTGGAATACGAACAGCTGCCTTTTCGTTGTTGCCATTGCCATGAGTATGGTCATCCAGGCAGAAATTTCCCTAAGGTAAAACACTCTCAAACCCCCAAAAGTGGTCATTCTAGTGATACCGATAAAGAAGGGTTTACCCAGGTTCGTAATAGGCGACGGAATAAACCAATGGGTCAGAATAAGCTTGCAAGGGAAAACCCTGGGAAGAAACTTGAAACCCCCAACCCTTTCCAGATTTTGGAGGATCACATGAACGAAGGCGAGAATAGCAAGGGCAAGGAGAAATTCGATCACATGAAGGAAGTGATGGAGGATGGAGATCAACTCCAAGAGGGGATTAGTCAGTTGGAACCTATGGCGGAGGACGACAAAGAAGATATAGAGCTTGGAGAACTCAATCTTGACGAGATCAAACGGGAGTGGGACAAGAAAGGAAAGGGTTATGTCTCTCGGCGGAAAATTGAGCTCCTCCAGGTAGCAATAATCAGCGCTAAAGTTCCCAGGCAACTTGGAATAGCTTCTGATTCGCAGTCGGGGATCAAGAGGAAAACCCCTGAGGAAGATCTGAAAAGAGGCAGGAAGACAAACAAACAAAGGATTGTCGAGATAGGAGTGAAGCTAATTGAGTTTGGCCAGTATCCTACTATACTGGAGGCTTTTTTCTGAAGTCAATAAGTTTTCTCAATGAAGCTGATTTCTTGGAATATCAGAGGGTTCAATCACCCTAGGAAGATTAAATCTCTGGCTAGAAAAATTAAACAGGACAAACTGGATATTCTATTTATCCAGGAAACTAAGTGCAGTTCTCTTTTTTTGGAAAAAATGAAGCAAAAAATTTGGAAATGCGGTGAAGTTGTGGCCATAGATGACTCAGGTTTTGCAGGGGGCATGGCAATTTTCTGGCAGTCTGACTCTGTTGGTCTATCGGGCTGGTGGGCCAACTGTTTCTTCCTGAGCGCCATGTTTAAAGATCGAGTATCTGGATCCTCTGGTGGGCTAGTAAACATTTATGGGCCAAGCGCCTTCCCTCATAAAGATGCCTTTATTCAACAACTTCTATGGCTTAATGATCAGGCATTTACTGGGTCTTGGATCATTGGGGGAGACTTCAATCTGATCACGTCGCTTGAAGAAAAAAAAGATGGGAGGAAGATCCTTGATAAGTATCAGGAAGCTTTCAGTAACTTCATCACCCAAATTCCTTTCATTGATATTGAGACTGGCAATGGGTTGTACACCTAGAACAATAGAAGGGATGGTACTCATATGGTGGCTTCTAGACTTGATCGATTTCTGACAATAGAGGATTTGGTTAGGGATGGGGGAGAAGCCCATGCAGTTGTCCTTCCGGCGGCTAGGTCCGACCATCGGCCCATTTGTCTCCCATGGGAATGGTCCAATGCCTCCCTTTTTAAACCTTTTCGGTTTGAACAATTTTGGCTAGAACATAAGGACTTCAAGGAGTTGGTGGGCCAGTGGTGGCAGGAGAGTGTCCCTCTCAGAGGGACAGGAATGTTTCAATTCCAACAAAAGTTAAAGGCTCTAAAAGCCAAAATAAAATCCTCAAACAAATTTGATTTCGGGAACATCTTTCAGGATAAAGCAAGGGTGGTGGCCGACCTCGAGTTGGTGCAAAGACGAGGTATGGAGGAAGGATGGACGTATGAGTTCAAAGATCAGGAATTCCACCTGATGACCCAACTGGAGGATATGGAGAAGCAAGAAGAGATATTCTGGAAGCAAAATTCCAGAAATCAGTGGCTATAGGAGGGTGACAGGAACACAAAATTCTTCCACACATCGGTGATCCACAATAGGCACAAATATAAGATTTTCAAGATTCGCAAGGCTGATGGGAGCCATGTTGATTCTAGACAGGAAATTGAAGACGAACTGATTACCCACTTTGAAAACATATTAAGGGAGGACCAGGAAGACCGCAGCTATGCCATTGAAAGGATTACTAGACATATTCCCAGACTTGTCACTGATGATCATATTGAGCTCCTCAACAAACCCATCACTTTGCAGAAGGTTGAGGAAGCTATGCAGCAGATGGCTTGAGGGAAGGCCCCAGACCCTGATGGGTTCACCACCATTTTTTTCGATTTCTTGTGGGACCTAATTAGCCATGAAGTTGCTGACATTGTGGAGGAATCCCATAGAAGTGGTGGTGTTCTAAAACCTTTAATTCTACCTTTCTAGCCTTAATTCCCAAGGAAGAAGGAGTTGAGGTGCCCAGTAAGTTCCGTCCAATTGCCTTATGCAATTTTATTTATAAAATAATTTCTAAGGTGATTGCCAATCGTTTGAAGCCTTTGCTCCCTCTCTTGATTAGCCCGGAGCAATCTGGCTTCGTGGAATGCAGGCAAATTCTTGATGGAATTATTCTCTCCCATGAAACTATTCATTCCCTGAAAACCACCAGGAAGGTTGGAATGATGCTCAAACTTGACATCGCAAAAGCTTATGATAAATTAAGCTGGCAATATATGCGTGGAGTTTTAGAGGCTTTTGGCTTTAGGGCTAACTGGCTTAGCTGGGATATGAATATGGTAACTACTCCCTTTTTCTCCATCCTGCTTAATGGCTCACCCTCCAGGCTGCTTCATTCTTCCCGTGGCATCAGACAAGGTGATCCTCTCTCCCCTTTTCTTTTCATTCTGATGGCGGAAGGGCTGGGCCGTCTCATTCAGGCTCGCTCTATGGAGGGCGTTATCCGGGGTCTGACTCTCCATGAGGGTATGTCAAAACAAACACACCAACAATTTGTTGATGATACCATGTTAATGGGGCACCCTTCAGTCCAAGAAGCTCAAGCCTTCAAAAACTGTCTCACCCTTTTTGCTAAGGCCTCTGGGCTTGAAGTTAATCTAGATAAATCCCAGGTTTTCTTTTTTAATATGCCCATTGTGACTCAATGCAATATCCTTCGCATCCTCAATTTATCCAAAGGCTCCTTTCCTACCAAATTCTTGGGTGCTCCGCTAACTGAGGGAATCCTAAGGGGGATTTCGTGGCAAGACCTCGTGAATCGTATTAAGAACCGACTCCACAGTTGGATCAACAGACCTCTAAACTTTCCCAGTAGGCTAACGTTGGTTAACTCAGTCCTTCAGGCCATGCCAACTTATCTTTTTTCCCTGCTTTCAGCCCCTAAATCGGTTCTCCGAGAAATAAGAAGTATACAGCGGAATTTCCTTTGGGGAGGAAGGGAAGCCAAATCCAAATTTGCTCTGATCAGTTGGGATAATTTTATGCAAGCCTAAAATGAAGGGAGGCCTGGGGCTCAGAGATCCTGAAGTTATCAGTGACATCCAGGGTTCTAAGCTGTGGTGGCGTTGGTGCAATCACAATGATGAACCATGGGCAAAACTCTGGCAAGTAAAGTATGCCAGAACTCATCAATCCAACCAACTGGTCCGATTTAATTCCGGCATAGTTGGTTCCCATATTTGGATGAAAGCTCTAAAAGGCAGAAAGGTTGTCCAGGACCACAACTTTTGGGAAATTGGGGATGGAGAGCTGGAAAAATTTTGGGAAGACTCATGGAACCAATTCCGGATATTAGAATCCATGGCCTTACTGAAGGTAAAACCAAGGTCTGTCACTTCTGGTCCCAACATCCTGGGGAGATAAGCAGATCTAGATTGACCAACGCTGGTGGAATGGTATTGTGAATGAAGATGATGGAAATGCTTTCAAGGACATCCTCCAACAGAGATACATCCGCGTGAGAACGGGTCCTGACAAGCTTCGATGGGGTTACAGGCAAAAAGGGGTTTTTAGCATCAAGGAAGCATATGATCTCCAGACGAACAGGGAAGCAGGTGCTGAGGATCTGTTATCTCCTCAAATATTTTTTTTTTAAGTTTTATTATGTGAGGTGATAGGAGGTCATTTGAAAATGAAAACACATTATTAAAGTTTGTGTTTAGGCTCATTTTACTAAGTTCTAACTCATAATACGTCAAGAAACTTTCGAGACAAGTTTTTATTTCAAAAAACTTAAAAAACAGGTTTTGGTAGCTAAGTGCTTATTCAAAACGGCCCCTAAGCTATCGAAAGCTATGCTTTCGGCAGCTTAAACGAAATTTTCGAGGCACTCCTAACTACCGAAAGGGAAGACATACAGCGTGAGTCATGGGGCAGTTTTCGGTGGCTTGGGCGAATACGATGGTGTTCATTAGCCACCGAAAGGTAAGTTTTGGCAGCTTACAAGTCAAATGCAAATTCATTCCAGCTACTGAAAAAGCAAAAGAACTTCACTTGTCATCAAGAAGCTGAGACAAAATACATTTTTTGCCACTTTGGAAGATTAGTTTCAAAACAGAGCTTTCGGTGGTTTAGGCAGGCTTTCACAGCTGTTCTTAGTCACTGAAAGCTCTGCTTTCGGTGGTTTACAGGTTCGAATTTTGGCTCTTTAGCCACCGAAAGTGCAAAACAGGGCAGAGAGGCATTGTTTTTTGCCCAGATCACGGTTTTTGCTTCCAAATGGCAAGAGGATGGTTTTTAAGTGAAGGTCTTAATTAATAGGAGCTGTTTCAATGTACTATTCCAGTTTTGAAGGTGCCAACAAGATGGAAATAATGAAGAAATGTGGCTTTTTTTACTGTCTCGAGTCATCGTTTTCAGATAACGATTTTGAGCATCTGGAGAATCTTTTTGCAAAACGCTCAGAGTTTTTTGTTCCTAACATGTCAGAGAACAATAACCTCTCCCCGTTTTCCCACAGGTGTTGCAAGTTGAGAGAATCGAATCCGTCACTGAGCACATATTTTTGGATCCCAGAACCTGCCTGTTTGACACACGTTTTTGAAATGAAGATCTCGGGAAAACCAAAACGATTTTTGAAGATCTGAGAGAGGTTTTTGCTCACAACAGATCAATTCACAATAACCTCTTTCAGTTTATACACAGGTGTCACATATCTAGAGAACCAAACCCATCTCTGAGCCTATTTTTCAGCAGTTTCAGCAAAAGTGGCGTTTTTACTGTGCAGAGTCATCATTTTCAAATGATGATTCTGAGCGACTGGAGAATCATTCTGCAAAACGCTCGGATTTTTTTCTTCCTAACACGTCAGATAACAATAACCTCTCTCAGTTTTCCTACAGGTTTCACAGGTTGGGATAATCGAAGGCATCTTCGAGCCCCATTTTTCAGCAGTCTGGACAATTAAACAGTCTGGACAATTAAAAATGATTTTTTCTGGTTTGTTGAAAAACGGTTTTGGATTTCCCATATGGAGTAAATTCGACCCAGCTTCTTGGGATCTGGGGAGAGGTTGTAAATTCTATAAATCCCAGGACTCACGTAGAACAAGGGTTGGAATTTGGAGACTTTTTCACATGTTGTAAACTCAGACTTCTTATGTTATATCAGAAAAACAAGCTTCTTTCGCCATTAATTGTTCAGATTTCCATCTTTTGTTTATTCTGTACTTGCATTTGAAAACTATATTCATGCTTCTATGTTTAGTTACACTTGATGTCTGTCATCTTATCAATGTATTCATAAGCTTAACTCTGCAAGTATTATATGATTATTGTAATCTGCCATTCATATATATGCTTTTATGTATGATTTTGCTGGTATGATAGTTACTTCTCCACACACTCATTTATTTACAAACCCCCTGAGCATTAGTGGTTGAGAGTCTTGCCCATATGAGTGCATTTAGATAATTTTTGAGTGGATGAGGATTGATTGAGTCATCCAACTTGATCCAACCTTTTATATTACTGAGATTTTGATTAAGTTACCAGGCTCTTTCAACTGCAACCTAGAAAGACTCCTGGAGTGATAACAGGATCCATGGAGTAAGCTGTGGAAGATGAACCCCTGGCCAAAAATGGCTATTTTCTACTGGTTGGTCGTCTGGCAAAGAGTTCTTACAGGGGACAACCTTAAGAAGTGGGGCTTTCAAGGTCCATCCTTTTGCCCTCTGTGCAGGAATAATGAGGAAACTATGGGACATTTGTTAGATGAATGTGAGTTCACGTCTTTTCTTTGGGATAAAGGAGCCTTGATATTCCGACGAAGTGATTGAGCTCATGGGCAACCGGGCCTTGCTTTATGTAATTGGGATGTCCAAGCTTTCAGTAATCCCATTATTGCTCTAACCTGGCAGATGTTCCTGGGTATGCTCTACTGGAACCTGTGGAAAGAATGAAATAGGAGAATATTCAGAGACAAATCCCAACGCAAGTAAATGGTGTGGGATACTTTGGTTCAAAATATTCAGGAAACAATTCGAAGTCGCCAGTGGACTGATGAAGACAAAAACCTCTCGGAAGGAGAATTGCACATAGCCCAAGTCTAGGGTCTTGGAAAAGAGGATCTGACCGGGCTTCATAGACGTGACAGGATTTGTAAGCCTTCCATCCCCAGGCTCTGGTCCCCTCCAGGTCAGTCGATCTTTAAATTAAACTTTGATGGGGCTTCGAGGGGTAACCCTGGGGAAGCTGGCTACGGGGGGGTCTGTAGAAATGCTGCAGGAGAGATCCTCCAAGTTTGCTTTGGAGATCTGGGTTATGACACGAATAACTCGACTGAGTTGGATGGGCTCATTTCGGCCTTAGGATGGTCATTAATAGGGGTTTCTTCCATGCTATTATCGAAGGTGACTCCACTATTATCATCAACATGGCCAAGGGTATTGCACAAGGAAAATCATCTGAGCACGTTACATCTAGCTGGCGGCTCTCCTATCACTTGGATTCTCTTCGTCACCTCCTTTGTTCCCATAGTCAACTGTCCTTCCTCCACGTCAGGCGGGAAGCCAACAAGGTGGCTGATTACCTGGCCAATCTTGGGATCGATAGGAGGCATGGCCACATTTCGGGCCCCATGGCGGCTTTCAGTAATGAAGCGTGGGCCCCTTAGTGCTTACAGCTGGCTACAGAATATCTCGGTCGGAGCCAAATGGAGGGAGAAGGACAGATCGCCTCCCAAGGAAGGGACAGGCGTAATCTGGAGATCATCCTGTTGACGCCTCGATGATGGGAGTGTCTTGTCTGAGGAGTTATACTTCGTACTTGGGAGTTATTATGAATTTGAGAGGTCTGTACGTTTTCTGGTTTTTCATGATCTTGGCGATGGATTTCCAGCGTCCTATCGGCGATCCAATCATGGTAGCAATTAGTTCGGGTAATGGCACTGATACAGACCTGGTTCTTACTAGTTTTTCGACAGGCTTGGCCATTTATGGCCCGCTATGCATCATTATGAGCAAACGGGCTTTTTATGGAGGTTTTTGCGGCCTTCTTTCTTGTTCTTGTCTTGTAAGTTGTTGTTATGGTTTCTGTCTCTATGTTGTTCGTGCTTTCCGAGTTCTCTCGAGGGTGGGTTTTGTGCAGTTAAGGCCTCCAGACTCTCGTGTGTTGTCTATGATTGTCGTTGCCATGGCCCCAAAACAAGACTTTGGTGCTCCGTTTGGGTCGAGCTCTGCTCTCTTGGCTCAGAAAGGAAAAGAGAAGATGGCTGCAAAAAGGGGGGGCACTGGCAGGGTCACTCGGGCTCAGGTGCGAGCTCAGTCTGATGCATCCTTCTTTCGTAAGCGCATCCCTGACCCCATCAGGGAGGACATGGAGGAAATTGAACGGAGCCTTTGGAATGAAGTTAAAGCCCTCCCCATTGCGGATGTTCGGAGTGAGGTGGAGGATTGGGTCACTAACCCAGGGACTACCGCCGAGCAAGCCTCTATTTATGACAGAACTATGATGACCTACTGGGTCACCAAGAACCTCCTGGCCCATGTACTGATGGAGGGTATGGCTAAACGGAAAGGTGACGAGGAACCGATTAGAGCCTGGAATGCCCACAACGCGAATAATCGGCTCATGCATTGCAAAATTGACTCCATTGCGAAGAAGTTGGGCCTGACTTTTTTGTACCCTGGTCTAGATGCCAAGGGGAATCAGATCCCCACCAGCAAGATGTCGAAGAATGCCCCGAATCTGCCTACCATTGCTGTTATGCCTGCTCCAGCGCTCCCCCCACAGAAGGTGACGGACATTCAGGTTCTGGAAAAGGAGGCGCTCGGTTCATCGACGATCCCTAAGCCGGGTTTAGAGATCTAGTTCTGTCTTTATGTTTCAGATTTATGTTTCTTTGGTTTGTAGTCAAGATGATGGGTAGTATGGTTTGTCTCAGTTATGTTGTAGAAGGGGTAGGGGAGGGCTTTCTATCTTGCCCAATTTTGTATGCTTCGAAGGTCGGCTATATGTATGGGCCTTTTTGTCTGTCGAAAGAGGAGGTTCAAATTCAGGGATGCTCACTCTGTGATTTTGTTATGTTCTGCGAAGTATAGGGTCTCTGTGTATCTGGGTCTATAGACTTTGGGGAGTGGACAAATGTTTCTGTAACGCCTAGAGCGCGATATGTATCTTTGACTATTGCAGTAGTATAATGTCTTTTATTTACAAAAAAAAGAATATAATAGAAATAAAATCAATAACATTAAGAATTTAAATAATGAAGAGCGAAAAAATGGTTACTTAGTTGCAATTCTCTTTAGATTTCCTTGCATTCATGGTTATTTGTATTGCACTCTTTTGTAGAAACACCTCCTCTTCCTCTTCTCTCATATGAAATGAAGAAATGAAACAAACCCTCACTTTTACTCTTTTTAAGAGTCGTCTTTGGGTTTTCTAGCTTCTTTTAATCATTTTAAAATAAATGTGAATTATTGTTTGGTCCTTTGACATATTATCAGCATCGTTGCACTAATGCCTAAGGAGGAGCATCGGTGTGCCACCACCTTATAGGAACATTAGTGTGCCCACACCTTAAATAGGAGCACTGATGCATCCATACCAAAGAGGAACACCAGTACACCAATACAAAAGAGGAGCATCAATGGTCCAAGATCACCAGGGAAAAACACTGCACAAAATTGTACTCTCTTTGTCGAACTTGTTTTTCATTTCCTAGTTATATATGTTGATGTAAGACCCTAAAATAAATCCACCATTAACCTGTAAAATAGACAAAAAACCCTCAAACCAACCATTTTCTTAGCAAACTAGCTAAGAAATTAGGAAAAAAAGTGAGAAATGGACAACAATAGAAACAAAATAAATAATGGGAAGAAATTAAATAATGAAGAGCAAAAAAAAAAGTTACTTGGCTGCAAAACTCAGTCTTTCCCTGTATTCAAGGCTATTTATATTGCATTCTTTTGTGGAACCACCTCATCTTCCTCTTCTTTCTTGTAGAACCATATGAAATGAAGACATGAAACAAACCCTTTCTTTTCCCTCTTTTTAGAAGTCGTCTTCAAGTTTTTCCCGCATCTTTCAATAAGTTAAAATAAATGTGAATTATTATTCGATACACTGACATATTAGGAGCATTGGTGCACTCGTACCTAAAGAGGAGTACCAGTGTGCTCAAACCTCAATGAGGAGCACCAGTGCGCCAATACCAAATATGAGCACCATTGTGCCCACACCTTAGAGGGGCAAACCAATGTGCCCTTACTAAAGAGGAGGATTGGTGTATTTTTGGGATGTTAGCACTCTGATGCACATGGATCATGGCGCACCAATGGTCCTAAACCAATGTGAAGCACCAATGCGCGATGACCAAAATGGAGCACCAATGTATTTTGGGGTTGTTGACACTTCGGTGCACATTGGTATAAAATCACTGATGTGCTTAGACCAACATTGAGCACTTGTGTGTCTTAACCAAAATTGAACACCAATGCCTTTTTGACATGTTGTTGCTCTAGATTTCACGTAGCCAAGGAGTACCAATGTGTTTGATATTAAAATGCACCAATGAAGCATAATGGTTTAGGTGCATCGACAAAAAAAATCTACTAAAATCTCTAGTCACTTGCCTCCACTAACAACCTACTCCATAAATGAAAAGACATAATTTTTTGGGAAAGTTCCAAAAAACCTCCACTAGAAGTTATTTTCCTTTAGCGTATGTAATTGTCCTCAACAGAGTATCTTCATTGTCATCCTAGAGAAGAGTGTGTATTAGAGTGTCTTCAATGTCATCCTCAAGAAGAGTGTGTATCATAGTGTCTTCATTGTCATCCTCAAGAAGAGTATGTATTTGTCATCATTGATGATGAAAGCATGTCATCATCATTGCCATGGACAAGAGTGTGTTATTGTCATCGTGGTCGTCATCAAGAGTGTGCCATCATCATCATTGATTTGAATATGCTATTGATTTTGATAAGTGCAAATGATCAACATAGACTTGCACAATGTAAGTCTTCCAAGTTAATATTTCTTTGTAATATTAAATTCCCAAAATTAATATTACTATTTAACTTATAGTTTACGTAATCTTTTAGATTAAAAAATGGTACCACGTTACATATGTTTTGTAATCGTCTTAAACTCCTACAATATCATACAATATAAATTGAGGTATTTTGCCATTTTTAATAGAATTAGCAATTCTTTATATTCTTAAATTATAAATGCTATATGAAACAAAATAATGCAACCTTTGTCTTTTACACCTTGGGGTTTGGGGGATTGTACTCTTGAAGTAAGAAATAAAAAAATACCTTGGAAACATATGTTGGTTGTGAGGTTAGACATCTCAACTTAAAAGGTGCAGTTTTCTAAGTTAGCTACTTACAAATGTATACATAACGGTTTAACGAAAAAAATATTATGCTTTTGGAAACAAATAAAACTAAATATTTTTTTTCAACACTAACTAAATAGATGAAACTTAAGAAAGTTTGTAGTTTCAAAGCTAAAATTATATTTGAAATTTATCCTTTGTTCATCTATTTTATATTTGAAATTTATCCTTTTTCCGTCTATCTTATATTTGAAATTTATCCTTTGTCCATCTATCAATAACTTGCTCTTTTTCTGCTAAAGTTTGGTTATACATTGGCGTTTCATTCGAAAACACTCAGTCTTGGTTGGGCAACTCGATACATGATTGTTTTAAAAACTGGTTCACAATTAACAACAATTCAGGTGAACTTGCTTGTTTTGTTGTTTGGGAGATTTGGAAGTCAAGAAACAGTCAAATTTTTTACAACATTACTTCAAAGCCCAGTTGGATTGTTAGCTCGGTTATAACACTTTTCCAGGAATATGTGGGGTCTCAGATAGAGAAAAAATTATCATCTGATAGGACGGGTTGGCCGCCACAGTTTCTAAGGACTGGGAATAGAGCCCGGTTTGATGGTGCATCATAGATTTCCTCAAGCAGGTGCGGGGCTGGGGCCTTTTTAGAACTGGCTGATGGCGAACATATCAAACTTTGGATGTCATGTGGCCCGGGAACTAACACAAAGGGGGAATTGTTGGCACTTTGGCTCGTTTTATTTTTTGCAACCTAGGCCAACATTGTCTTGGAACAGGTTGTTGGGGATGCTTTGACCATTATACACTGGGTGAATGACACAGGTTCCATCAATGCACTAGCTCTTTCCTCTTGGATGGATCGGATCAAGCTCCTCCAGGTAAATTTCCCGTAGACGTCCTTCATCCACATTTTCAGGGAACATAATATTGTTGCAGATGAACTCTCTCGTCAAGGACTAGATGCTCTGGACGGTCGTATATATTATGAGATCCGATAGGGCCATGATCTCCCTACGATCAGTTTCTAGAATCTATTCTCTACTTAGCTTCCCCTTTTTTTTATGTTTCGGTTACTTCCTTTTTTCCTGGTGTCTCGTGATGTTGTAGTTGTATTTTTGTCACCTCAGATTTTTTAAGTTATCTGTGTTACATGGTTGATCAGTTTCTATGTTCATGGGACTGTTGGCGTTTTGGGTTGTATTTCTCGGGACTAGTATGTCCTATTAGTCATATTTCTTTGGTTATTACTGCTAAGGCGGGAACTAGATCTTTGGTTTATGGTGCATAAGGAGTTTTTGTAACTTACATATAATTTCAATTTAAGTATAGCATTTTAACTGTGTGAAAAATGATTTTGCCTTGCCCTTCCAATCTTGCCTTCTTTCTTTAATCTGATTTTTTTAAGTAGTAAATATGTTTTTTTTTTCCTCGGAAAAAAGTCGTAATTTTATTATCAGAAAATACAAAATTACATTCTGCAGATATATGGAGAGCATAAGCTACTCCATACATTGTCACATATGTGTGGGTACAGTAAATAATCTCAGGAACAAACCCTCATTGCACAGAAATAGATTCATCATAACCGAATCCTCATCGGAGGATGCAGAAGATCCAAGTAGTAAATATGTTATTTATTACTAAGTCTAAATTAATAGTTTATAATTTGATTTTTTAAGTGGTGAATATGTTATTTATTAAGTTTAGTTTAACAGTTTAATTTACTAAGTCTGCTTTCTCCTTTCTCCTAGTAGAATATACACGGTTGAATATTTTTTTAATCAACTCTATGGAATATATAAGACTCTATGGAATATATAAGGTTGAATATTTTTTTAATCGACTCTAAATAATAGGTTAAATATTTTTTTAATCGACTCTAAATTATTTGTGTATTTTGTAGCTAGTCCTTTACCAAGGGTTTGTAGTCATAGTATTAATTCGAATCGAAGGGAATGTTATCTTAATCTAAATTTAAGAGATAAACCCAACCACCATTGACACTTTAATAAGTTTTTTAAATACAAATCTTAACATAAGCATAGATTCCTCTTGTTTTATATTTATTTGTAATTTTTCTCAACATATTTCTTATTTTTTCATTATCTTTTGTGCCAAAAGATTATAAGGAAGAAAAACAACATTACCTATATTTACAATATTATAGGTATTTCCTTTCTGGATTAAAATTCATAGATTAATGGGTTAGATGGATCGCATTATCTTTACGGGATCAATAGTCTTTTCTAAAAATATTATATATTTAATCTCTAATTCAAACAAAAAGGAAAAGAACCCCTTGCATTAATGTTGGTTGATATAACACTTCAATGTCCTAGGGTAGGGTTTGGCCAAGATCCATTATATCTTCCAATTATAACATTGTTTGCATATAATAGAGCTTTGTTAAGTGACACTCCCAATTTCACTAGAAAGTCACAAGTCCCGGTGCTCTTTTAACTCATTTCATAGCGTAGTTTTGGTTTCCATTTCTTTTTACAACATTGCTTTCTTAGTAAGAAACTATGTAACAGCTTTGAAAGTCAAATTGTCTTGTGAAAAGGGATAAGATGGGAAGTGAACTCTCCCTCTTTATCATGCATAGAGTGCTTAGATAAAAATAAAACTTAACGGGCATATATATAGATACACGTATAATGTATAATGTATGGTGTTGTAGGTATTATTTATCATTTTTTTTTCAATATTATACATGATACTTTTTATATATATAGAAATAAGTAAATATTTATAATAAAAGAGTTTAAAAAAACTTAATAAAAATGTTCTACTGGGCTCAACCAAAGCACAATTTTCTTATGAAGATATTTGATGCAAGTAGAGCCAAATACTTTGGATCAAGTAACAAAATGCATTGAAAAACCATAACAAAAGCCTAATTTGGATCAAATTTATGCCCACTATGAGTTTCCTCCATAGATGCATCGTCTTGATCAAGATCTTAGTCTACATGTAAATTTGGTTGTTCCAACAATGCCAAAGTAGTATGTTAAACAATATCTTCTTCAACATCCTTGTCATTCACTAAACTAGTGGAGACATTTAGGTGCCTAGCCATAGATTGGGAACTATGTGCAAACCCCATAATGATATTATAGTGCATTCTAGAATCAGTTGGTAGCTTGTCATATTTCATGCCTCAATCATTATTTTTTGCTTCAAATTCCTCTTATTTGACCTCTTGTTTTTCCATGTGAATACTAAGGTATTCAATGGCCTACCTCATTCCTTCCAACTACCCTACCATTCTTCTTAAAATCCTTTTAATCTCTCCATTCCCTTTGCTACCATACAAGCTTGAGCTAGAGGGTTTAGCCATACATGTTGACTGAACACGACATGTTGTTTCAAGCCCTTGGAGTTCCCCCAAAGTTGCATAGAAAGTTGAGAGGGGTCAAACCCTGTTTATAAATATTCTTGAGGGAGGTTTAAAAGGCCCAATGAATAGAAAGAAAAATCCTCAACCCGAAAAACCTAGAAAAACCAACAGAGATCCTTCCAAAGGAAAGATAAGAATCCAATCCTAAAAACACAGAAAGCAGAGAGGAACATACCACAACAAAAAAACTTACCCTTATTGAATGCAAGCCTATGATCCCCCGAGAGCAGCTCTCCCAATAGGAAGACTCACAAATCAAAAGCCTCCACAGAATCTTGAATTTGAATGTTGTTGTAATCACCATCCAAATAAATTACAATAGGACCATCTCCCTTTAGGATTATCATACCTCTGCAAGTGAACGCCCATAAATGATCCATAAATTTCAACACGCCTGAAATTGTAAGTGAAAGTATGAGGGAACGTAAGGCACATGGGAGATTTATTTCTCCCTTGCACTCAATTCATAGGTCAATTTGACTTGCATGGCACTTTTACTCCAAACATAGACACCTATTAAGCGAACATACTTTGCCCCTCTTGGAGGTTATGAGGTGGTTTAAAAACATAATGAAAGTGGCCATATGAGAATTAGGGGAGCTAATACATCTTAGGGGGTCCCTATTTTTTACTAAAATCATCTTGTCCAGATAGGTAGCTTCATTTTCCATTCGATCTACCATGATGTTGTTTTCCTTTCAAACATGGAAAACCTTGACTTCTTCTAGGGAGGCAAGAAGTCCATGAATTCATTGAATTTTTTTGAATAACAATGTGCCCTCCTTAGATCTCTCCTTCCTTACTTGATTGTTTATGAAAAACGAGTCTCCAAAAATCATGGCAGTCTTGATTTTATGGGCTTGAGGAAGTAATATTCCTAGGGGCAAGGCACATTTCCTAATCCCATGAACAACACATTTCCATATATCCATCGAGGTCTAAGAAAATATTCCCTCACATGCCACCCCTAATATTACACATGATTCTTTACTCTGTACTCCATTCCTAATAAACAATTGCAAATTTTTTAACAAAAAACACACGATTTTTCCACGTTATGTACTTTGCAAATGACCCACATCATAATACTAAACAACTTTGATGATTTTTTCTATTTCTTGTGAAGCTTGCGTCCCTATAATGCGGCAATGGATCACTCTATTTTTCCATCATTTAGTGACCTACATCATAATACTACACAACCTTGATGAATTTTTCTATTTATTATGAAGCTTGCATCCCTATAATGTGGTAGTGGATAATGTGTTTTCCCATCATCCAGTAGAATAATTCTATGGAATATAAGGTTGGATTCTTAGTATATTTTTGCCACATGTCCTTGAGTGAAGACTAAATATCTCAATAATAGGTCATTAGATACTTACAAGATGCTTATATCATAATAGTACATGGTTTTAATCGCCTTTTCTATTTCTTTAGAAGATCATGTCCCTTTAATGTGATAATGAATCACTCTCATTTTCATAAACTAATAATATAATTCTATAAAACAGAAGGTCGGCTTCTTATTATATTTCTACCACATGTCTATATGAAGAGCAAAGATCTTGATATAGATCATTAGATATGTATTTATAATATTACTATTTCATATAATTACTTACTCTCCACCTTTTAAGAAATAAAAATTTGGGATATTTTATCTTAGACATAATAATTATAAGATTTGAGAATATAGATCTAGGCACATAAACTAAAGAAATATACTGTGAAAATCAAATTAGCAATCAACTAATCATGTAACAAATGAGATATTATAGATCATTACACAAAAACTAGAAGCAGATAAGAAGAAAAGAATGATGTATTTCATTAATTGTAATGAATGGAGGTGAACACAATGCATGGAAAGGAAATTCTAATGAGGTCAGGAGGCTATTCAAATTGCTCATGCTGTTCTTTGATATTGACCAGGCTTAACTAGAGCCAAATACCCTTAGTTAGGCATGCACACTCACCTAGACTGAGGTTAACTGACCCAAAACTCCCCAATCACTAGTTATGACTTAGTGATGTACAAGCAAATGACTGTATGTGCATGCAAATCCCTAAAATCACTCAACTAAGGTGCTTAGGGTTTTTTAGGGCTAGTTAGGGCCAATTAGGACCTAGATTAGTGGAGCGCATCTAGTCCTCAACCAGTTCCAGGCTCAGTCACTCCTAAATAAGGGAATAGTTCCTCAAATCAAGGAATGCACCTAAATGAAGGAATGTGCCCCCAAAACATTGAATGCACCCCCAATTCTAGGAATCCATCTTAGGTTTGACTCAAGTGGTCAATTTGGATGGGGTTTGTTCCACTAGAGTCGTCAGGTCAAGGTCTAGGTGGCTATGTAGAGGGTCATTTTCTCTAAAACCCCCCCCCCCATAAGCCTAACTAGGTGAAAAATATAAAAAAAAAAAAAAAATTGGTCTCAACAATTTGTGGCCATATTAGGTACCCATGCACACATAAAAATTCTCCGAAAGTTGGGAAAGAGGGAAAAAACCACATGGTAACCCCCCCCCCAAAAAAAAAGAGAGATTGTGAAGAGAACGCTTTTAGTAGCCTGCTGAAAACATGCATTCACTCCCAAAGCAGATCTCAACTAGGTGAACTACTTCTCGATGAAGGGCTTTGCGAAGATCCCTGCAAACATGTGTGAACTCCTCCTTCTTTTGAAGTGCATGTGATCCCATTCACAAGATCCAAACACTTTGAAGTGATTGAATGGTGGTTCTTTACCACTCCTTGCTTCGAATGGAGGAAATATCTTGAAACTTTTGTGTGGAACTTGGTGAACTATAGGAGCAAAGGCCATAAATACGGAGAATGAGAAGAAATTATGGAGGTCTTCTTCAACAACAACCTAATTTGGGACAAGTTCTCCAATGGATTCTTCAATTTGAACTTGATTTGGGACAAGTTTTCCAATGGATAGAATAAATTTGTAGATTACCTCTTCTTTTGGGCCTGTAAAAGGGTCTTCCTTAGCTGAGTGGTGGATCATGGATGTGCATATATCACCGTAGTCCATCTATTGTCAAGCTTCTCAGGCCTTTTTCATCCTCTCAATGTATGTAAATGTGTCCCCATAGGACATGTGTTGTGAAGCTTCTAGGGCCTCCTTAATAAGACTGGATCTAGTATACAAACTGTGTAGCAACTGAGATGGGGGAATAGGAGATCCATGGCTGCAAATGAGATCTCTAATGGATACAAATGAGCTCTTTAATGGTTGTAAATGAGATCTCTAATGACTGCAAATGAGTTCTTTAATGGTTGCAAAATCCTAGCTACACCCTTCAACAAGACTTGATCTAGCATACCAATTATGTAGCAACTGAGCTAGGGAGATAGTAGATCCATAGCTATAAATGATCTCTTTGATGGCTGCAAATGAACTTTCTAATGGCTACAAAAGAGCTCTTTGATAGCTGAAAAACCCTAGCTGTAAAAACCCTTCTTCAACTTACAAAAGCTTGATCTATTATCTCTCATGTGTTACATGATTAATTAATTTATGATTTGATTTTCACAGTATATCTCTTTTGCTTATGTGCATATATCTATATGCTCAAATCTTATATGGTATCAAAGCTGTAGGGGTACAAAACTAGTTAGTGTTCTAGTGATGTATATCATTAACTGTAATTAATTAATGGAGGTGAATACAATGTATAGAAAGGGAATTCGAATTAGGTCAGGAGGTTATTCAAATTGCTCATGTAGTGCTCGGATACTAGTTAGGGCTAACTAGATCCAAATACACTTAGTTAGCCATGCACACTCACCTATATTGAGTTTAACTAACCCAAGACTCCCCAATCACTAGTTATGACTAAGTGGTGTACAAGCAATTGACTGTATGCACATACAAATCCCTAAAATCACTCAACTAGGGTGCTTAGGGTTTGTTAGGGATAATTAGGGTTAGCTAGGATCTAGATTAGTCGAGCGCATCTAGTGCTCAACCAGTTCCAAGTTCTCTCACTCCTAAAATTAGAGAACAATTTCTCAAATTAGGGAATGTGCCCCCAAATCAGGGAATGCGCCCCCAAATCAAGGAATGCGCCCCTAGTTATAGGAATCCATCTCAGGGTTGACTAAGGTGGTCAATTTGGATGGGGTTTGTCTCACTAGAGTCATCAGGTCAAGGTCTAGGTGGCTAGGTAGAGGGCCATTTCGCAGGGAAACTTTTAGGGGCGAAATTTAGCCCATGGGCTAATTTTTGAGGTCTTTTCCAACAAAAATATTTGTCATTTTACATTTTTTTCTAAAATGATTCACACAAATTCCACGGGATTAAAAAATTTTACTCTAAAAATCGCAAAAATTATCCAAAAACAATATAAAACCGTTATAAATTTGAATATTTTTTTTAAATATCACCAAACATTTTATGGCTTGAAATTTGATAATTAGTAAGATTCGCCAAGGTTTCTACACTTTAAGAAAATTATGGATCCTTAAAAATTTCCCTAGTTATTTGCTCTAACAATAACTATATCTAGAATAAAATTAAATGCATTTTTATTGAAAATTGGAAAAAAAAATTATAAGATAGTGTAGAGACTTTTATTGATTTATAAAAAGATGGAGTACAAAAATTGATGGGTGGCCTCTCTTAGGGAGGAGGAGATCACTCATGCTATGAGTAGATAATCATATTGTTGTGGGAAAATTTGCACAAGAGGAGTGCAACACTTCTCACTAGGTGTAAAGCCTATGAGGTTGTCAATAAGGCCCAATATTGTAGTACATAAAGCAAATGTGATTGACTCCAAATTGATCCTATAGGCCCTTGCTAGGGAATCAAAGCAAAATGAAAACAAAAATTTGAAATAAATTTAAATAAAATAAATACGGGTGACAGGATGCAAACCAAAACAAAGAGCAAATGCAAGAACCAATTGAGATTTCTTAATGGTCAAGCTTGTTACAAGAAGTGTCACCTAGGAGGTGTGGGATTCAAAGGGAAGCTAACAATCTCCCTTAGGGAGGTCCTTTTTGTCCACACTAAATGCTAAATAACTTGAGAGGGAGCAATGGGAGAAACACTTGCCCCTTGGAGGAAGGTGGCAAGGGAGCTTAAAGAATGCTTGGAGGTATGGGAAGAGGTGGAAGGAGTTCCAACACAGTTCCAATAGCATAACCTTGCTCTAATTTCTCCTTACTATATGCATGCCCATGGCCTCTTTTTTTAGGCCAAGAAGTGGCCAAGAAACGACTAGATCCAAATCTGGACTCGTTAACTCCATGATTTGGATCCAAAGTACAGAAAGGGGGGGCATTTAATGAACCCAAGTACATAGGGAGACCAAATTTGAACCCTTGAAGGTGATGGAGCCTTGATGAAGCTTCAATGCGCCGCGGGTTGTTGTGGTCCCACCATTTTTTACAGTCGCCTAGATTTCAAAGGAAAATCTGCGCTAGTATAGCGTGACCACAAAACCGATAATACGCATTATAGTGCGGTATATCATAAGAGTAACTACACCACCTCTCTTTTTACTGTATTTTGGCATTTTTGGACTCATGCTCATTTCTAGATCTGATGAGGATGTCTTCGATGGGATGCATGCTATACATTGATGACGCCTTACTGCAATATTAGCCAAAATGTCGCATGTGTATGAAATTTAGGCATTAACAGATGCCCCCTGATGTATGAGGTTTGGAAGGTACTGTAGAGCCGATAATGCATCATCGTTTCTTTTTTTTGTTTTCCCATGTGCTCAAAAGTTCTGAAGCGAATGTGTACAGAAGGTTCCCTTGTGGGAAGATTGTTGGTGATAACAAATGAAGTTGTAACAAAGAATATTTTTTTAAACAAACGAGGTGGGCATATCCATGCTCATGAAAATCTGTCAAAATGACTACAATAATAAGAGATTAAGGGGTCAACTCAACATCCTACTGGCACATGGATGAAGGTGACTTCAATCCATGTAAGAGTGACTGAACCTATAAATGTTATTACAAGTTCCAAAGAAACAGAGCTACTAATGACCATGATAAACCCACAGGGGTGGGGGACCGAAATACCAGTGAGGTTGTTGGATGTAGGACCTCACTGTACTATTGTTACCATGATTTGTAGATGTGAACCCTGCTACCTTCGAAATGTATGACTCTCCCTAATGTGATAGATGTGTTGACGTTGAGCATGGGAGAGAGTACTAAGTTAGGGAGCACTGATGACTCTCCCTACCTAGTTCAAGGTGATCCCTTTTGTTGATTAAAAGGGACCCCAAGGTACAACTGCAACTCTCAGAATATGAGGATTTGGTGTCAATGAAAGCTAAAGGACATGATAAGACGAGGATCTTATCTTGAGAACCAAGATCATGTTGTAACCAACTGTAAGATTGATAGACATGACACAAGCCTGGTTGGTAAGCACGAGGCTCATAAATTCCTTTGATCGATGTCAACTTGGGGAGTAACTGATGGCAACATTCTTCAAATAAAGGTATAGTCTAACAGAGGGAGGCAAACTGTTGATGAAGGGATTTGCTAGTGACATGACACTAAGGGTGATCGTGAGTGAGAAAACTCATAATGTTGGGGATAGGGAGAGTCATTGACATTGATCAAAGGCGGTCAGGGGTTGCTGCCAAAAGAATAATGGTGTTACCACAATTTTGAGTGGAATAGGGAATTGTTTGTACAAAAAGAATAATTGGTGGGGTCCCCACATTTTTTAGGGTGTTGGGGGACCAACTTGATGATGGGTGGGATTCTTGCAGTTTTGGGTGAATCGGAGAATCAATTTGATGATGGGCGAATTTCCCACGATTTTGAGTGAGTCGAGGAACCTTTTCCATGATGGAGCAAGGGTTGTCTTGCAAACGCAAAGACGAGTGCCCCATGAATCAATACCATGCAAAATGTTCCTGCAGGAATGACTGGATATAATTGGTTGCTTCGGAGGGTGGGGGCCCCATTGGTGTCGTCACAAGGGTGATGGTACAAAGAAGATTGCAAATGGTAGATTACTCATGGAGTTATCAAGTGGTCAACTGTGGTTTTTTATCATAACTTGTGCTAAGGAATTTGATGGCCTCGACCGTTGAAGGTGGGGGAGTAAATGCGCAGCCATAAAATTATGAACTATGGGTTAATTGGGTCATAGTGTATTAAATTTCTCAGATTTGTGGGGGTTCGACAACATGGGTGCCAAATAATGATGGGGATGTAAATGGTGCACACACCCATGGGTAAGAGTATGACATCCTCAGTAGTGACGTTGATGGCACATTATGACTGGGAATTAGGAACCTATGGTTATCAATTGGAATATTAGGTAGATGCAATGCAAACAGAGGGAAACCATTGTCTATATGCCAGTTTTAGGATGATACCTATGATAGACATTTGGCGCCATTGTTGAGGAATGGAGTATTGTTCTTATAATAAAAAAATAAGAGGTAGGTAGATCTTGGTTGTTATCCTGCACACACAATGCAAATACCCAAGTGTAATACATAACATGAAAAAGGTATTGACAATGCATAACTAATAACCAAAAAACATGGCGCACTTGTGGAGTGCATGCGAAAATGACTTGTGAAGGACAATGTTCAAATTGAAATGCAGGTACAGGTATTATGGACGTATCGGGATGTTGATACAGAGGTGTGAACGGTTTTTCAAACGGAGATATGGCTTGGTCGTGGCAAAGGTTTGAAGATTGGGTCAAAACTGTATAAAAGGGGTGGGGCTCGTTTTTTGAGGTCATTTGTACTTTGTTCATTTTTTGTGATCCGTAGTTCTTGTTGGTGACTTCAAGCGATCAGAGAGTCTGAGATCTAGGTAAGCCTGAACCTTAGCATAGCCATTTCGGGTGGAGTAGTTTTTAGGGGTTGTGTTCCCTAGGCCCGTACGACCCTATTTATGGTTTAAATGAACACTACGTGCGATTTTGGGTTTTCCTGCGCAATAGTGCGGGAAAACCCATTATCGCGCATGGCACACTATGCATAATTTCGAAGAATCTTGCATGGTATACCACATGAGAAATCAATGATTTATGTGTGTTAACACCCAAAAAGTGCTCACTAGCTCATTTCCTTATTCACATGACCCATTTGTCCACTTTTTCACCATTTGAGCCTCTAAAGCCATCAAAAGGTCACCAAAAGACCTTAATACACCCCTTTTTCCACTCAAAATGAATATTTTTCCTCAAAAAGCATAAAAAACCCTCAAAAAGGGTCCAAAATTCTCAAAAATATTAAAAAAGGAATAAAAATATTAAAAATATTCAAAAAAGGAAAAAGGAGGGGAAAGGTACCTAAACCATGTTGGTCAATACCATTGGTTTCTTCAAAACCATAATGGTATTCCCCACCACCAAAACTATAAAAAGGTGGTAGGGCTCCTCACTTTCCATCCATCCATCATCCTATCCTCATGTTGTCAAAATCTCTCATGAGCTTTTGACCATTGTAGCTATCTTGGAGAAGAGACCTTTGGAGCTTGGAGCTGCTCACCCTTGGAGCTACTCAACAATCTTCACCACTTAGAGGTATCACCATTGCAAGCACTTGCTTGCCCCTATTCTTAATACAAAATCATTTTTTACATATTGTCAATTGTTTTGCTTTCGATAATATTTCCATTGTTTGCTTATCTATTTCACATAGATCCATGATTAATGTAGTTTAAAGTAGTTTGTTATTTATTTCATTCGAGATTGTTGCTACTAGTTAGCAGGTGCACCATTGCATTAAGCTTGGTTGCAAAAACAAGCTAACAGTTTTTGGCGACTCCGCTGGCTTCGAATTCTTAGATCTCAGTTTTTTGCTTTAGATTTTAGTTTTTGTTAGTTTTAATCAGTTTAATTCATAGATCTGCCATCCTAGACAGTAGATCCATTGTTGTTCTAGATCTTGGCCCCTTCTATTGCCATTAACAGCCCGAAATTTCCATTTTCGGGTTCGTTTTTCGGCGTCCGTTTTCGGCTTTTGCCTCGCGATTTTTTTCCCGACAGTCGCGCGGCTCCTCACGGCCTTTTTCCGCGTGGCGTGCCGCGGCTTTGCGGCCATTTTACGTGCTGCACATCGCGGCTTTGCGGCCATTTACCGCACTGCACATCGCGACTGTGTGACGAAAACCCGTGCTGCACATCGCGGCTTCACGGCTGAAACCCGCGCTGCCCATCGCGACTATGTGACAGGAATCCGCACTGCACATCGCGGCTTCGCGGTCGAAACCCGCGCAACCCATCGCGGCTGTTTTCCTGAAACCCGCGATGCAAGTTTTTTCAATTCGGCCAATTCTTTGAAAATTATTTTTTGCTGTATTTTCTGCCCATTTAGCATATTTTACAGTATTAAATTTCCTGCATTTTTATAGCCATATAAAATCTTTTACTATTTAGAATGCTCCTTTAAAAAGTCTTTTTACAAAATTTTCAGAAATTGAAATAGAGATTTTTCTGCATTTTAGCTAGATCAAAGTTTTACTGTTTATTTGCTCGATACTTTGCCCAAGCAATTTTTAAGAGATCCATTTATTTCTTGAAATATTTATGTTATTTGCTTCCCTTTAAATTACTTCAAAGATCCATTATTTTTGAATAGTTTTTTCAAGCATTTACATTTCAAAAACGCCTTTATTTTTTGCAAAACTGGAAGCATCTTTTCTTTCATTTGTAAAATCGCCCAAGCGAGGCAAATCAATTTCAGTTTAAATACCACACTTGCACCCAATCTGCCACATAATTTAAACTAAGCCTTAAAATTTACCTTAAACTCAACCAACTTTTAACCCCACTTGGGGAGCACTTAAAAGAATTTTGTAGTTAGGTAGAATTGAGGGGATAGGTGTTCCAATAACACCCCTCAGTTATTACATTTGAGACATAGCAGTTGTCCTCTACGGTACCAAAATCCCTTATAATTTTGACACGGTTATCAACCAATTTATCAGGAAGGCCTCTCCCTTAGGAGGGTTGAAGTAGCCAGACTGGTTTCGGAAGTCTGAGTGGAATACCGCAATCCATTCAGTAACCGAAGGATACCTTTCGAAGTTCTCGGTGTACACCCCCTGGTGTACAGCGGCGATAGAACCAAACTGCAGATTCACCCAACCGAACGTGTCATGAACGGGGTATCCTAGTTGCCACTCTTTAGGATTGTCTACCCGGTGTCCCTCCCGGTAGGGGGATATCTAGCCGTTGGTTCAACACTCTATATTGTCTGACTTGGATTTCATCACCTTACAGAGGATATCGTTTGTTGACTCACAATACTTCTAGTTAGGTGTTTGCATGATACATTACCCACCTTTGGTCTAGTAACACCTCTTTTTTCTAGAAATTGTTTGACTTTTGGTATTCTGACCAATTTTGTTACATCCCTCCACTTATTATAGCACAGCTGCTATAATAAGTGCTTTTTGAGGTTGATTTTTGGCCTGAGAGCCTTTATTTTCACTCCCCTTTTTTGCACTCATAGTTGCATTAGGGTTTCGAGTTTTTTACATCACCACCTTACACTGAAATTTTTAAAAAAATATATATTTCTCACCATTGAGAATTTAAGACGATCTCGTCGTCTTCAAGGTGAACCCCCTTAGTTCAGTCTACTTGGCTCTCCACGTCACCGACGTAGAGCCTTATCCCTTGACTCGACACGTCATCGACCAAACATACAGTCATCCGATTCTAACACGCCTCACTTCACATCTGATTCTGAGGCTGAATCCGAAAACCCTACTGAATTATTACCAACCAACCTCATGGCTGGAACACAATACGACCCACTTTTTACCAGTACTATTGGAGATACATCCACAAACCCTTCTACTACTGTGCCATCCATGGTAACAACAACCCCCCTAGGCATGCCTAATATGGGGGATACTCCACCTTTAGGTATGCCCAACACAGGACTACCTCCTATTATGGGTATGCCAAACATAGGAATCACACCACCTGTCATTACCACAGCCCAGATCCCAGGAATTCTTGACACTGTTCCTAACCCTGGTGTAACCCATGTTGCACTTGGAAACGCTGGTCCATACCAAACCACAGCAGTTGGAGGACACATACCTTCAATACCTAGCATACCCTTAGGGGCTACTGGACCACTACATAATGCCAGCATGAATAGTTATGTCCCAGTCACTACGCCACCCCCATCTGCTAGTTTACCTTACATGGCTAGTCTGAACTTACCAGACTTAGCCAGGCTAACCAACGATCCTATCAGGCACAACCCTACATGGCCACCCATGCCTACGAAGCTCCCCTCGGACATACCCAAGTTTGAAGGAAAACCTGGGGAGGACCCTCAAAACCACATAATGTCTTTTCACCTATGGTGTTCATCTAACTCCATAGTGGATGACTCCATTCGTCTAAGACTGTTGCAACGAACGTTCAATGGCTCTGCAGCCAAGTGGTACATCGAACAACCACATGGCACCCACCATACTTTTACGTCTCTCACCTCCACTTTCCTTCAATTTTTTCAGCTACCTGTACGTTACGATGCAAGAGTTGAAATACTGTTGTCTTGCAGACAAAACACAGCTACCCACATCACGGACCACATCCATGAGTGGCGCAAGCGTCGTAGCCTCTGTAAGATTAAACTGGATGACCGTATATTTTTGGACTGGTTCCTTAAATCACTCCTACCCCTCATAGCAAAAGACGTTGCTTCCGAGCGACCCCAGTCAGAGGAAGAAGCTATCCTAAAAGCTCAGCAATTTGACCTAATTTATGCCCAATCAGGCTATCTCTACACCATCATACCAGACGCCCCACGAGGCGATTCTTCACGCGGTGACGCGCTGGGGGCATCACATGCCGCTAATGGTATTATCGGCCAAGTCACACCGCAAATTAAATCTTTTAGCATGGTGAGCACCATAAATGCCCCAGACCTCTCTAAGACTACATCTAATTCTGGAGCGACAACTTCGTACGCTCCAACGAATCAGACTCATCACACTCATGGACCCTCTTGTCCACAACATTGCTATGGGAAAACGCCATCGACATAAGTACCACCCACATACTATAACCAACCAGCCACCCAGAACCTAATTCAGTTCCCGCCACAACCAATGTATTACCCACAGCAAGCTACAACAGCTAACCCAACACCTCCAATAGCTCAGGGTTGCCAACAACCCCAGCAGGTAACTGGACCACCTCCAGCCCCACCAGCTTATTATCCACCGCAACCTGCTCCCGCACCTGCGGAGAACAAAAATCCTCCCGCTGCTCAAGGGCAAGTGTACACACAACACAATCATCCCCAACATCAAAACAACCAACGCAATCAGGGTGGACAACAAAACCGTGGAAGAGGACGTAACCACGGTAACAACCAACAACATAATCAAGGTCCACCACCTCCCAATCCTCCAAATAATAACAATGCTGCTCCTCCCAACCAGAATCCGGATCGTCATCCCAAACAGCCCAAAAACAATAACTTGAGAACAAACCATCCATGTTCTATATGTGGAGTCTATGGACACTACACTCATAACTGCCCCCACTTAGAGAAAGCACGTCAACTTTGGGTTGACGATGCTCAACGCCAGGGCCACGCTGGACAGCCAGCTCCACTTAATCAACCGCAGCCCATGGTATTACAAAACTCATTGCCAAACCAGGGAGTAGTAAATACTCATCCTATGGATCCCCCACAAGGATCCGCTGCACCCCAGCAACAAATCACTTATGCCGCAACTGATTATCAACATGCGGATCCAGGCACACACCATTTATTAATGATGTCATCCAATGACATCAACCTCCAAACCCGCAGGAATCAGTACGGCCCACCCCCAAAAAATCCTCCCACTGACGCATCCACCTCCCTCCCACCAAATCAACCACTACGCATACCAAATATGCCGTTGGATGGAGGACCTAAAATCCCTCGCATCCCTTTGCGAAGGATTAACAACAATCCTAATGCTCGCGCAGCATCCAATTATAACGTCGTGGAAGACCTAGCACAATCCCTCGCTGCTATGTCTGCTTTAGAGGTACTGAAAACATGCCCTACACAACGCAAACTACTATTATCCGCCATCGGAGGAGTAGACCCTGACGACATACACATGATGGCTTTCGACCTAGACCAAGCCGAACCTCGATTGCCATCAAATGTAGCTTTCCAAGTATCAGTAAACATTTGAAACCTTGTTGTGCATCGATGAAGGAGCTTCCACCTGCGTTATGTCCACCCTTGTGTGGCAGAAGCTTGGCTCCCCCGCCTTACAACCATCCACCACGGCATTACGAGTTTACGACGGACGCTCAGCTCAACCACAAGGCCTTTTAGCGAATGTACCCGTAGAACTAGGCAGCAAATTAGTTCTCATCGACATCGAAGTGATCAATGCCCAGCTCGACTACAACCTCCTTCTTGGACGTAGTTATATGTACAAAATGAAAGCAGTGGCTTCATCTGTTTTTCGCCTCATGATGTTCCCACATGAAGGACGCGTTATCAAGATTGATCAACTCACATATTATGATCCTAACGCCCCCGCAGCTCCTCAAAATGTGCTACCAATGATTGAACAAACCATTCAAAACGCACCGACATCATTTGTGTCGTCAATTGGTCCTGGAATCTACACCGAGTTACCTATGACTTCCACTTTTCCATCGATCTCACCACCTTTACCGATAACAAAAACATCGGATTTGTGCACCCTGTCACACACCACACAACAGCCTTTGTCACTACCACAAACACCCATAGTGCCAACTCATATTGGCACAACGCCAATTCACACCATCCCGTTCTTGTTCCCATTCTCCGGAGTTGTCAGTTCGCCAGTAATGGCTACACTCAACCTTCCTAGCTTAACATTAGGGATACCTGTATGGTACTTACCTGCTCCGAGCCCCCCGCCGACTCCGACTGTTATTTTACAACCGGTACAACCTATCCCCACTACCAACCACCCACCCCCTCCCGTCACTCATCTGCAAAACAGACCTCCCCCAATAGTGACTACAACATCAACATCCAGAAATGCTCCACCTCCGTTACGGAACACAGGGGGCAGAGGCCCACCAACTTATAACACTGGACTCATAACTCGCACCCCCCAGCAACCCCCAAGGTAGCTAAAAACCCCCCAGCTATTCGTATTCCCCCTAAGTGCTCGTTGTGTGACGATGTAGGCCATGCCACTCATCAATGTCCACAATTACCAGCACTCCAGGAACACATGAATATGTTGGATGACGACACCGGAATTCCAGTAATAATACTTGAGCCACCTCCTCAACCTCGTGATAAATCATTGCGCACAAACCATCCTTGTGCAATATGCGACATTTATGGCCATTATTCACACCATTGCCCTGATCTCCCAGATTATAGAGCAGCCTTATACGAATTGAATAATGCCGACCTAGAGATATCCCCTCCTAAATTTGAGGAAATTCATCCCCCACCATCTTCCTCCCTGGAAGAAATTAACACCATTTACACGGTTTCCACTGGATACCCCTCTGTCCGGTCGGCCCCTTCCATTGATCCCTTTGACACACATGTTCAACCCTTTCAAATCGACAAGGAAACCACATGTCCACAACATGGGGGCAGGCCCAAAACCTTGCATACTCATCATCATCGTGATTCTCGTCGGAGATACTGGGGGCATCCACCCCACAAAGGGAATCCCCCATCATCATATCATCACTTCAGTATGCCACTACAGCCCACAGCCTCATGGTATAACACCCCGCCAGCAGTTTCTCAATGCCCTATTGATCTCTCTCTGAGACAACATCTGCACCACATTGACACCTCTGAGTTAGGGGGCATAATAGATTACCTCAACCCCGGGATAGGGGGCATGATCAATCATTTTAAACCTTCCCCGTCATCTCTATCTCAACACCTCAATGAGCCCATCGTTCAAACCAACACATATGTGATCCACAATCACAAACCCCATGCACATAGCATGGGGGCAGGTCATTAACCCTGCTGACTTCTTCACATGCGTGATCTCAACCATTTTTTGAGGTCACATATCACTTATATATTCGATTTGATTTGATACACCTAGTATTCTCCCCCCGCGGGTCATCATTTCTCCCCACCACTGCATCCTTGGCTTGGTGGGCTCACCTTTATTTGTAGCCATTTTTTAACCTAGTAATTTGCTTTGACCATTCCGGAGTCCTTATGACCTCCGTTTTTCGCACCATTTGCACCGCCGGATTCATATTTTCGTGCCTGTGATGATGCTTGAGATCATTTCTCGCCCTCACCAAAAAATTTCGAGCATTCTTTCCATGCCTCACGCCACCTCGATTTGCATGCCACATCGGCTGTTGTAAGTTTATTGGCGATTTTTATACCATCGGATTCAGTTTTCCAAACTTGTGCTGATGATTGAGATAATTTCTCGCTCTCACGCCCAGATTTTTTGGGCATGTTTTACATGCCCCCTCGTCGCCTCGTTTTGCGTGCCACATCGATCGTCATCCGTTGTTAACGAGTCTTATATCGCCGAATTCAGTTTTTCGCGCTTGTGATGACGCTTGAGATCATTTCTCGCTCTCATGCCCAGATTTTTCGGGCATGTTTTCCTATGCCCCCTCGTTGCCTCAGTTTGCGTGCCACATCGGCCGTTCTCCATTTTTAACCAGTCTTATATCGCCAGATTCAGTCTTCCGTGCTTGTGACAACGCTTGAGACCATTTCTCGCTCTCACGCCCAGATTTTTCTGGCATTCTTTCTCATGCCCCCTCATTGCCTCGGTTTGCATGCCACATTGGCCGTTGCCCCTTTTTGACAATATTTATGTCACCGGATTCAGTATTCCGCACTCATGACGATGCTTGAGACCTTTTCTCACTCTCATCAATCCCTTTTTTGTTCAGTATAATTTTACCCCTTTTTCGGGCCGAGCAATCCCTTTTACAAAAAAGGCACTTAAGGAGTTTCTGTTAAGCTCTTTTCTGACTCCTAAAAACAATGAAAAGATCGCCGAGCAACCTTGCTTCCTTTCATGCTCGCTAAACGTATCTGAAAGGGCATCTACCTGGTATAAGTTTACCCCTTTTCCGGACCTTATAGACTAATTACGAAAAATGAATACTCTAGTCACATCGGCTAGAAGAGTTCTCCATTTGCATCATTTTATGCTTTTTCGGGCCTTGGAGACTAACTCACGAAAAAGAACACCAATGGAGTCCACTTACCGCTTTCAGACTCTCTAAACATGAAAGCAACCACGAGCAATCACCATCCTGGGCTCGTAAAAACCCACAAGATGGTACTCATAACCACTGCAGAGTCTTCTTATCATTTTCAGACTCCTTAAAAATGAAAGCACTCATGAGCACGAACAGTCCTGGGCTCACAAAATCCACAGGACAGTACCATTGTCAGAGCACACTTTTATCCCTTCTTCGAGCTCATTAAAACTACGAAAAAGGACCCAATGGTGCTTCTCGGTGCCAGAACAGATCATGTCTACTCATATGGCAGCTTCCCCATTTTGGTCGCCTTTGTTCAGAGTATTCTGCAGTATGTCACCCTGAAAATCCCTCGACAGCACCCATCAGCTTGACCCCCCACAGTCAATACATACCCTCCAGTCCCTAAAAGCTATGATCCCCACACCTACAAGTCAGTTCCCTATGCTGCCAGGTCAACCATGTCATCATGCTCTGAACAAAGGAAGTTTGAGTCTACCCACTCCATGACCCCAGTTACTTCCCATCCCCACAAGTATGACAGTCCTACCATCAGTACTACCACACTTCAATTCTACACCTCGTGCTCCTATCAAGGAAACATCATTGCCTTGTTAGTTGCTGGTCTCCCTCTGTCGACGACAACCAAATTTATTCCAGAGGATAGACCTAGAGGTCCCTGTGTCTTGGACTCATCCCCATTTATGATGAGTGCTTACGAATCATTTTGAGAAGAGCCCTCAGTGCCTCTCCAAATGGTTGTTTCTCACATGCTCGACTTCAACAACTTGATTGCATCATTGAGACTTGCACGGGGTATTGGTCCGTTCAGTTATTTGTTGAAGACCCCAGATACCACCTGACTCTTCCACATTTGAGAGTCTACCTATGGAAACAACCAGTTACATTTTTTCTATAGATATCCGGGTTGCGCATGGCAACAGTATTCAGGTGTACCCCAGTTTTATACTCCCTCGAGTATACAATTACATATACTCCTCAAAGATGACTCACAGTCATTGAGTCCCTACAGAGGTTGGACACCTTCAGTTTCAGCAATTCATCAACCCTTCTGAGACCTTATTCATAACGGTTGTCGCTTTATTCTAGTGTATCAGCTATTGAGATCAATCATGTTATGATCATGAGTACATCCCAAAATAGTGTCCCCTTTGGACCATTATGATGTACCAGCAGATTTTTTAAGTCTTATTCAGGTACCCCTTCTTGGGACTAATTGTTATGTATATGTCTTGATACGAGCATGGGTATGCCTGCCTCGTCCATTATCAGTGATTATGCCTCATTCATATTGAGGCCATGTAATATTTTTTGTTTTTTGCAGCTTCCAAGGGCCGTGGATCCAGTCTCCAACCGGTCTCTTCTCTTCCCCAAACCCCAGAAAAATAACAAAAGAACTATGATGTCTATCGGCCATACGATGAGCTCCTGCCCTCACACATTAGCGGGCAATCTGTTAACACCCAAAAAGTGCTCACTAGCTCATTTCCTTATTCACATGACCCATTTGTCCACTTTTTCACCATTTGAGCCTCTAAAGCCATCAAAAGGTCACCAAAAGACCTTAATACACCCCTTTTTCCACTCAAAATGAATATTTTTCCTCAAAAAGCATAAAAAAATCCTCAAAAATGGTCCAAAATTCCCAAAAATATTAAAAAGGGAATACAAATATTAAAAATATTCAAAAAAGGAAAAAGGAGGGAAAAGGTACCTAAACCATGTTGGTCAATACCATTGGTTTCTTCAAAACCATAATGGTATTCCCCACCACCAAAAACTATAAAAAGGTGGTAGGGGCTCCTCACTTTCCATCCATCCATCATCCTATCCTCATGCTATCAAAATCTCTCATGAGCTTTTGACCATTGTAGCTATCTTGGAGAAGAGACCTTTGGAGCTTGGAGCTGCTCACCCTTGGAGCTACTCAACAATCTTCACCACTTGGAGGTATCACCATTGCAAGCACTTGCTTGCCCCTATTCTTAATACAAAATAATTTTTTACATATTGTCAATTGTTTTGCTTTCGATAATATTTCCATTGTTTGCTTATCTATTTCACATAGATCCATGATTAATGTAGTTTAAAGTAGTTTGTTATTTATTTCTATTGAGACTGCTGCTACTAGTTAGCAGGTGCACCATTGCACTAAGCTTGGTTGCAAAACCAAGCTAACAATGTGCACCGCACAGTGGCAAAATCCTTCGGTTGCGCACTGGATCAGCGCAATTGTCAATTAGACAGTTGCGATGAAAGCATGGCCAAATGGAACAAGGCCTATGCAACCAAGGTTGCGCGGGAGACCGTTGTACAGCCGCACTACGTGCATCTTTGACTGAGAGATTCGACGCAGATAATGCATTCTAGTAAGAAAAAAGTCGCGTTATGGGATGGTGTGAAGCTCACTAGTCATTTTGGATGCTAAGAGCAACCCTGTTGTATTGTTATTTGTGTTTGCAGGTGTTTGTGAGTGACTAAGATGGTGCATGTCGTCGAGTGGTGAGAGCGTCACTATGATGAGTTGGTGGGCGAGGTGGTCGGGGATTTAAAATCCACCCAGACAATTCGGGATGCGGGGCTCTTGAAGTTCTTCAAGTGCCCCCTACTTCGCTTTGTATACTTTATACTACAGAGGATCATTGGGATGTGGGACCCTGACCAGGGGGTCTTCCAAGTGGGAGATAAGGATCTTTGTATTACAAATCAGGTTATTTAGTTCCTAACAGGTTTATCTCCTCGTTGGGATGATGAGTCAGTCTGTATTCAACTGGGGGTTGATAAGGGTATACCGGGTCTAGTAGATCGGTACTGTGGATGAGATGTCGCAGCGGTGAGCTAAGGGAAATCCTCATGAGTCATATTCAAAGCCTCGTTATCCAAGCAGTAGTGACTACCATTCTCTGATTGTTGGGAGTACCCTCCCCACACAAGATTACTAGAGGGCAGTTGGGGTTCGTGGAGAGGGTGATAGCTAGGCACCGAGTTGCACGGGGGCCCATGTTGCTGAGGGGCCTAAGGGTACATTTGATGGATGCCTGGCGTGGTAGAGGAAAGAGGACATTTTAGTACAGGAGTGTGTTTTGCTCACAATTTTTTGAGCATTTTTTGAGTTTGAGGCCACAGGTGGTGATACTTGCAAGGGGACCTCACGAGCCCTAGATGGTGTACTGGGGCCGAGTGATGCTCCATGCTAGTGGGGGGGAGATAGGTCATGTATTCACCCCGCAATATCTGGATGTATGGGAGCAGAGGATAGGTCACATCGAGAGGTACCCCTAGAGTGGCATGGAATACCGAGGGACCTAGAGTTACTGACTCTTGATCACATGTGGAACCTCACAGGTATGACATGTGTTTATGCATTTATATGTTTACGTACTTGTTTTCTCTACATAGTTTTGGATTGTGCACATGTTTACCATGTATATTTGATATTGACTATGGGTTCTTATCTGTGATGCAGATGTGGGACCAGTGAGGCCCCCACGAGTTGTTGGTCGTTGAAGCGTGTAGGACGAGGGGGTGGGACCTACAGGAGGTGTTGGTGCCACTACTGGTGCAGTGGGTAGAGATGCAGCTCGGGGTGCTTCTGTCGAGGGAGTAGCCATAGGTGATCGTGTCGAGGCGATCCTAACTGACCTAGCAAGGCAGTTTGGGGTGATGATGGAGGGCGTGGATGACAGAGATTTTTTCGAGCTGGACGATGATGGAGCTAGCCCCTACTCTTCAGTTACCAGCAAAGCTAGGGGTTGGTTGGCGTTGGTTGATGAGGAGGGTGGCCATAGCAGGTTACCAAGTACGAGCAGCACGAGGTGGTCATGGTATGGCTCCTGCAACTGAGGGGAGACCCCGCCAGAGGTGTAGAGTGGCCCTGAGAGGTCATCTAGGGGAGGCTACGGGAACAGGTGAGACAGTGCCAGAGGTAGTACCGCTGCTGGCGATCCTAGGGCCCAACTAGCCAGGTCCTTTGAGTTAGATGCAAGTGCTTCGACACTCTACATTTTGTATAGGGCATAGGGCCCCATTTTGTATGTAGAGATGGAGCCTATGGGAAGCCAATTTCTGATATATCCTCCATAAGGAAGCCTATTATTTTTTGTATATGGCCCATCGAGGCCACATTTTGTACATGACATGGATTATTTTTTGTTGATACACACACACACACACACCCCATTTTGGAAGCACATGTGTGGTCTCTTGTATGTATGTCATGTGTTGATGATGATTATATGTATTTTTGATGTCCTATATGCGTAGTTGTAGGTACTTGCGCATGTTTTGTCAAATGAACGACACACATATATACATGATTTGTTTGTGTATGCAGGGTCAGATAGATGGTTGGTGTATCAAATGTCAATCCAACACCTCATTTGCGATGTGGTCATCGAATGCATTGGTTTTCCTTGGGACATGCGTGAATCTGATGGTTTCAAACTATCATACTGGAAGGTGCACTCACAAAAGTTTTCAAAAGAGGATAGGGTTAAGGACCCGTAAGACATTACTGATCTGGGAGACGAATAATTGAGAATATAGGTGTATGTGTATATGGTGTATGCCAAGGTGGATGACATCACTTAAAAGGCCAATAACGACAACGTATTCTGCTTGGTTGTTTGTAAATTCCCCCAAGCAAACTCCTTTGGTATGGTAGAGAGTTTGGGAGGGGGTATAAATGGCCCAAGTAGCCGATACTAGATTCTTTGACCAATTACTTGTACCTTCTGCGAAGCTGACATAGTTATCTAAGCAGGAGGCCATCTGCATTCCAAACAAAGGATGATCTTATTCTCCATCAAAGGGAGGGAAAATACAAAGAATAAAGTGCTACATTGTTCAATTGTATGGGTAAATGGGAAATGTAAAGGATGGAAGAGGGTTCCACCCTTCTGGTGGTGGGGACCTTTTAATGTTGGAACCGTGAGCTATCTCGAGGTGGTAATATGCTCATAAGGGATTAACGAGCATCCAAATTTTGAAAGGATACCCCCTAGTGTTTTTAGGCACCAGGCAATGGTTGCGGAGGATCCAGGTCTTCGTTGGAAGACAATGAATCAATAGTAGTAAGTAGACCAACCAAGGATGATGTGATACCAATGGTGTCTGATGGAGGGGGAATGAATTCCTCAATGGGTAATCCTTTTGGGGTTGTGTTAAGGTGGGATATTTGATATTGGAGCCTCAACAATTCAAGGTGAGCTTCCCGTTCGACGCGTAAAATGGGACACTGGAACAAGAAGTGAGAAGTATCACCACATGTCCGGCATGGGTGTGGAACCCTAGCATAGATAGGTGTTTGTGGCAAAGGTGGGTTGGTGTGATTAAGAATGGTTGTGATGGCCTCCGTAGGTGGTGGGATTTGCAGCGTAGGAGGCTCAATGGTGGATACTGCCAAAATCAACAGTTCTAAAATAGGCAAAATGGGTGTTGTCATCAATGTAGTGACAACATTAATGGAAGTTGTTTCTTGGGGTTAAGGTGAAGGACTTTCAAACAAAGGTTGGGTGAGGCAAATGGTTTCCAAAGCATCCCAAAAGCGAGGTAGGTTAGGAAAATGGTGTGTGTAATGTCCAAACTGTGAGCAAATCGAATGTGCGTGATTGGTATGTAAGGATTTGGACTTAGTTGTTGTATTGGGTGAAGATGGGGTGCGCCATGTTATTGTAGGTGGAGCATGTGTCACAGTGATCAAGGTATTGAGAAGATTCATGAGCTTAGGAAGGGTGGAGCATAGGTTGGTTGCATGGCCTTGTTGCTCGCATAGGGCACACAGTGGAGTGACCCTTGTCCTAGGAGTAGTGGTTGTAATTACCGGGGCTTTTAACCGTTATTGGGTTATGCCCCTGCTTTAGGCTTGATGACCCCGATGATGGTTCGAGAGTGGGGTTGGGTATGAGGGGGGTTTTCAGCTTAGGTTGTCTCATTCCCCCATTGGCGGGTTTAGTTACACCCGATGTTGGTTTAGTTATAGGTGGCATAGGCTCGACTTGCAGTATAGATGGCGTGACTGGCCTAGATGGTGTAATAGTCGAGATAGGGACAAACTCATAATAAGATATAGGTTTTGAATCCATCTCGGGGTAGGGTGGTGCAAGGTACCACACAAGTATACCCAAAGTGAGCCCAGGTAGAGTCAACTGAGCCATAACCGACGTTCCTTGCACTCCCGTGGGGGGGTACAAGAATCATATTTGTAATATGGGAGGAACTGATGGACTCAATGTCTGCTCAATGCAATGGATCATAGGAGGTGTTGATGACGATGTCGAGGGAGAGGTGGGCACATTTTTAGAGGTGAAGATGGTGCACATAAGGCCTTCAGTCAATGTGGAAATTTTAGGTGGTGGACTGAAATATACCCCTAGCAAGTTAGAGTCCTTGTACACTCTTAGGTCAATATCCACGTAAGGAGGTTGATTGGTCCCAACGATGGTGATAATGACATTATCAGGGTTGGTGTTGGTATTAGGTTCATAGTAGTTGAGTTGGTCGAGGATGACTATTTTCCCATTCAAGGGAAACATCATGATGCAGAAGACCAAGGAGGTGACCGCCTTCATGGCGTACATGTAACTATGACCCAAGAGGATATTGTAGTCGAGTTGTACATCGACTACTTCGATATCGATCATGAACATTCCGCCCCCCCAGCTCGATGGGAACATTTTGGTACAATCCCCTAGGTTGTGATGGTCTCCCGTCATATGCACAGAGTGCGATAAATGAGGGGACTAATTTAGGTGACCCCAATCGTTTCCAAACATTAGAGGACATGATACATGTGGATGCACCCTCATCGATGATACATTAATGAATCAAAATGTTTTTCACCATAACAGGGACTTGGAATGCGACATATGAGGGTAGTCGCGGTTCACCTTTATCAAGATCAAAGGTCATAAGGCATGATTCAAAAAGGTCGACTGTGCCAAGTGCATTGAGTAATTCCTTTCTTTGGGTTGGGAAATAATGTAGCACCTCTAACATGGACATGGTAGCTAGTGACTGAGCCAAGTCATCCACAATACTGTAATTGTGGTTAAGTTCATATGGGGGTTATGGGGGGTTCGCCTAAGTGGTACCTTGGGGATCCATGGGATCTGCTCACCACTTGGGCGTAGGATTTGCAAAGGCCCCCCCAAGGGGGTAGGTACATCTTCCACTTGGGGGGGTTAGGCCCACCACATCTGTCTTGTTCATGTAGATGTTCTAGAAAGAGCCATCATCAGAGGGGTGGGGCTCCTGCTACTGAGTAACGACGACTTGATTGGAAAAGGGTTGTTGCAAGACAACGATTTGGGGTTGTGTAGAGTTAGGATCTCGATGGGTGTTCACGGTTGTCTTCTTCTTGGCTTCCATAAACTGTTGGCAGTCAGGGATAAGAGGACAATGTGTGTGTAGTGGCCATATTCTCCACAAATGGAGCAGGAATAATTGGTTCTTAGGTTAGCATTCTCTCCTTGCTTGGTGAGGTTATTAGCCCCCATAGGTTGGTTACTGTGGTTCTAGTTCTGTTGGTGAGGGGTATTTCCCCCTTGCCCCTATTGTTGGTTCTGTTTTGTTTTTACACTTCTTCTTCCCATAATTTTGTGGATTCTGGGGACTTGTGATGTTTAACTGCTCAAACTATTGAGCTTGTTGTGCAAAAGAAGGTTGGACTAAATTAACCCCCAAATGCAGCATGGAGGCAGAACCAAGAGGACATGGAAATGGGTAATAAGGATTATACCCCAGCGGTGGGATAAATGAATTTGTTCCATGTAAGATGTGGATGTAGGGGCGGCTTGCGCCATTTACAGTGGATGTACTATCGATGCTTGATTTCCATTAGGATAAGTAGGACTGTAAGGTCCATAATGTAACTGACCAAATGGACGATTTGGTGAAAGAGAAGGGATGACTGACACGAGAGGGATGGGTTGGTATTGTAGTGCCATGTTGAATGACACACGATTTGGAGGATGAGAAACCTTTCCTTGTTGGAAAAGGGACTCTTTAATCCCATCCGCCTAAAGTGGTGTACCCGCACGTGTAGGATCCAATGAACGATGCCGAGGGGCATCAGGTAGGATGGTGTACAAGCATTTGGATTGTGCATAGATAAGATTGAAATGCTAGGCCTTTAGGATGGCCTCTTCCTCAGTTTGTGACATGGAGGTTGCCACATCTTTTGCAATAACTTGTTGGAGTGATTTAATGAACCAATCCAATAGGAACTGAGGTTGTATTTCGATCTTACATAATGTTTGGCATCTGTGTAGATGTGTTCTGTCGAAATTCTATGAGAATTTTGAGACCAAGGTCGTGGCGAATGGGAAGCTGAAAGTATGTGAGAAATGTAGTGGCCAATGTCACAAAGGTGGAATAGGTCGTTCCAAGTAAGTTCACATACCATCTGGTTGTCGTTTTGGTAATGGTTTATTGAAAGAGGCGAAGCCTCACTGAGTATTCAACTATTTTGTTGGAGGAACACCATAAGTGGGATGACATGACGTGGTTGGCTAGATCATCTCCTTGTTTCCCTTTAAACTTAGGGATATCGAAAGGGATTTTATCAGGAATAGCTGGTCATGTTTTATCATTTGCTATGGGGTAATTGATCAATTTGTCAAAATCAGGGAGACTTAGGCTAGCCATGAAAGGTAGATTAGGAATAGGTACTGCCATTGTATGATGTGTGTGGTTTCCATGAGGTGGGGATCGAGGTATATGTGGTGGTGATATCTATCTTTGATGGGAAGACAAGAATGTTGTGTGCCCTCCTCCTAAAGAGGGAGAAGATGTAAGTGGATTTCCACGGAGAGGTGGAAATAAAGTGTGGCCTTTTCCATGAGAGGGAGAACCAAAAGGGTCTAAAGTGTCTCTGAGGGGAGAAAAGGAAGTGTTTCCTCGTCCATGAGAGGATGAAGAAAAATGATCTACACCTTCTTTGAGGGGAGAAAATGAACCAAGCAAGCAATGGCCTCGCCAAGATGATCTTATCAATGTGGCTTGGGAGCGACTCCAACTAGAGTATCTCTAGCGTGAACCATGGGGAGAAAGTGGGTAAACAAGCCTCAAGAGAGGGGAAAGGCCTTGCAATCGACGGGACTACATTAGAGGGTTTTGTTCCTCAATGGTGGAAGTTTAGTAACAAGTGAGAGTGATGTTGGAAATAAACATAATTTGAACAAATGCAAAAATATACCAACCACAACATATGCAAAATGGTGCAAAGTGAGTGATATGTGTTATGTTGGTTTAGTGCAATAGTTCCCATATGTAGGTTCTTTTTAATTACGAGTTAGTGAACTTGTATTTTAAAAATAAAATAAATATAAATTCCCTAAAAGACCTACGTCATTCCTTTCAAATGTAATTGGGCCTTCCAAAAGCATAATTGATGGTGATAATGTGATCCACACACCAATTGACTAATGAAGGTAACAAATATTTAGTTATACCAGTGATGGGGCTATGTTCTAAAAGGACTAACAACGCTTCCCAATGGAAATATATGACTTTAGGAGTCAATTGCACTCACAATTTCTCCTTAATGGTATCCTAAGTTTGGCCATTGAGATACCCGCGTCAAGTGTGGATAAGTGGTTCATCCTAGGCGGTATAGTGTCGCCTCCATAAAACGCTGAGTGGCTCTTTGGAGAGGGCAGGGCAACTATAACTCGGATTTGACCTACTTGGGCATGACACATTTCTTATCCCGATTTTCTTTTAACACTTGCTGATAGCAGGATTTCATAATACCCTTGTTGGAATATTCTCACCATCATCATTTGTATTTGCATGCATTCTGCATGCATGCATGCATATTGCATGCATCCAGTCATCGGTATGGTAGTCTCCCCAGCACCTAGTGCTTATTTTCATCCCCCCTGGAGCCTGTTTTTAGCCATCAGTAGCCCTCCTACCTACCTAGTGCGCCTTTTTTTCATCATCTGGATACTAATGTGCCCTACTACACACCTCTTGGATTCCATTAGTCAGTTCATGCATTGATTCCTCAGTTCATGCATTGATTGCTTAGTTTAACTAACTGTATCTTCCAGTTGTCTGTATCGGAGTGCCACTTGAGTATTGACAGTCTGTCATGCGCATTGACAGTCTGTCATGCGCCCTTGGGGTCTCCTTCCCTAGATTTGTGCTCACATGACTCTGTTAGACTCAATTAGACTCAAATTGACTGATATTTGATTATATGTGACTACTACCACTAATTGGATGATGTCTCCAATGCAGTCCAAGCGAGACCTTAAGGAGAATTCAAATCACCTTTGGTGTAATCGAATTCATTATATTGTATTCTCATATGTTTTCCAGCTTACAACTGATGAATGACATTACAACAATTTTCCACATTCTTTGAGTTTCATGTGTGAATATTGATTCAATTCTATCTCTTCTTCTTTGTAATTCTTTGAGTGAAATTGTGAGGTTTGTTCAAGCTGAGCTATCTACACCTATATAATATCACATGGTATTAGAACTTGATACAACTATTCGAATTGCAACAATTTATTGAACATCTGTTTTTCAGTAGAGCACCAAAAGCCTCTGGATTTCCACAACAAATCCTAGTGCCATTGCATTGAATTCACTGGAGCAATCCAGTGAGGTCTAGCCAAGTGCGAGGATCCAGTCATGTGCTCACTATCCGAAATCAGTGTTCTTTCGATTCTGCAACAAATCTCCATCAAAATTTCCTTATTTTATTGCAGGTTATTCCATCTTCAGTAGATTCGAATTCAATAGCTACTATGGATTTCAAACTTACCTCCTTCAACTATTTCGAATGGAAAGCAACAATGGACATCTTCATGAAGTCCAAAAGCCTTTCTAGAGTGTTGAATGGTACTGCAGTTGAGCCCATTGGAGAAGTTGAGAAATCAAAGTATCTTGATAAACTTGATGAAGTAGTTGGACTGCTACTCCTCAGTATTTTCGATGATCTACATTTTCATGTCATTGATCTCAAAACTCCTAAAGAAGTTTGTGACAAGATCGAATATCTGTTTGGGAAGAAAGATGATTTGAAGGGTCACCATTTGGAAAATGAGCTTATCTCTCTGAGCCCCAGTAGTTTCGACTCAATCATTGAGTTCTTCACCAAGTTCAAAAATCTGGTTTCACAGTTGAAGTCATGTGGAAGAGAGAAAGAAGAGAAGCAACTTATCCTTGCCATTCTGTCAAAATTGGGGGCTGATTACTCAGTTTTTGTCTCCGCCTTCCAATCAACGGAGCTATCCATTCCAAATTGGAAAATTCCCACTCTTGAAGCCTTCATACAATCTCTCTCAAAAGAGCAAGACAAACTAGTGCATATGGGAGTGATCAAACCAAGAATGGATTCAGCTCTTCAAGCTGCAGAAGGGAAGAATGCGAATGCCAAAGGGAAGCAAAAACTTAAAGAAAATAAATTGAATGAGTATAATCCAAGAGAGGCTCCCTATCAGTCAAAAGGGGCTTCGAATTCTAAGAAAGCCAAGCAATCTCAAAAGGAGAAGAGCAAATGTCCCTATTGCAACAGGGGCTTCCATCCTGAGAGTTCTTGTATGAAGAAGACAATATATCTAATGGAACAACTATTGGAGAAGAACAATCTTCCAGTACCATTGAATGCTAGAAGAAAAGTTGATCCAAAAGATGAGGACAAGGAGAGGTTTCATGCACTCATGGAAGGAACATCGAATGACTCCTCCTTCATCATTGATTCTGGAGCATCAAGACACATGTCTGCTTGTAAGAATCTCTTCTCTACTTTCGAATCCATAGTTGGCCCTTCAATCTTGATGGGAAATGATTATGAGGTCTCCTCTAAGGGGATTGGAAGGATCAATATTGAGCATGGGTATTTCAGTGATGTACTCTATGTTACTACTCTTGCAACAAATCTACTTTATATCTAACAAATGACTCATACAGGAGTACCCAAGAAGGTCATCTTCACTCCTAGTGAGGTCGAGATCCAAGATATCTCAAGTGGAAACACCATTGCAAAAGGTATTGCTGATCATCATTCCAAACTCTATGAGTTTTCTCACTTCCTACCTTACTCAAAGTCAAATGCATTGCTCACACATGCAAATGAAGAAAGTAGACTTTGGCATGAAAGATTTGGGCACCTCAACTACAAGTACTTGCAAGACATGCACAATTAGGAAATGGTTGAAGGTCTACCCAAGATCAAGTTTTTCAAAGGCACCTGTAAAGGTTGCTTGATGGGAAAGCATCCAGAGCATAAGTTTGAGAAAGGGAAGGAGAGGAGAGCCTCTCAACCTCTTGAACTGATTCAAAGTGATGTTTCAGGGCCACTTCTAGATCTGTCTTTGAACAAAGCAAGGTATATCTTAATTTTCATTGATGACTATTCTAGATTCAGTTGGGTGTACTTTCTTAAATTAAAATCTGAAGTTTAATTTGGACACTTCAAGTTCTTCAAAGCTTTTGTAGAAAGGTTCTCTGCACTGATAATGGAGGAGAGTATGTGAAGGTTGAGTTCAAAACCTTTTGTGTAGATGAAGGTATAGAGATGCATCACACTGTTCCCTACACACCACAGCAAAATGGTGTTGCAGAGAGAAAGAACAAAACCTTGAAAGAGATGAAAACAACATGCTAGAGTCTAAAGGATTGCATACTAGTCTTTGGGAAGAAGTTGTTAACTGTGCTGCTTATCGACATAATAGAGTTCCTCACAAAGGAATATAAGGTAAGACTCATTTTGAAGCATGGATGGGTTACAAACCTGATGTATCTCATCTTAGAGTATTTGGATTTGGGCTGGGATTCCAACAGAGAAAAGGAGAGCCTTGGAACCATAGAGTAGAGAGTGTATTCTTGTTGGTTATGCACTTAGTGCAAAAGCCTACAAACTTCTAGATCTATATACTATGCATAAATTTGTTGAGAGAAGCGTACAGTTTGAGGAATGGCCTCTACATGATGCTCATCCTGTTGAGCAAAACAACTTTCCTACCACACCACCACTGCTTGATGAGCAAGAGAGCGAAGCTTCATCTCAAGAAAGTTCAGATTCAGATTATGAAAGTGAAAGTGATGAAGAGAGAATGATAGATCCAGATCCACAAGAACCTGAAGATATAGCAACTGATAGTGGAGATGAGCGAATGTTAGATCCAGATCCATAAGAACCTGGAGTTCTAGCAACTGATGATCCAACTCCACTACCTAGATGGGCTGCCACAACTCTTAGAGTTGTCGGTGATCTTGTTGGAGATCCACTTGATCCAAGGAGAACCAGATATGATTTTCAGAATGAAAGGTTTCATCCTTCTCACATTGATCCATTTCTTGCCGATAGATCCTTCCTTCGTAAAGAAGGTCACTTGCCTCCTTTTGGGGTGAGTAATGCACATGCTTGATTAGCTTCTTACAGTCTATCTTGAGGGGGGGATTTCTTCCCACCGTGTTTCCCCTCTTTCCTCACATTTTTATTTAGATTGTTGTACTGGGTGACCTTTGGTTTCAGTTACCAGGGCCCTTATTTTTTTAGTTATACTTCCTCATAGTCCGTCTTGCAGGGGGGTGTTGGAATATTCTCACCATCATCATTTGTATTTTCATGCATTGCATGCATCCAGTCATCAGTATGGTAGTCTCCCTAGCACCTAATGCTTATTTTCATCTCCCTGGACCCTGTTTTTAGCCATCAGTAGCCCTCCTACCTACCTAGTGCGCCTTGTTTTCATCATCTGGATACTAATGCCCCCTACTACACACCTCTTGGATTCCATCAGTCAGTTCATGCATTGATTGCTCAGTTTATCTGACTGTAGCTTCCAGTTGTTTGTATCAGAGTGCCACTTGACTACTAGCAATATGCCATGCGCCCTTGGAGTCTCCTTCCCTATATTTGTGCTCACATGACTAAGTTAGACTCAGTTAGACTCACATTGACTGATATTTGACTATATGTGACTACTACCACTGATTGGATGATGTCTCCAATGTAGACCAAGCCACACCTTGAGGAGAATTCGAAGCACCTTTGGGGTAATCGAATTCTTTCTATTATACTCTCATATTTTTGGCAGCTTACAGTTGATGAATGACATTACACTAGTTTTCAACATTCTTTGAGTTTCATGTGTGAATATTGATTCAATTATATCTCTTCTTCTCTGCAATTATTTGAGTGAAATTGTAAGGTTTGTTCAAGTTGGGTGATCTACACCTGTAGAATATCACAACCCTATAATTCAACAATGTTATGTTTCAAAAACTTAAAGAAACTAGATTGGTGGGCATTAATGGATGCCTAGCCCAATCAATCCTATCTAACTAAAATGTTATTTTGTGACCTCCTGTTGAGAATTTTGTGACCTCAATCCTATCTAACTTAGATGCTAAAGGTGCCTGCTAACAAAATGCTAATGAAATAAAAGTGTGTAATGGAGGTATTTCACACTTCTCACCATTTTCAGATTCACCAAGCTCACAAGAAGTGCGGGGTGAATATCATACTTGGGGAGAGTAGAGTCTTTAGGTCCTTTACTTGTGTGCAAATGTGTATTACACTACTTAGCCTAAAAACATGAAAAGTAAACAAAGAACATGAGATGTCTTGAATACTACTGGCAGCAATGAGGCCCGTTGAAAGCTTGAAAGTTGGTTACCTAAGTAGATTTCAAGAGAGAAGGACTCTTTACTCCCTAATCTTGGTCTAAGTGGGCTAATTACTAAATAAAAACCAACTATTGCAATTTAATTTACTTTTGGTTCATTAGTGAGCAACCATTGGGAATGCAAGATTGTAAGAAAACTAGTAAAAATCAAATAAAAGACAGTAGCACGGAAAATATGAAAACATACATGCAGTAGCGTGGAAAATACAATCACTAGCATGCAGTAGCGCGATTACAATACAGCAAGGCTGCGCAGACATAGAGTAGATTATCGTGCGAGCAAGGGTCTGTTAAAATGCGTGGGTAGTGCGATCGTTAAAGCGAAATCTGTGTGGGTAGCGCGGTCGAGGCGTTGAGATCCATGCGATTGTGTAAACAACAAAATCATCAAAAAGGAGGCCGAATTCAGTGATTGAAGGGTATGGACCTCTTCACTTGCAGAAGACAAGCACCCAAAATTAGCTACTAGCAATCAACAACCTAGTTAAAGAGAAATGAACAAAAATATAGTGGAGTCGCCATAAATACTGTTGTGAAAAAATTTGCACAAGAGGAGTGCAACACTTCCTGCTTGGGGTAAAGCCTATGAGTTTATCAACAAGACCCAGTATTATAGTACAAAAACCAAATGTGATTGACTCCAAATTGATCCTACGAGCCCTTGTTAGTGAATCAAAGCAAAATGAAAACAAAAACTTGAAATAAATTAAAATAAAATAAAGAGAGGTGAAAGGATGCAAACCATAACAAAGAGAAAATGCAAGAACCAATTTAGATTGCCCAATGGTCAAGCTTGTTACAAGAAGTGTCACCTAGGAGGTGCGGGCTTCAAAGGGAAGCCAACAATCTCCCTTAGGGAGTTCCTTTTTGTTCACACTAAATGATAAATAACTTGAGAGGAAGCAATGGGAGAAACACTTGCCCCTTAGAGGAAGGTGGCAATGGAGCTTGAAGAATGTTTGGAGGTATGGGAAGAGGTGGAAGAAGTTCCAACACAATTCCAACAACATAACCTTGCTTTGATTTCTCCTTACTAGATGCATGCCCATGGCCTCCTTTTATAGGCCAAGGAGTGGCCAAGAAACAACTAGATCCAAACGTGGACTCATTAAATCCATGATTTGGATCCAAAGTATACAAAGTGGGGACATTCAATGAACCCAAGTACATAGGGAGACCAAATTTGAATTCTTGAAGGTGATGGAGCTTTGATGAGCCTTCAATGCGCCGCGGGTTGTTGTCCTACAAATCTATCCCGAAATTCCCACTTGAATGATCACACATAACCATGACTATCATGGTCATGTGTGAGTACATCTTCCATATGATTTGTTAATGGAAAATTGATCCAAGATTGTCAAATTCATTTTCCCACCTCCTAGAAGAGTCGTCAATAATAACTATTTTGTCCTTGACATAATCTCCATGATGCAAACCATTATCATTTTGCATCCAACCATCAATGTTGGATGTCCTATCTAGCTTTCCTCTACAACACAACTCTTTCTTGTCGTACTTATGCCACTCAGCTTGTTGATTACACATAATTCCAAGGACCTCCATTCTCATCAGCACTAGTCCATTGACTCTGGAACCAGAGGTATTCACCTCCTCCTCTATAAACGCCTTGTACTTGGGTAAGGTCCCATCTGTCTTAAGGATAACATGCCATGTGTGAGGCGCGGGGGCAGTCACATTGAAGCCTTGTGGTGCCTACTTGCCGCAACTTGTCTCGCTAAACCAATCGCTCGTCATCTTAGTTCTGTCTTGTCTATTTTTGCTCAACCGAATTTAGGTATTGAAAATTGATATAATAAAGCTGTAATGATAATAAATTATTTATTGATACATTTGATATATCAAATTTATAACACTAATAAATTACAATTGAAAAACAAGAGAAATAGCTGCAAAGCAGCTAGTGCCTGCCTTAAGTTAAAAATATTATTAATAAAAGCTAATTCATATCCAGTTATAGTGGTGTTAAAATTCCAAATATGATATATATACAACTAAACTAAAGTATGATAACTGAGTGTGTGTATAATATTTAAAAAATATATTCTGTAAAAATAAAAATAAGTATAAATATCCCGAGGTGCAAACCTCTTCTAAGGTATTGCACTCAACGAGCTTTTCGAGGAAAAGTAAAATATTTATTACTTTTTACTTTTTATTACATGTAACATTACAAGATCTCTCTCATATTATTACTTTTTACGAAAAGTAAACTATTTATTACTTTTTACTTTTTATTACATGTAACATTACAAGATCTCTCTCATATTATTACTTTTTACTTTTTATTGCATTTTATTAATAACAGACAATAATATCGACAAACTTGTAACATTACAAGATCTCCCTCATATTGTTACTTTTTTTTTTTTTTGACACAAACGGTTAGTTTTTATAGAAAAAGGGTGGCAGAGCCACGAGCAAAATTACAACATCAAGGTCTGTAAACAGTAATTCAAAGCCTATCTACCATAGAAACTGACATTTGGAGCAGATCGAGTCTGTCTTAAGCAGGAGAGACCTTAGTTTTTAAGACCAGTACTATCAAGATAAAATGCCTGTGTATTAACAAAAACAGGACTTTCAGAACAGAAAACACAGTAACAGCAGAGTTAGAAGGAAGACTTATGATGTCGGGGTTTGTCCCTGGAAGATGGCCCTTCGTCGCAGGTCTTGCCAGCAGCATCCCGCAGCCTCGCTAAACCTTTTTCCATCCTATCGAGCCTGTGATTCATGCTGTCTATGGCGGCGGTAACCCTCGTCTCCAGCCTTTCAAGAGCTTCAGCGAATTCTGCTCTCGAGTTGCCGATCTCGTCTTCCACCCTATCCAACCGGAGCCCTCCCTGCACGTCCAGTTCACGAATGAATTCCCCCTGTCTGCGCACGCGCCTTCGAAGGATCCTTATATCTGCTTCAATTTCCAAGAGCGGGTCTGGGGAAGACGCCGCCGAGTCCTCTGAATGAGCCATAATGTCAATTGCCTTCCAATTGCTTCCCTGGGGGAGCTTCCAGAGACCAGTAATCAGAATGCGGAGATTCCAAAGGCCAATGTCTACCACCTTCAGCGAGGAGCCGGTTCTTGTGTTCAGAGCGGACCAGAGAAGAGCAGACTGAGGGATGCTGGGCTCATTCTCATGGTCATCAAGAGCTTTCGAATTGGAGCAGTGGGGGCTCCTATTTAACCCCATATTCGCACTTGCGTTCCTTATTCCCTTACCCTTCCATAAATTCATTAATTCATTGCAGAGAGAGGGAGCCTTAAGGTAATCAATGCTCCGACTATCCATATCACAGAGTGCAGGTCTTGTGAGCCCTAATCCTTTGGAGATTAGAGAACCTAAATCACGATGCTGATGGGGAAAAGACTTCACACGTCCGACGAGAGGAGGTTGCAAGATTTCTTTAGCTATGAAGATCTTACTGCGTAACTGCTTCGGTACCGGCGTACTGTGTTTGGTACCAAACGTCATCTGTAAGGACAGGGACGCCATCATTCTGAAAGGTGGTGAGAGTACATTTAGTTGCGGACGAGGAGGAGTGAACCGGACAGAAAGATCCCTCCCATAGAAAGTAATTACGACGCGTGTGATTAGAATTCCCAGCCGTCGCCATTCAGTCTTTCCACTTGTCATGAAGCCCCTGCCAGCGGATGGCTCCAAAAAAAGTTCGAACCCATATTTTTACGGGATTGGAACCAGTACATGTTCATTGTTGATTTTGAGTATCCCTTTACCGAGAGGTATAGCTTTGTTGGCGGCTTCATCAGCTTGTGCATTATTTTTACGCAAGACATGATAGAATTTGATGTCATTGAATAGAGGGATGAGGAGACGGATTCTTCTAAGAATTTTCTTCAGGTGAATAGATGAAGGCAGGTTCTGAGAGTTTAAACTGTGGATAATCATCCTCGAATCCCCGATCACCGTGAGGGTCTGAATTCCATTCTCGATGGCTTGGTTTAGACCTTGCCACAATGCTAGAGCTTCCGCCACATTATTGGTTTCCACTCCAAGGTTCCAAGAATAAGTAATAATTCGATCTCCATCGGGGTTAAAGATCACCCCTCCCCCTCCTGCCTCCCCTCTCATATTGTTACTTTTTACTTTTTATTATTTTATTAATAGTCGACAATATTGACAAACGTTACAAGATCTCCCTCATACTGGGCTGTAAAGCGTCTCTCGGCACAATAATAGTGCTAAGTCAAAAAAGAAGAAGAAGAAGGTATATTAAAGAAAATTAAATACATATATATATGATAATAAAAAAATAAACATAAACTTGTGTATGTTAATGTTATGTTAAAATGAAAAAAAATGTCATTGATTGAGTTTTTAGAATTAAAAATTAATTTTAATGTGAATATCATAGATTGCACAAAATGATATCATTAATAGAATTGCTTATAATTGAATTATTATTTTGTTTAAACAATTTCGCAAATGTATAAAAAAGATAGTATTCATTAGCATTAATAAAACCTTTAATACAAAGACCATATGTCAAGTTAAATTTTTTTTTGAATTTTTAAAATTTTAAAATTAATATTTTGTTTAAATATTTTTACATTCAATTAGGGATAATTTGTCACTTCAAAGTTTTTAACTAATCATAAAATAGAAATAACAAATTTTAAACATTCAACAAAATAATTTATATTTTTAAAATATTAAATTTAATACATAAATATTACAAAATATTATGAATTTAAATAGTAAGAAACATTATGAATTTGTTTTAATATAAATTTGTTTTAAATTTAATATAAAATCAAAGTTCATATATAATCAACTAATTGCTACGTTACCTTACCTTGACAAGACTAATAATTAAAATCCATCAAAATAAAAAATTAAAAAGAGACAGCATACATTAATTACTAGATTACCTTGACAAGGCTAATAATTAAAATCTATCAAAATAAAAAATTAAAGAGAGACAACATAAATTAAATTCACAATATTGAAGTATCGAAATTCAAAATTAAAATAATTTTATAAAAACTTAAAAAAAGACAACATAAATTAAATTTACAATATTGAAGTATTGAAATTCGAAATTACAATAATTTTTTATTTCACGGTATTGAAATTCATTTTTTTTTTTTAGATTCTAAATTATGAAAGTAAATTTATTGTAATTTAATTTAAACTGGGTAGAAGGAAGCATATAGAACACCTTCCGTCTTTTTATGACAATTTGGCTGTTACTATATTGCCTCACAATAATTTAGCTTCCAAATGGATTTTAATGGAGCCTTCCCCTTTATATTCATGTACCAGAATCCACTGGATATCAATGGAGGCTTTTCCTTTTAATTGCTTAAAGAAAAACACCTTAAAATCTCCCTCTCCTCAAAAGTAGGAGAGTATTACAGTACAAGAGTGGACACATGGACCAGACAAAGTCCCAAAACGATCGCAGATGGCCAGGTCTAGTCGTTGGGAACTTTCTCAACAAAATATGTCAACAGGGAAAGGTGCTTATTCAGCGTCCCGGAGCTTCGGAAGCTGTAAGTTTTTTATTTAAAATCTCCATTGTTTTGTCTAGTCTATCAAGCAAATGGTTTTTATTTCGCATTGATAGATTCAGCTGCTCACAGTTAAAAAATTTCCCCAAATATTCGTTTTTAAATATTGTTCTGCATCACACAATAGAGGGACTCTAGATAAGTGAATTAAATGATTGCCACACTATCCCAAAGCCTCAGATCAGTCAATTCGTCTACCCAGCAAAGTGAAAAACCCTATTTGGTCTGAGTGTGAGAGAGAAAGTGTGTTTGCTTATTACAGCTTGCCTCTGCAGAACTAAGATGTAATCAAATTTGCTTTTTAGGACAAAATTCCCCAATACAGAAATCACTAAGTATAATTCATATAAAAAATCCTATAGACCAATCATTCTGGCGGAATGCTAATATGTTTAGCTAAGTCATACTTGGCATTACACAGATTCAGGTCATATGCAAGGTATTCGGACTTCAGTACACCTGATGAATTAGTATTATACATTTCAAGGGTTGTTCAATACGGAAAAAAGTGTACAAACATTTCATGACCAACTTTGCTACCGTGGTGTTCATGCTCACTTGGGATTGGTGGTACTAAGTTTAGGAATCTTTTGGTGCTCACTTGGGATTGGTGGTACTAAGTTTAGGAATCTTTTGGTGTTTGTTTGGGGATTTTTTTGGGAATATAGTTGCGTTATGAAGCTTACATGTCCTCTATCTTGTTTTCTACTATACTTCTCAATTGATATATATGGCTATGCCATTAGAAGCATAGTGGCAATATTCGAGTACAAATACAATTTGCTGCAGAAAAAATCTTTAATGAAAAAAATCTAGTAAGGCTAGTATAGAATTAGACATCTCAAAAATACAAAAAACATGGATTTTTCACATTTTATAAAATTTTAAATAAAATAAATTCTTGAAAATTTTGAAGTAACATTCATTATTCATTGTAAAGCAACTTGGGATACATCTCAATTTTTAAACGTAACATGTCATATAACAACATGACATACATATTGTTACCGCTCAAATTGTATGTGTATGGTAAAGCCTTGTATCCATGATGTACAATTGAGAGCAACTCTTTAGGATAGTCACCCACTGTCACCTCGATGACCTGTCCTTTCCACTTTAGGCCAACTTTTCTCTGGCTCAAGGGGGGCTCCTCTAATAGGATTACTAAGACAAAGCTTTGGAACACCAGGTGAATTTGAAGATAGCCTTAGTAAAACGAGGGTTTGGAGTTTTTAGTGTTAAAAGTTAGTGTAGCTACGAGACCCATTCTCAGAGAGGATGGTACCCTAGTAAGTGAAGTAGGGTTCCTGGTCAAGTTAACCAGGCAGAGTAAAGAGTAAGACCCTAGAAGGTACCCTAGGGCCCCCAACTGTCTCCTGGGGTCCTTGGTCGAGGACCAAGCAGGTTGATGCCATGGCAAAGTCCCTAGCATGTGGCTAGGCCCCCTATTTGTCTCTAGGGTATTCTGGTCTGAGACCAGACAATTTCTTGGTCACGAGGACCAAGTAGGTCCTCTAGGTTGAGACAGAGATCTCCTAGTCCGGGACCAGGCAGATTCTTGGTCACGAGGACCAAGTAGTTCCTGCAGTGACATACTTGGTCAGTTAACCAGGTGGATCTTGGTCAGTGGACCAAGATGATGATGCGTGATGTCCTCTTCTCCTATGTCTTCGAGATGGTTGAGTTAGATGGTCTTCTCAAGGGACTGGCCACCCCTTGATGGAGCCACTAACATTTGACCGGAGGAGCAGCCTAGAGGACCACATGATCACATTATCCAGTGTGGACCCTTCCTTATACAGTGATTATGAACTTTCAGGTTATATGGAACATTTGTACATTTGAGAGAGAGATGACTAGTTGTACCTACCCCACCATGGTTGATTTACTTTTGGTCCTTACACCTTGTTGTTTATTGGTCTTGTGGTACCTTGTCTTTGACTTGTGGTTAATAGGGTCATTTACCCACCTTGAGTTATTTTTGATTTGTTTTTTTTTAACCATGGGAACAACAACCTCCCATGGGTATATCCAACAGCCCGCAAGCCAGATATACCAGAAACTTGTGACTCAGTAGGGGCCGAGACGTCCCGAGACCCTTTATCCCAGGGGTCGCCTACCCTTCAAGCCTTGTCACAACGGGCCAATGAGCAACCCTACCCCTCGCCGGTTTTGAACCTGTGAAGTTATTTTTGATTTGTACCATCTTGATATTTTTGGTCCTATGGGTAGTATGGTTATTTGTCCACTTTGTGATATACCCTTGGTCCTAGGGTTTATGGGTCATGTACCCACACCTAAGTTGCAGGAAACTTGGTACTAGGCCTCGTACCACTGCCGTACCAGTGAGGAAACTCGGAAACGCGTTTCCAACCGTGCCACCATGTTTCACGTGGAGGAAACATGGGTGGTATGGATGGAAACGCGTTTCTGTGCCGTATCCGCGTCCGTATGGCGCGTTTCCTCCTCAAATTCTTGCTTTTCCATCCAAAAAAAGAACTCGTTAGCTTAATCAATGGGTTAAGTTGTTTCTTAATGGTTTAATGATGGTTTAGGAAACCTCTAGAAGCCTCTAAAAGTCATTTTTTATTATAAAAGGAGGATTTTACTTCCCTCATCTCACATAGTGATTTGAGCAAGCGAGGGTTACTTGAGAAAGCCGATTTGAAGACAGTAAGCTACAACACTGTGCAAATCGACTTATCTTATGTTTTAGTTCTATGTTGACTATTCACATTTTGATTTATGTAGCATTGTAGCCTCATACATAAAGGCTGATTTTGAAATTTTGAATATATTGTATTGCCAAGGTTGTTTTTGGATATTACTTGGCAACTTTCATTATGTAATCATCTATGACAATTATTAATGATGTAGAGATGGACTTATGAGTAAAATGTGATGTTAGATGTTTGAAATTATGATTTGTCACTTGTCATTTATGTTTCACATTTAATTTTTAATGTCCTTGCTAATCTGCATATATATATATACCGCGTTTCCCCGTTTCCTAAATTTTGAGGGTTCGCGTTTCCAGTGTGTTTCCGTATCGGATACACGTTTCTGTTTCCCCGTATCATGCAACTTAGACCCACACGTATCTTATGTTGGGTCATGTGTTGGTCCTTGTACTCTCACCTAACTAATTAAATGACCCTAGTATCCACCTAATGTCACCCTATTTATATTTTGTGTCATTAAAAGTGTCTTTATTGTTTTTGACCATAAATGATGGTACCCACCGAAGTCACCTTATTTATATTTTATATTTTAATGGCCTGACTAAGTGGTACCCTCCTAAATCTATGGAACCCTAACTTAGTTAAAAGATAAATTACTTGACCTTTCTAGAAGACCCTAATTCTATATATTGAAGTCTTTCCTCCTCATTTATTATCATCACATCTCAAATCTGATTAAGCTCTGCTTGACATCATGGTTCATGTTGATTACTTGTTCACTTATTGAAGCCGTCCACTTGTTAGAGTTCAGATCTGATTGCTTTAATGTTTTATGGGTTGACTTGAAGGCCCTATTGCTGCTGCCATCTCTGTGGAGACTCAATCTACCTGATAAATCCTTGATTGAGGTTCGAGCTGCTATTGAAGGGATCCGATCTGTCTGTAAGAGGTTCGATCTGCTGCTAAAGGGATCCGATTTGTCTGTAAAAGATCCGATCTGCTGCTAAAGGGTTCGATCTGCTTATCTAGAGCTTCGATCTGCCTGCTAGGGTTTTGGGTTGAGTCCGATCTGCTGATTGTACCTTGACCGTGACCCGATCTGCTTGACAGGACTCTGATCTTTGGTTTAAAGTTTGCCTGGGGTTTCGATTTACTATTTTATGCTCTGATATGTCTGTGTATGAACTTGATTTGTTGATTAAGGGTCTGACCTGCTCCGATCTGTTGCTTTTAGCTTGATTATTATTTGACCTATTATACCTGGGGTCTAAGCTATCTCATTTTGGAGGGCCACAGCTAGTTGGGAGCATACATTTAGTCTGATTTGATTAGGCGCGGGTTTGATATTGTCCTATTTACTGAGGTCGTGACCTTGAGCTAGCTGTTGAGTACTTATTTGCTGAGGCAGTGACCTCTGTGGTCAGCTCTTTTATTTGGGTCTGTTGTATGTATGCTGAGCCCTCCTTCTGATTAGATCTATTCATTGAGACCTATCTGTGATCTATGATTCTATACTCTGTGTTAAGAACTTGCTAAGTGGTTAAACTTATGTGCTGACTTTTGTTTGGGATATGATCTATTAGACTGCGTTTTGAGTTAGACTGTCACTGTGGTTCTGACTGTCATTGACTATTTGCTTATACCTTAGCCCAGTCATCTCTCTCTCTCTGGTTTGTACTTACCCTTTAGTAGGGTCAGCTGGTTCCTAGTGTTGACTGGCCTTTGAGAGGCATAGTCCTTTTCTGAAAGTAAAATTTTCTGAGTATAAAACAAGAAGGGTTACACGCTCCAGGTAAGTACCCTAAACTTGTCTTCTTTACTGTTGATTAACCACTGTTAGTGATTACATGTTATTGAAGATTACTCTAACATTGACCCAATTGGTAGTGTTAAAGTTGAAAAGTTGAAAGAGATGAAAATTATGTTTTGTTGAAGTTACTGTTGTACTATTTAGTTTCAGTACTTGTTTATTAAATGTGATTTTGCATTAAAGTACATTGATTTTCTATTTTATTGCATCAAACCCTAACCCTAACAAAATTTGACATTTAGAATAGGTGATGGAGGGACCCAAAGATTAGTGCCAATATCCAACTAGGGCAATGGAGTCAAGGTGAGTCAAATGGCAAATGAGGTCAAGAAGAAAACCCTCCAAGAGTCGGTAGGTTAGCAATGAGGCTAAGGATGAAGATTAACAACCCTAAGGTTACGCAATCCCAAACCCTAACCTAGATAAGTAGAGAAACCAAATCCTCACAAGTAGGGCCTCCTCGAGGGAGAGAGCCTACACACAAGTTAAAAGGAGACTAGGATAGATACTTCCAACCATCACCTTAGAGCCTCTACAAGCATGGAAAGGAAAATGTAAGATAGTATACCCTAGCCCACGAAAGAGAAAAGAGCGAGTCTACACTTGGGTTACCCTCCTCCAAGTGAATTCGTCCTTCCTTGGATAAATTTGCATGCAAGTATGGAGATGAAACTTTATCCTATTAAAACCCTTGAACAAACCAAGCTAGAAAAACTTCAAAGAATCAACAACTTTCATCCACATAGAAAGAATCAAAGAACCTTTAACGCCACAAATGCTCAACAACAAGAAGAGCTCTCAAAGTCCAACTGTGAAATGAGATGAGGAAGTAGCTCTCTATTTATAGGAGAGGCTAGAACTTCCTTTACAATAAAATATTCATTATTTCCTTAGGTTTAGCCTAAGGTGGGGTAAAATACAACAAAAGCCCAACATAGCAACTAACTTCTAACAAGTCACAATAAAATAAGATGGTCAATGCCACTTGTACAATGATGAGATACATGGGGCCCCTAATGAAGGGGGAATGCCTCCAACAAGGAAGGAACAAGTGGTTGCTGATGATGCCACATGGCCTTCAAAGGATATGGTCCAAGAAACATCCACAAGATCGACTCCAAGACTTCCTCAAAGATAACTTTTCCGTTAAGCATGTCCACATGGTAGCCAATGAAGATTCTAGAAGCCTTCAATATACTAGGCATGCCCACAAGGCATCCGATCAAAGGAACTCTCCAACAAAATTTTCCATATGGGAACAAATTCTCATCCAAAGTCTATGGTTTGGCCCATTAGACTTCCACCAAATGTAAGGACATCCCTAGAGTGGGGTGTAGAATCATTGTTAAATTAGCACCAAACCCTCAAAGAATGCGCCAAGGGAGTTGTTATCACATATATAGTAGCTAGGCTACCATACTCTATTTTTCAGATTCCAGTACACTTTTCAGCCAGTTCCCTTGCATTGAGATGCTGAGATGAGCATCTATTATGGATCATGACTATTACATGGACAGCAGACTTATTCCCCATGCCGTGACTGAGTCTCAGGACACTCAGAGAGATGACCGATGTAGCCATTTAGCCATTTATATAGAGCAGTCAGTATTGCCCAGAGTTACAGCAGCAGTTTCAGAGGACAGATGTTGGTTCAAAGGATGAGCATTCAGGTATATGACTCAACAGGTATATTTTGGTGTTATGGTTATATTGCTTTTATATTCATTTTTGTAGCATGTCTTAGCATTTAGTATCATGATCTGGTGATCATATAGATATGTGGACCTAGTTGTACTTTTATATATATATTATATTGTCCCTACTCAGACTTAGAAGTTCTTGACCTATACTCATTGGTTTTACCCTCCTTAGGGAGATTAGAGGTGATCATTTCCACCATACTTTGGCTTGCTAGTGTTGGTCTCATTTTTCATTGTCTTCATCCATCCATTACCTACCCAGTTTGTTATTTACCTTGACTTACTACTTGACTAGTGGCATGGAGGACCTTTCCCCGCTGTAGCCCCTGTATTGGATAAGCTTCCTTGTTTATTGTGTCTCGGCTCTGAGTTGGTGACAAAACTTACCTTTGGTAAGTAGGATTGTAGGCCTAAATCATTCTGGTCGGTTGTCCCGATGTTTGGCATTGGCACGAAGTCCCCCTAGTCATTGAAGATGTTGTTGGCTAAACCTGAAACAGATAGTGCTGCCATAAATACAAAATATGAAAAGGAAATGTTATATCTATTGTGAAAAGCCAAATGAATCTGGCAATGAAATATCAAATGTTATATCTATTGTGAAATGTAATACCCAGGTAAACAAGATGTCTAAAAAACACACCTGGAAGAAGATAGCTCAGGTAAACAAGTGCCTTAAAAACACACCTGCAGCATGAAGCCTTATGTAAAATGTAAATCTATGCAATGTGTTTATAAACACACATAGATCAAAGGCTATGGAAACTAAAGGCCCAAAAAGCAATGGAACTTAAACTCTATATCAAAAAGATTGTTGGCCTCATTTGTATTATGGATTGTGAGCATCTGCCAAGGTGAATAAACACTCTTTGAACAACTTACCCATTTGTGAGACACCGCCATTTCCTTTGTTATTGCTTGTCTAGTATATGCTATGGTGTGTATTCCCTTTCCATATCCAAAGTGTCACAGTGTTAAGTCAGTAAGTCATCCCTTGACCTAGCCATTTTATTTTTAGCCTTCACCCTTCACTAGCAAATTGATCACAACTATGAAGTGAGTATGGTCTTGAAAGTCTGGTCTGAGTAATAATAATAATTAATGACTTTATATATTTGGATTTAGATCGCCAGTAATGATTACTTTTTGTTATAATTGCTATTGGAATGAATTGTAGAGCATGCTTTAACCTTTGACACCTTGCAGCATTGTGATGATAGCCTGAGTTATATTTTGGGTCATGTTGACTTGGTCAAACCTAGTTTGACCAAAATTCAACCACAGGACGTGAGGTGGCAGACCTCAGATGATACAAAGATATGATATATGGTCTGGTACAGGTCACCATGGTGGTTCTATGTAGTGGTTTCAGACTTATGATGATGATTTGTGCTTTTCAACACTTTTACAAATTATTATTATTTGGTCTGTCGGATATGATGGACATTTATTTTTGACCATGCAGAGGTCTATATGGTGTATGAGTACACATCTTAGATGGATTTGGGCTCTCTGAGTCCAATGAGGCAGTTTGTTTTCAGTTTCGGGCAGTTACAATGATTTTTAGCCTCAGTTGGCTATCCTAGTGCGGTTTTGGCCTATCAGAGGCCTTGTCAGAGCAGAGCAGAGATTTGATGAGTTCACCTAGGGAACTGTGCATGGAGGGGGTGGTCCAGCCACTTGATATTACCATATTACCCCCCTCCTAGAGATCCTGGTGGCCTCACCTTGACAGCACAGGCACTCTAGGAGGCAGTTTGGGCATGTTCACATTTCCCGAGGCAGTTAAAAAATGGTGAAAATGGCTACTGAAGGATTCGATTTGGGCTACTGAGGCAAAGGATTGGCATGGGATGACTTGTGATGATGAGTGGGATGTCTTCCACACCTTCTCTAGCAGTTTCAACTTCTAGTGGGACCCACACCCATCACTTATGGCATTTTATATTGATTTCTGGAGCCTCCTAAGGCTTGTTGCCAACTAAGTTGCACTTGGTTGGATTATCAAGCGAGCGGGCAGAGTGGAACATGATACATGTTCAATTTTGGTGATTTGATGACCAGCTGGCCTTTTAAAGGCCCCCGTTTTTTAATTTTTTTCCACATGTCCATGGCCCTGCGGGGTTTGTAATAAAACGTGCTAGCATGGTGTTTTGTAAAAGACTCGGTTCCTTAGGACTTTTTGGCCAAGTCAGGTATTCCAAGGAGTTTTTTCACCTATCTATTATGTCTTGCATTAGTGCATAACATAATTAATTGGTTTTTCTCCTGCTCCTCCAAAGCTGGAATGCCTGGGGAGGCTGACGGGCCTTAGGGAGTTATTAGAGTCTATGGGTCAATGTATATGAACATGCTAGGCGTTAATTTTGAGTCATATGGACATGTGCTAAGTCCCCCTAGGTTGTTTTTAATTTTCGGCGAGTTTTAATTTTTCCGTAAATTGGGCCATTTTTTAATGGTTCAATTAAAAAATTTGTAATTGGCCTATCTGGGGCGTCTGGAGGTATTTTTTGCCTTAGGGGTGCTCGTTTTCTAACTCAAAGCACCCCCTAAACCCCTAAACCCACTTTTCCTAAGGTTTGGGTGCTTCAATATTTTCCTATGGCCAAAAAACCCAAAAAAGTCAAAAAGTCATGAAAAAATTGAAAAAATGGGAAAATGACATAAAAAAATATTAATTTTTTGGAGAGTTTTTAGGGTCTGATTTCGACCAGCAATATTATAGGAGAGTTATTGGGCTGAATTGTCATGTTTTGGCAGCCCCATAAGTGGAGCAAGTGGTGCCCATGAGGAAGGGCGCATTTATCCATGAGGAGGGCGCACTTGCTATTGTGGGCAGCCCACGTTTTGGGGGAGTGGGCAGCATAGTTTATGCTGCTGCGTGGGCACCTTTGGTGCTGATATGAAGCAGCTATTTCAGTGGTGGGCAGCCCCATCCACTCCCTAAAACATGCCACTCATTCCCTCATGCACTCACGCCCTTCCTTAGCCATTTCTCTATATATTGCAGCTCTCTCTCCATTGTTAGCTAGAGAGAATTGGAGCACAAAAATTATCGTTGTAATACTCATATGATTTTGAATTTGAATAAAGAAGACTTTGGAGGTCACATTTGTGGTGTTATTGTGTGAGTGGATGAACCATCTTTGGCTTGTATAATGGAGGTAACTTGTGCATAAGCTTTGATATTTTATTGCATCAATTGTACTCATTGGAAAGATTAGTATCAATTTATGAAATAGATTATGCAATTTGCTTATTGTTAGTCTATTGTTATATGTTTATAAAAGTAATCATGTTTACATATTTCATTTGTTTATGAATGTCTAACATTGATTTCTTTTCTAGATGTATATCTACACTTGATCTTTGTTTGCAAAGTGTGTGATGTGCAGGTTATCTCAACTGGAAGTTGGTGGATCTTGTTTGTTTCCTCCCTTCTAATCTTTTTTGCAGATGCAGTCCCTTGGAATATCACAAACACAACCTTCAAAGCTTCGGATTTCAACCAAGATTTGTTTCATCTCTCTCTCAACTTAATTCAAATCAAATTTTCTGGTTACTGGTTACTTGCATTTGAAATATTTCTGATTTATATGCTCATATTGTATTTCAAATAGATCAGAAATATTTTCATAAAGGATTGGTTTAGACAGTTACAAAGCTTATATCTTTAACTGTTAGATTTTCCTTCATTTAGCATCTACTTTTCAAAAGGCTTGCAAGTAAAATCGTCGTATCTCTTTTAAGTCTTGTTGGGTAGTTGTAGTGCTGATATAAAAGATATTATTTGGCTGTCCTAGAGCTTGAAATTTGCAGCCACTAAAGGCTAGCAGAGATCCCAGGTAGACAAGCCCCATAACTTGTTTTACTTGGTTATTTTTCGTCATTTTTACTCAGTTTTTAACTCAGAATTTTTTGGGTTTTTTAGGAGGTGTTCCAAAGACACTCTTAAAGTGTTTTTGGGCATCTTATACTAATTATTGCTTGCTGGTTTGCAGCAAAAGACGAACAGGTAGGAGGAAGTGCTGGCGAAATTTCGAGCATCCAGGCGATCCGGAGGACAAATTTCCATATTTTTCAAAAAACCGGTCATTTTTCCTATAATTTTGTAAGCCACCAAGTCACATTAAGTGGACTGGGGCACTTCTCTAAATCATTGTAAACATTTTTAAACGAGAGCAAGTGGGCTAGCCAGCGCCCATACCCCATCCCCCCAGGGGTGGCCTGTGTCGTCTCATTTTCATGGCGTGATTGTTAGAGTAGTTTATTTCTTTGTTTTTTTCCGGCATTTAATAAAATCAATTAGGATTAAAATAAACCTTGTTGGTCCGTTCCACTGGCGGGCCACAAGTTCACTCACAACCTAGTTTTTTCACATTTTTTTTACAAACTCATAACGCCCCCCTTGCTTTCCCGAAGTGGGGTTTATGTATGAGGGCTTGCCCGAAATACGTGCCTGAAAAGAGACTCCTGGGGTTTTAACAAAGATAAAATTTGGGTTCATAAAATTTTTATAAAAATACCAAGGTCTTCTCCCGTATGCTCTGTGGCCAACTTGCAGCTCTGTCTGATCCAGTTGGTACACACCAGAAAGGAGGGGATGACTAGTAATAGGATCTAACACCGCCCCAATAAAAAATCCTTTTTGTGAAAATCCGGCACAACACGCATTTTGTTGTCGTGGGCAAATTTCCCAGAAGGCTTGGGATAACACTGAATAGTGACCTCTTGGAAACCGTTAGGCTTGCCCTCGTTGGTATAGCATCTGAACACCTCCTCGAGACTCCGATTCAGCCCAAAGCCTGAGAGGGAAGCCACGCTTCAAAATTTCGGACATGTTCCCCCGTACCTTGCGTATATCGGGAACCCACCTGCCTTAATAAAAAGATCACCATCACATTAATTTTTAAAATAAACCAAGAACACTCCACAACATTTACCTTTTCTGTTTATGCATTTGTTATTTGACTCCATAATAAGGCACTGGTCTTGTTGCAAATTTCATTTTATATTGTTGACTAGTATGCAGTTAAATGATGGCTATTTTAAAAATGAGAGCAAATGATAAATGATTGTTTTATTTGATCAAAGTGTATGTTGTCTGTTCTTGGTTATCAAAAGTATTTTTCTAACTCCTAGATTAGAGGCCTTAGTTTCTTTTTATTTTTTAGGGTCCACCCCCCTTGGCTTCGCTAGGAAAGCCTAGACGGAGGAGTCGAGTCCCAAGTGACAACACTTGACTCTGACTTGCCCCCAAGGCCACACCAGCAGCTTGAAGACTTCTGCTGCGTTTTCCCAGGTGTGGAACCAGGCGGCAACAAGGCTCACGACTTTCCCAGAGAGGCACGATTTGGTGCTTAGAGCATTATTTTATTATTATTGTGCCATGGGAATTGACCAAGGGTGTTAGAAATTACCCCTTGGACCCACCATGAGCTAGATATATTTTATCATTGAGATTTGGTGGGACCCCCTCTCCTAGGGCGATTTGGTCCATTGATGTATTATTTTATTAGTGATCCATGTATTGTATTGTTGAGCTCATCTCAACCATTGATTATATCATGTTGATCTTTTAATCTTAGTCACTCATTCAAAAAGTGGTTAGGATTTTAGTCTCTCTCCATCCTATTAAAGGAGAGAGCTTCTCATTGTAAAGGGGACTTTTGGCTATGGATTATTGGAATAGAAAAATACTATTGCATCTATCTGTTGTGTTGTGGTGAATGCATTTGGAGTTCGTTCGTTGGTTCTTCCTTTGCACTGTGTTATTGGAGATTTATCTTGCTATCAATTTTGTTCCATGGTTTTGTCATCTACAGGTGGAGGCCGAATTGGTTCAAGGAGGACGCATTGGTAGGGGAGGACCCTCCCTGCTTCTTCTTTGGGTTGTTTCGTTGATAACAAGGAGTATTACTATCTTTGTACCTTCTACTTCATGTTATCATTCGCTTATACTTGTATTTCCTCCATGCTTGATCATTCTGATTGAATCGACTTTCCTTGGTTTGATAGGTAGAGGAGGGCATACGTGTGGAACTAGGGCATCAATTCAAGCAAGGCAAATCGAAGATCTCCCATTTGATCTCTGCGGGAACTTTCCTCAACAACAAGGCAACCTCATCCATCACTCAGGTATGATCTCAAGGTAAATTTCTCATTCCATGATCTATCCATTTGTCTAAGTAACTGAAAACCCTCATAAGTTAAAACCCCCATTTTACATTTTCTCAGATCTACTTAGATCTAGTGGCCTTTTGGGTAAGATATTGAAAACCCACCTCTATAGCATCCACGACAATTCGGATCTATAGTTTGGTGAGGATTGGCATCCATTTGACCCCTTTCCCAATGCAACTTAGCCTCTCCAAGTGAGGTCGCACTCCTTGGTTGGGTGAGTTTTCCTAGATCTAGCACCTGGGTAGGTGAGATCCCACTTGATCCTTAATCTCCACAGTTGATAACCTACCCCTAGTGCTTCACTTTCGTGATTTTCACCTTGTGGGCCCTATTCCTCAATTTGAGGGTTGAGCCCGACTTGGGTCACTTAGTGATGCATTTTGAATCTCAGATCTATTGAGATCTGGCCTTTGGATGCACTTGATTTTCAAAACCCACCTAGCCTTACACCTTGACATCCCTGATCTGTAGTTTGGTGGACATCTGAGTCCATTTGGCTCATTTTCCAAGGCACTGATCTTTCTCCAAGCCCTCACGACTTTCCTGGGTTGTTGAGTTTGCTTGTGGTTTGACCTTTATCTGACTGCTTGAACACCTAGACACTGTCATATCCTTTCATCAAGCATAGCTAGAAAGCCCTAATTGTCAGATCTTTGATTTGGGACACTTTCCGTGTTTTAAGGGTCACGTTTCCCAAGGTAGTTGATTTTGACCATTTGAAACTAGCTTTGAATCCTGGAATCATACTTAATCATTGAATCATTGTGTCTCATCTTTCATTATCATATCATACCTTTACTAAGCCTCCACAGTGGCCTTAACTCTTCATTTCTAGGGTTCCATACCTATCACCTTACGTACCTCATTAGATTGATTTGATCTGGTGATTGGGTTGATCTCTCCTGTCGGGAGTAGATCTGGGTCTCCCCCTTGCTATTTTGGCTTTGATAGCTAAAGCGAAGAGTGCCTCGATTGGCATGACAACCATCCATTTGGGAACCAAGGCCCTCTTGGTTCACCACTTTAGTTGCCTGTCCCCTCTACCATCCACCTTGGATCCATCTTTAGGGGCAACTACAAGATTGGTGATAACAAGAGTGTAGTGATCCATGCATATGCTTTACTCACCCCAGACAAAGTTGAGCAAACTTATCAAAGGAAACTTGGACCATATCATAAATTATTTTAAATGGGCCATCTTCCAGTTAAAGTAACAAGATAAAATATTCCCCAAACAATGGGATATGGCACACATTTGGACTTTCGCTTGGAGACAAAATGCCCATGGCCCATGATACCATTCTTCTTTCCGTCGGAGATGAGAGGTGTCGAATATTGACCGTGAAGATTGCTCTGAAGCTGTAGACCTTCTAATGGAATTGTCATACTCATGTCGCACATAGAGTAGCACAACCACTTTGAATGTTTTGAGAAAAAGACTGCGAGAGTAAAGCCTACGATTCCTCTACAAAGTCAATATGATGGACAACACATCCTCTTCCAGCTGCTCGGATTTAGGGAGTGTGATCCACTAAAATTGCACTTAGTGGATTCCGAGTGAACCGTCGAAGACTTGAACAATACAATTGTTCTTTATCAATGTTCCGAGGTCCATCAGGCCAAATTTTGTTCCCTTTTCGAAATAAATTGCATGTTCATACCCCTTGGGGATATTGTAAAAAATGTACTAGCATGATGACTTAATGTAACGGGCTTGGCTTTCCTAGGACTTAGATATCAATCCGACTAGCCTAGAGTGTTTTTTCCCTTGCTAATTATATGTTGTTGAATAAACGATTTATAATTTTCGAGTTTCACTCATACCTCCAAAGTTGGGGTGGTTGTCTTGGTGTCTCGGCCTTAGGAGGTTATTAGAGTCCAAGTGTCAATGTATATTACCATGCCAGACATTAATATCGAGTCTTATGAACATGTACTAGGTCCCTTATTTTTTTTTTAAGTTCCGAGAAAAATAAAATTTCCAGTAAAATTAGGCTATTTTTTAATAGTTTAATTGGAAAAATAAAAAAATGTAATAAAAGTGTGGTTAGGAGGTGAATTTTTCCATGGGGGTGCTCGTTTTCTAACCCAAAGCACCCGTTAAACCCGTTAAACCCACTTTTCCTAAGTTTCGAGTGATTATTAATCACTCAAATAAAAATTCTCTCAAAAATTATTAAAGGGAATTAAAAAATTAAAAAAATAAAGATATGGAGAAAATACAAATTCCTAAATCTGAGGAATTTGGTCGAAGAAAAGGTCTAGTTAAGTTGGCAATCATTATCGGAGGCGGAATCAATCATATCTGGGTGATTTCAATCAGGATCTAGTGAAGGGCGAGTTCATCTTGAGCTAGTGATGCGCCCTCTCTCTTAATGTGGGCGTCTTCTCTTATTTGGCACATTGTGAGTGGATGGTGGAGCTCCCAAGGTAAAGGTGGCACCCCTCTTGTGAGTTGGCAACCACCTCATGCAATCAACGCCCAAATCAAGGCTTAGTTTATGGCCCAAATCTCCTCCAAACTCTAGAGTTGCGCCCTTTCTCAAACCTTGAAGTGATGCGCCCCCCCTCTTTTATCTTTCTCTATTTAAGCAGGGCCTTGGCTCATTGTTTGGCATGGTCAAAGAGGACCGAAAGGCTGTTGAAGTTTGTAATCGTACTATTGTAATATTTTATGGAATAATAGAAGGCTTTGGAGGCAAATCTCTAGTGTTGGGCATCATTGTGTGTGGATGAATATTGCATGGCTTATGAGGTAATTTGTATTTATTTAGTTTCTTGTATCTCTTTGGTTGAGTGTTGGCCTTTGGAGGGGAGGTATCTCCCAGTAGGTAAGAGAATTTCTATTTTGACTATTCTCTTTGTTTGTTTGCTTTAGATCTCTTAGATGGGCATGTGCATTCTAGTTTGATTTCCATGCTTTCTAAGTTTCCATTGTAGGTGGCACCAATACTTGCTTTAACCATTTGTATGCAAGAGTTTACAAGTTGATGCAGGCACCTGGCTCAAATGGTTGGTTGATCTAGTTTGACTCCTCCAACTTTCAAGCATTTTCAAAGAGCATAGTCCCTTCGCTTTCCACCTGCAGGCTCCACAGCTCAAACATTCCCAGGCTTCCAGCATTCCTTCTATCTCTCTCTCTCTCTCCTTCACTCTTATTCAATATTTCTCTTGTTTACGATTATGCACATGCTTGATTAAATTAGTTTCTTTTAAAATGAATATCTAAAGGCTGATTTATTTGAGTATGTTACTAGATCTAAGGTTTTAAAGCTTAGTTTTGAGTAGATTTAGTCTTGTAAGTACTTAGGCTTATTTTTCCATCTCTCAAGTACTTAATTTTATGCTTTTAACGCTTATTTGGCACATTTGGTGCATTATAGGTGGTTGGTTTTGCTTTTTTAACAAACAGGCAAGAGGAGGTGTTGCCGAAAATTCTGAGATTCAGGCCATCCAAGGCCCCCTGGAGCAGCTTACCTCGATCTTGTTTCTTTTGTAAGCCTTGTAAAGCCTTTGGATCCGGATCTATAAGGACCAAAGACATCCACCTCAAAAGATTGTAATTTTAATTAATAAAAGCAAGTGGGCTACCCAGCGCCCACTAGTCCACCCATCCCCCTGGGGGGGTCTGTGTCGGTTTTGTGTGTTTGGATTTTCTTAGTTTAGTTTTTCATTTGTTAGCTTGTTAGAGTAGTTTAGTTGTTTCACTTTTATTTGCTTGGTTTATTTTTTTTAAATGAAATACTAACCCATTGTGCTCTCCCGAAGTACCGCAAGGGAAAAGAGACTCACAATTTAGTAATTAGAAAACACTTTCAATTTCGCATTTTGTCTTTCTTTTCACAATCTTGTACTTCACAATTAACAAACTCAAAAATTAAAGCTGACTGTGCATTTCGGAAGTACCGAAAGGGAAAAGAGATTCTTAGTCGTTAATAAATTTACCTTTTTACAATCTTTGTTGTACAATGTTAACATAATTGGGTTGTGTATTCCCGAAGTAAACTGAAAGGGTTTATCCCTGGTAGGTGAAAAGAGATTCTCAGCCTCTTAATAATAAAGTTCAATTTACTTTGCTAAAACGAACTAAGGCTTAACCTCCCTGTATGCTCTGGATCTCTACGGTTCGTCCGACCAGTTGATCACATCAGAAAGGGAGTTAAGTGACTAGATTAATAGGTAATTCCGAAAGTAGTGTATTTCAAAGAACTCGAGAGGTCACGTTGAACAGATCATAGAGTCAGGGGTTGCTTTAAGTAGGTTATGCCTCGCCCTGTTGGACACTTGATACTGTTGCAATAAGCGCTCAGTTCGGAGAACTAAACTGCCTTCGGGCTAAACCAATAATTAACCCACTCCCTAATCCACGCATCTAATAATCAATTAAAACTGGCCAATGAGACAACTGCAACACTTTCACAACACAACAACACTCCAATCTTGTGTGACTCTATTTGGCACTACTCTACGTGCAACAATCAAACATTTTTTAATCAAGTGAATCAATGTGTTAGATGGATCAATTTACTTTATGCTGTCGATTTAATTCATGTTTGCAATCTCTGGTTCAGTATTAAATTATTAATTTATCTTCAAACTCCTAGAATAAATCTCATTCTGTAACTTAGTGTAAACACCTTAGTTATTTTCATAGGGACCACCCCCTTGGCTTCGCTAGGAGTTGGCCTAGGCCGAGGAGTTGAGTGTTGAGTGACAGTATCTCAACTCGAAGCTTGCCCCCAAGGACGCACTCAATGGCTTGAAGATTTCTGCCACGCTAACCCTTTCCCATGGTGCGTATCCGACGACAATAGGGAGGTGCTCCTACAATTGATGATGATGCCAAGGATTGGGAGATAAGATAAGATAAGTTTATTAATGTCCAACTAATGACCACAAAAGTAGGTCACAGGGACTGTTGAGTACAATGATGACATTACAATGCGGGAGTACCAAACGATCTCCTATAAAAGACAAGAAGTATGAAGTAAAGTACAATAGAGCAGAAAATGCGATTTGGGCTAAAGTATGGAGAACCATCAGCTGCAATCGCAAGCACAAAATTCTGCAACGGGGTGGAGATGTGTAGTAGGAGAAGATCCAAGAGCACCTAGATCTACTATGGAGTATGTAGTTCGCCGAGATGCACACCAGCAGCAGAAATCTTTCGAAAGCTGTCTCCTCACTACAAGTGGGAGAAGTGTGGCCTTGGGGGCAAGCAATGAGCCAGGTATTGTCACCTGAATCCCAACTCCTCCGTTTAGGCTAACTCCTAACGAAGCCAAGGGGGGTTGTCCCTAACAAAGAGTTTTCTATGGCTCTTGTGTTTTAAATGTTTTAAGGTTGCGGATGCGGATGGGTGTTGTTTAGGAGTTTTTTTTAATGTGATCACAATTTTTGTAATGAATGAGATAAACACAAGATAAGAGCAATCCACGTTGCAGATACAAGATTGTAGATAAACAATATAATGAAGACTTGTACAATAAAATGGCATCCACAAATAGATAATAACTTAAACAGATTCCCAATGGACAAATGGCCCCGATTAATTAAAATATGAAAGTTCAAAGTGACCAGTGCCAAATGGAGTCAAAATGTGTAGTGCTTGGGGATGCTGAAGATACAAGTCTCAAAATGATTGTTGGTGAGAATGTTGTGCAAATTATCTTGGTTGATTTTATGAGTTTTAGTGATATTGATTATTAGGGCTAAGAAAGCAAGGTATGAGTCCAACCGGAAAAATATACCTTCAGTGGCTCCCCTTGGTGACCTGACGGACCGTCCCGTATTCTAGGCTAGGTGTCCAATGGATTTAACCAGCAAGCTAGAACTCTATGACAATGGTGATTTCTGGCGCCACCAATAGGAATTTCCCCACTACCTGAGTATTTCTCGAAACAACGCCGGTTCGTTGGTTTATGGGGGTGAAGATTTTATTATGGTTATCACTTGTAAGATTAACAAATCCAATCACCATTCCGAGTATGAATCCGACTTTTTAGGGTCGACAGAGCATACTTAGTGATGGAAAGCAACGAAATAAATTTTAAGAGGGGAAATGTGAAGTTGAAGTTTTTATTAAGAGCACACAGTAAACCTATCCGACAGAGAGTGCTCTTGACTTTGTCTTATGACAGAAGTTCAAGAGACTTTAACTAATCTATATGTTGAAATGCAAGGAAGATGCAGTGCTTATGCTCTCCGACAGAGAGTGCTCTTGACTTGTATTATGACAAGTTCAATAGTCTTTGGTTCTTTTTAAAAGTCACACAGATTGTAAGCAAGAAACCAAATAATAGCTCAAATAAAAAGATAAAATATTGCTTTAACAGTTGATATACTACTTGCAAAAATGAACTATTCTAGCAATTAATGTTCTACAACAAAATGAAGCTAATCTAGCAAAAAGTAAACTAAACTAAGAAAAGAGAGCAAACACACAAGGACATTACAAGACTTCCCCAAATAGGGGAAGTTGGGTGTGGGGGAGTAAAAACCCCACTTATGAAATTTTTATTAAAAGTACAATATTTTGGATTTTCATCCTTAGAGAAAGAATGAATGAGCTTAGAAAGACAAAAGGAACAAGCCTTAATGGCTCTTTACAGAAAGGAGAGTGATTTGAAATTTTGTCTTCTTTGGTTCAAATCCCAAGTATTTGGATCTTTCTTGGTTTTGGTACTTGGTTTCAACTCTTCTCTTGGTTTTGCAAATGGTTCTTTTCTTCTTTGATAATCCTCTTCTCTTCTTCACTTCTTCTTCCTTGGTTTGCTTTTCTTCACACAACAAAAGTCAAGCTACAAACACTCTTTAGCATTACTCCAATCAAAGCATTTAACTAAGTCTAGAAATTGAAATCTGAGATCTAGATGCAAATAAAACAAACTAACAATAGACTAGATGCAAGATATAATCTATCAAATAAGATGCAATACTAACATGAAACTAAAACTAGAAAATGCAAGTTCCTTTTAAGATCTTTTTTAGAGTTTTTAGGAAGGGAAGGGAAGCTAGCAAAAGGCAAAAGCGAAAGGAGCAAAGGCTTGAGAGCTAGGCTCAAAAACGAAAGCCAAGGAGTGCCAAAAGAGAGGGCTAAAGGATGGACGAAAGGAAGGGGGCTTGAGGCAAGCTTAAAGGGGAAACGAAAGGAGGAGTGGAAGGCTAACTTGAGAAGGGACGAGAGCAAGGAGGAGGCCCAAAAACAAGTCAAAGGAAAAGGAGAAAACGAAGGGGGAAGAAAGGTAGAAGATGAAGCAAAGGAGAAGGAAGAAAGGAAGTAGACTAAGGCAAAACGAAAGTTGAAGAGGGGTTTTGAAGGGAAAAACGAGAGCAATGAGATGGAGATGGATAAAGGAAAAACGAATGGGTGAGGAGGCCAAAAAACTAGAAGGAAGAGGTGCTTTAAGGCTTCCAATGTAACCAAGTAACCAAGTTTAAGATGGATTTAGAGAGATGGATCCTTGAACTAGTACTTCTTGCCAAATTTTTTGAGGCTTGAGTTCAACTTTTTAGGAGGCCCTGAAATGCACACAATGTTAGGAAAAAGGTATTTTGAAGAGATGAGAGAAGCAACCAAGCTCAAACTTCTCTTCAAACCTGGGAGATCCGCACAACAAAACCACTTACAAACACATCATGATCAAAATAGTATGCAAAATAGAATGGGATTAGAAGAGTATAAGTATTTCCAACTACAGTCTACTCCTTCCAAATCACATTAAACCCAACATAAATGGACAAATTGAACTCAAATGCCCACCCTATGGACTTAAAAAAGCCTTCTAAGCTAACAATTGATCAAAATATGAAATATAAGCAATAATATGAAACAAGATCACCTTGATATAGATGAAGCACTTCCCATGACAAGATCAACACACCATATAGACCTCCAAAGTCACTTTACTTCCAATAGCAAAAGCTAGAACACAATTACAATCTGGCAGAGTAAGTTTGCCCAAAATATCCATGAAGAATAGAGTGCCTTGCACCTCTATTTATACAAAATACAAGAGCTTTAGAGCCCAAATTCGAATTGGCTAAGGAAGGAGCCAATGGCACATGTCTAATTCGAATTCCCAATCATAATCCAATCAAATCCAAGTCAAATGGTGGCTTGGAGTGCAAACTCCAACAAACAACTCGAGTTTGCAATGAATGAGGATGGGAAGGTGGCCTCCACCTAGGCAAGGCACCCCCCATCTCAACATAGATCTTATCACCCTCAAATGCGAGCTTGCCATGTGTAACATACGTGAGACCTCAAGGATATGCGTGAGTGTTCATGGGAGATCACACTTTGGCTTGATATGATGCTAACTTGCCTTCAATGGGAGTCAATCCCCTGAGGTGGCCACAATACAAGGAGGGTGCCCACCTTTTCATAAATACACATTCAACAACCCATTTAATGAATGCCAAGTCACTAATTCGTAAATCTTGAAGGAGAGGGGCAAATTGTCTTGAAGGAGATCTCATCTGGTGACTGTATACTTGACTGAATGTATCTGGAGTTGATTGGAATCATCTTTAAAGCCCTGTGCCATGTCATTTAGCCTTTTATTTTATTCTTTTTGGATTATTTTGGAGAGATTTGGATTATCTCCAAAATATTCATTTTTTAATATTTTAATTAATAATTTCTCTGTAAATGGGTTTTGTGAGAAATTATTAATTATGAGGCTGAATCGACATCCGAAACTTAGGATAAGCTGGTCCGGGGGTCATGTATGATTTTTGGCTTAGGAATTAAGCCTCCAATCATTGAAAAACACCCCCGAACCACTGACATATTACAAATTGAATTTTTCCATTTAAACTATGGAAAAATTAATTATTAAAAAATAATTAAAAAATAAAATAATTAACTGTCTAACGCGTCCGGTAAAACTTTTTTGGACAATGTTTAAAAACCACTACATACCTAGGAAATGACCATTGACTCGACTCATAGTGTCTAGTAGGTTCATATTTATCAGTTGGACCCTAATAACCCCCCATGGCCAGAATTTCAAATCGGGCATTCCAGCTTTGGAGGAAGCGGGAGAAAACCTTGTCAATTATATCTTGGCTGAAGGCAAAGTATAATTGGTCAGGGTAAAAAACTCCCTAGAATACCTTAGTTGATAAACCAGTCATGGGCGATCGAGTCACTCAAACCCTACTAGCACACTTTTATTACAAAAACTCCTTGGGGCATGGTCATTTCAAGACAGACAACAAACTGACTAGCCAAAACTGGCTAGGCACAAAAAATGGATCATCTGATACACTGGAACACAAACACTTATCATGTTTGTCATATGGCGGCTCTTCAGATAATCCAACAATGGTACAAATAAATTGGTAACAGAGTAGAACTATCTCTCCTAACATCCGAGGTTGAATGAAGAAAACTCAATAAAGTCTGTTGACTCGAAGAGGAAGAAGAACTGGTGGGAGGCCAGACTGTCCACTGCACCGCTGTCTGGAGGAATTCGCCCGCAGCTTAGGGGGGATCTGAAATGGCTCTGCTGCCAAGATATCGTGGAATGGGCACCACTAGTCCGCACTGACCTGGAGTCTGGATCTGTACTAATGTCGGTTGGTTGCTTGGTGCCCCTTTCTGAAGGTATCACTGTGAAAAACAAAGTGATCCTCTGCATAGCATCTAGTCTGATGTGAGGTTCAAGAGTATGTGCTTGGAACCTGAGGGCCTCCTGCATATATAAGGCCAAACATCTCTGGTCGGAGTATTTGAAGAAGTCAGTGAGGGTCTGAGACCCTCTGGAAAGGCAATGGAACCTTCCTCTGATCTCATAGTAAATGGGGCAACGGAAAATAAAGTGCAACAGAACCTACAGGTGTACCTACACATGGTTTATCATGCCTTTTTACTTGACTGTATTCCCACATGATTTAAGATGCCAGAGGAAGAGGTTACTGAAGTATCATTTTGTAAGCCATCCTCAGCTTCCACAGGTATGAAGCTTTTGAGCTGTCGACTTCGTGATCAAATTAATTCCTCAGAATGAGCAGAAACAACATGCTTCCACAGTTGATCATAGTCGACAAGATGCAGCATAATGGAGTTTTGCGTGCTGTGGTGGGAACCTCTCCAGACAGTATTGTGTCATCTGATTCCTCACAAATTCATCTCCGTCACAAACCTTAATTGCTCCACTTCTTCACCAGCACTCTGCACCACCTCTTGACCTTCGCTCTTCTGTCCAGTCCCTTGAGAATCAAGACCCTCTACTTGTTTTATTTGCTGTCCCTCATCAACAGACTTCTGTTGCACATGACTGTACTCGTCATTTAAATCTGTTGCTGATTTGTTGCCTGTTTACAACAGTTCGCTCTCCATAGGGTTGGTCAGATAGTTCTTTTCCTCTTTGTTTCAGGATAAACATCAACCTGTGTGCTGTTTGTGCCAGTTCCAAGGAGGTTGCTTGAAGGAATAATACCGTGTTTGGATGGCAGACAGTGCTGTTCGGGTGGCCTTAAAATCTGCTGTCTCCTTATTCTTTGCAGGAACTCCTACATAGGAAATCCCTGCAATCTCTATAGTAGGAATAAGTATGGACGCATGTCCCTCCCCTGACTTTTCACAGCAACAAGAAGGAACCGGAGTGCATGCTCCATTGACAGCATTAAGAAACTGTGGATATCCTTGTAAACTTGACATTCGGATGGCGTTGCCCTGGTTTTGTTTGCATCATATAGATGATGCTACATTTTTCAGGCAGATTATCAGACCCCTTAGACAGATATATGTGCTGCAACTGTTAGAACATGCCAAGTTCTTTAGTATTACCCCACAATGCATTCGGCTATCTAAATGATGCCCAGAAATGAAGATTTGGAGCTTTCTTCATGCTACATGTCATTGTTTCAAGGCTGCTACAGGAAACCTATAACTGTCCAGAACTACTTGACCGATGCCCAACTCTATGTTTGAGGGTTTTGATTGCTGTTGTTTATACTCAGAATCCTTGAGGCAACCTAGAAGGTGCCCAGATTTCTTTTTTATCCCTTCTTACTGCTGCATGAAGATAGAAAAGTGCCCAGGTCTGCTCTTTGCGTCCATATCCATGCCTATGTCAGCCCCTGAAGAGTGTGATCAGAATCACACAAGGACACCCATGCAAAATGGGGGGTAATACATACGATGTGAATACACAAGTGTTTAATAGTACGATACAAAAGTACAAATGAAACAACATGATATCGAATAGATAAAGTTTAAATCACAAGTTAAAAGTCCGGGGTCATGACTTTGAATGTAATGTGTGTGACTTCAAAGAAAAGTCCAAGTAGTAGGAAGCAGTTATTAATCAAAGTTAATTCAAAAGATTAAGGGGGGAAATAATCACAAATTTGTTTAAAATGATTCCTATGAATTTTGATGTATGATCTATTCTTTGTCTTGTTATACAAACTATTTCTGGCTTATGCCATTTAAGTTTTGAGTGTGTTTTATTGGTTATATTTATTTACATGAAAGAGCATAATATGGGTTGAAGGTTTACAAATGTGGTTGTTGTCTTGTGATGTCAACACACATATTAACTTTTACTACATTTTTAAAAGTTTTAAAGTGTAAATATATCTAAGCACTTACTTAACTATATTGTACCTGCACTATGTCGAATATTCCAATTTTGAACTCCACGGAAATTTCTATACATGAAAGTCCATTATTGTCAAATCTTGCTGCTACTATGATTAGAAGTGGATAAGGTTTTCCTTGTGGTTTATGTCGGAAATTACTAGGGTTTGAGTCTGTCAAAATCCTTTAACAACAACAACAACTACTCCATGAGTGGCAAGACAAGGAGATCAGGCCTTTCTCATTGTTTCGATGGTGGATTGCACTAGCCTGATCCAGATAGTTGACTCTTCAAATAAAATTAATGTGGTTTCCCTTGACATCCAAATTCAAACAGAATCCAACCGCAAAAGCTTGGGAAATGATAAGGAGATCAAAGGTTATGTTATAATTCCCAATGCAACGCTGGTTCATTGGTGTGGTTGTCAGTGTTAAGATGTTCACCAATGTTCCATTCTTGCAAGGGTTTCAAAGTGATAAAGGCATGTGCAAGTCTCAGGCAACTTTGGTGGAATAACTACCTTCTAGACTTGGCAGTTGAGCCAAGGGGCTTGACATGCTTCTTGAAGCACTTCTAGAAAAAAGGCCAAGTAAGGACGGGAATACTTAGAATCTTTATTTTTCTTTCACATTCTTGAACTGGTAATGTTGCAATGATGTTATTGGCTCTCCATATACACCAAGTTGCTTCACTTTGTTGATTGGAGAAATTATGTGTTCTTGTAATCAATGGGTGATGTTACTTTAATTATACCCATGGAAAATTGCATCTTGAGTGCTTTAGCTTGTTGAATACCTTGTGCTTCAAAAATTGATAATTGGGATTGACTTATAAGCCTAGGTTGTGCTTCTTCTAGCATGTCTTGATCTTCGAATTCTTCTAGGATGCCATTAATTTTTTTGTTTTCCTTTCACTTTCTGCAATGTTCAAGTTCTAGTTTATTTTCTTTTCCAATGTTGGATATCATGTATTTTTGTTTTTCTTTGACTTTTTTAAATCCTTGTTGCATCTTATTCTTGTAATCCTAAATTATCTTTTGATGTCTTCTATCATATTATAATATATTTTTGCCTTGTTTTGGATGATTTTTGAATCTAATAAACCGCTGGTAGAAATAATTGAGAGAGTTTCTTAAATATAGCTTCATATACTCATCACAAGCATGAAGCTCAATTACATTTGATATTTGTAGGCTGATGAATGTTAAAGTAAATCCTAGTTTATAATGGTCAATTAGATATTAGACTTAGGCATTAATAAAGTCACTTTCGACTTTATGTTATTTTGTGCTTTTATGTTTTATTTCAATTTATTGTGTTTTTCTCAATGTTACAAATATCGTGTCGGCGAATAAATCGCCGAGGGTCCAAAAAGAAATTAACGGATTTATCGGCGAAAATGTCGGCAAACATCGGCAATATATTGGCAAACTTAAAAAAATATTCATTTTTTTTCAATTTTCTAAACATCTAAAGCAACAAGAACATCAAATAAACACATTGCCACATGCATATGGAAAGAAAAAAACTGATATATAAGATGTATAAGACGTATTGCTAGACATCACACATAAAAAATGAATCGTGTCCTTCATTTTTTTTCAATTTTCTAAACATCTAAAGCAACAAGAACATCAAATAAAGTTTAGAACTTTAAACACATTGCCACATGCATATGGAAAGAAAATTGATATATAAGATGTATAAATAATAAGACGTATCGCTAGAGTCTAGAGTCTAGACATCACACATCAAAAATGATCTTGAGTCCCCGACTCATGAATCACCAAAAAAATACAATCAATGTATCTCATAGAGTCAACTGTCATATGCAATGAAATCAACTAAATAAAGTAAACTATGGATTCCCTCTACCCCTTCTGCGTGTAAAGGTGATCGCTCTAGTAATGGCTCTGCCTCTAGAGCTAGAAAGCCCAGATGCTCGTGGGGGTCGTCGTGGACTTTGGCCACATCCTCTGCCTCTAGAAGTGCCTGGTAACTTATGTACTCTCGAAGAACTAGAAGAATGATGAGGTACTAGGTCACCCTCATCAAGTCCTCTACCACTGCTACTGCTACCACTGCCCCTATATCTGGGTCCCTCTGGCTGAGACTGTGGCCGTGAAACCGGTGGCTGTGCAATTGGTGGCTGTGCAACTGGACAGTCTACTGGTGGTTGTGCTACTGGTGGCTCCGGTGGTGGCACACTCTCAAAGCCAAACCCCTCATCCTCCCATATCTCACTCTGGGGATCCTGTTTATCATGATCATCCTCTAACCAATCAGGGGCTGTCTCCATAACAGGTTCCTCAATCTCCACTCCACGCAGTAGTGGTGTCAATGTCATCCAATGAAATGGCCTCCACATCAGGTTTTTTCTGAAGCTGCTTCACCCACAACCTGATATTGTAGGAGACGTATACTAGATCATTCAGGCGTTGGGTATCCAACCTGTATGAGGATAGTAAATTTATTAAATTAGAATCTAGAATACATAAATTCTAATTACCCATGGGACATAAATTACAATAGATAATGAATTTCGAATTTAATTTCAAATTCTCTAACCTCTTGCGCTTCTTGGTGTGTATTTTTTCAAATACACTCCAGTTGCGCTCACAACCAGAAGAGCTGCATGTCTGGCTAAGGATCCGAACAGCAAGACTTTGGAGATGGGGTACTCGTGCGCCATAGGTTTCCCACCAATGATCTGCAATGAATTGGAGAAAGTTAGAAACATAAGGGAAGACATTGAAAATTTAAAATTTAAAACAAAGAAATAAATAAATTGAATTTTCATTCTTGAAAGTTGAACTTGAAACAAGGTGAAGCTTACTTGGCATTATGTTCTTCCTGTCCTTGATAGCCATAGCAAACCCAAATGTTCCCACGTCCCTCTTATAGATTTCCAACTCTTTGGAAATATCTGAATGATCATCTTCACTTGGCACCATCCTATGGACACATTCCAAGAACCCATCCATTACCTCTCCATCAAACCGGAAGCCACAGGAGTAAGAGAATGCGGGGTTGAGGAATAGCCCTGCAGCATGAATGGGGCAATGAAGTGTGTTGTTCCATCGCTGATCAATCACCACCCATATCAATTGTTGCTTCGCTTGCCCATCCTCTCCCCTCTCCTCACAGTAGGCACGAATGGCCTCATATAGGTAGCCCATTGCGGGCTTGTCTCCATCAACCAAGCAAAGAACCCTTACCAAAGGTTCACAGATGGCACACACCTCCTTCACCCCATCCCAAAAGCTCTCCCAGTATGACACTAGTCTGGATATGGCAAGTCCCTCCGCTTTAGTGTTAATCGATAAAGCACGCCACTCAGCTGAAAGGAACATAGTCAGCAAGTCCCACTTAGAAGTAAGGAGAGACTGAAGAGAGATGAAACAAGTGGCAAAGCGAGTGATGGCGGGACGAACCAACTCCCCGTCATGAGTAAACTGCCTCATCAAGCTAAGCACAGAAGCATGATTGCATATAAATTTGGTGATGCTTCTTGCTGGATCAATGACATCCTTGATAAACTCAATCTTTCCCATATCCTCTAAGATCAAGTCGATACAGTGTGTAGCACAAGGGGTCCAAAACAAAGAAGGATACCTGTCCATAAGCATCCTGCCAGCTGCCACATAATTCGCAGCATTGTCCGATATAACTTGGACAACATGCTGCGGTCCTATCTCCTGGATGAACCCATCCAACAACTCACATAGTAATGTTGCATCTTTGATATGTGCAGATGCATCCACGGATTTTATAAACATTATGCCCCTGGGACAATGAACCAAGAAATTGAGAAGGGTCCTACCCTTCGTATTAGTCCAACCATCTGACATCACTGTGCATCCTGTGACCTCCCATGAACCTCGAAGCTCCTCCAACCTAGTAGTGCAATCAACCTTTTCATTATCAAGGAGGGGCCCTCTCAGCTCCTCATAAGTGTGGGGCTTAGACCCCGGCCCAACAATAGGAACGACATCAAACATAGGAATGTAGAATGGGTTCCTCGCAAAGTGGAATGGTATATCACTCCATAAAAGGCACTGACTCACAAGTTTGTCTGCTTCCTTTTTCTCATTTATCTTGTACATTGACTTTATACCTGGTTGTCCACCAGGCTCGGATCTCGGAACAAAGAAATTAGATGTTGTTGAAGGCATGGCGGAAGACGAGGAAAAGGTCTCACTCCCCACTCCCCCTAAAGTTTGTCCGGCTGTCTCGGATCCTAATGACACTCTCATTCCAAGTTCCTGCCTGAGAGCTTCCCTTTCATCTTTCTTCTTGCCAATACTTTCAATTGCGAGTTTGGCCCTATGGATAATTTCAGGTGTGGAGTTTTTGCAAATATCCACCTCATGCCTTGAAAGTTGTGCGAGGTGGTATTTGAGCCTACTTATCCCCCCCGTCATCTTCTTCCCACACAAATTGCATTTTAGCCTTTGTCGATTATTTTGATCGAGAGGCTCTGCGTACTCCCAGAATGGATCCAAACTCTTCACCATGTTTGTTGAAACTTTGAACCTGCAAAATAAAATAAAAAACTGTTTTTTAGCATACTTTTAAAAGGCAAAAAAATTAAAAATAGCAAATCAGAGTTTTATTAATTAATTAACAACCTGTACAAAGTTACAAACTCTGATTTTTATGAAATATGATGTAAAATTATTGATTATGGAAATTACACAGAATTGAGCAAACTGGAATTGAGTTAGTAATTAACTTAGAAATTAAGAATCAAATTTTTAATTAATTTTAGTAATTAGTAATTCTAACTCTAAGATAGTATTACTGTAATTACTAATTAGTAATTAATTTTAAAAATTCTGAGTTAGTAAACAGTGTGTTTAGTAAACTGTGTTAATTTTAAATTCTGAGTTAGTAAACAATGTTAAATTTTAATTAGTAAACAGTGTTAATGTTAAATTTTAATTAGTAAACACTGAAGTTAAACAGTGTTAATTTTAAATTTTAGTTAGTAAACTTAGGTTTTTAATTTTTTTTTTTCAATTAAAAACTTGGTTCAGGGCCTCAGGCAGCTGCTAGCAGGGTAGAGTCCACTCCAGACTGAGTCGGACTCGAGCAGTTAAGGAAGAAGGGGCCGAGGGACTCGGGAGGGCAAAAATTATTAAATTAAAAAAAAAAAAAGTGTGAAATTGAAAACGACTACATACCTGAAGTTTTAAGTGTGCCTGCCTGCGTCCACTGCCCAGCCCACAGCGTGGCTCCCGTCCGGTTGCCCACGACTCCATAGCGTGGCTCAAGTTGTGGATCCCGTCCGGTGTCCACTGCCCACTTCACAACCCCGGCGACCCACGTCCACTGCCCACGACGACTCCACACCACTTCTCCCGAGTCTCGTCCACTGCCCACTTCTCCTCCCGTCCATTGCGTGACTGCCCGCTTCTCTTCCCGTGACCTGTCGGCCGTCACACCACTCCAACGACGCTCAAACACAAAGGGCGGACGACGTTAAACAACAGAAAACCCCAAAGGGCGGCTGCACAGTGCGGTGTGCTTCTCCACGAGCGCGGCGGCGTTAAACAACAGAAAACCCCCAAAAAACGATTTTTCGTCTTTTAAAACCCCGCGGGCATCAATATCGATGCGCAATGTTTAAGGTAACATCGCGATTTTATCGTGATATATTGCCCGAAAATATTGCCGAAAATATCGCGATATTTGTCGATAATATCGCCGGGCAGTTAGCATCGCGATATATCGCGATGTCGGCGATATTTGTAACACTAACTTTTTCGGTCTATCCCACATCATAATGTGGATTGACTTGACCTGATTGTAACTCTTTGTAAGAAAGCTTTTGCTTTCTCATCTATGCAGTACATTATGTTAACTCTTCTGAGTTAGTTTTGGTTTCTTTATGTGTTCAATTTATGGTATTAAAGCTTAGCTAGAGCCATGAAGAGTGTGAGAGCGTTAAGACCTAGGGGTTGCTGTCGACAGAGACACATAGAGGGATCGCTACTATAGCACATCAAAGAGTCGAAAGGGTTTCGTCAAAACTAGATACTATTTCGATTTCTTTTTCAAAGCAAAGTCAATATTTTCGAAGCAACCTTACAACCGTTGTATGAGAGCCAAACATCATTGTACAGAATTTTTGCACGTACAATTAGAGCTGTACAAGCACCAAATCGATTTGTATGAAATATGAGGGGAAAATTTCTATGGAATTTGGGCTGCCACCCAGTCATACGCTGTACAGATTCCATTATTCAACCAATTCGACCGTACGGATTAGAAATTGAGACTAGTTTTTACTTGCATTGCTTGTTTGACCATCAATTTAGCAAAATTTCACTGATTTTTGTTCAATTTAGATGATTTAAAAACAGATTGGTTTTGCTCTTGACTAAATTGGTGCTCATATTTGCAAATTTGGACATTTTATTTGCTGATTTAGTGTTTTTCATCAGATTTATGGAGAAACTAATTGTTTTGGTGTTGGTTTGCATTGGATCTAACTGTTTTTGAGTTGTTTGAGAGAAGATCTATTAAAATTTGTGTGTTTTTCAACTATTTCTTGGTAGATATGTGGTTTACAGAGCTGATTTTGAGCAGATTCGTCAAAATTTGCATATTCTTGGGCTGTTTGTGGGCAGATTTATCAGAAACCTGCATATTTACAAGCGATATGTGGTTGCTATAGTGGTTTAGACTCTAGAGCTAGTATCCAAGGGTTCTGACAGGTATTCTTTAGCATTTTACTCTATTTTGGTATATTTTACTACATTTGCGGCTTATAATTATGGCCTCTTTTACTTGTTGGAAGCCAGCGAAAGGCTCTCTGGCAAGAAGTACAATACGTTGAAGAAATGTATGTTGACCATTTTTGAGTACAGGTGCTTGGTTGATATTGTTCTAGGTAAGGATACTCGCCCCATAATTGTGGGTAGAGGCCGAGACAAGTTTGATGAGAGATAGAGAAGTAGTAATGCTGCTTAAGTTCTCCGTGACAGATGCTATGCTTACTGAGGTCCAGGCCATGATGGGGGTCTAGTCAATGAGTCACTCTATGGGTAGCTAGTGGGAAGCTTGATATATCTTAAAGCTACTATGCCTAATTTGAGCTATGCTATGAGCTTCATTTCTAAATTCATGACAACGCCACAAGTAGAGCATTGGACTGCATCAAAAAGCGTGTTGAGATATCTTAAATGGATGCTTGATTTTGGCATTTTGTACAGTAGAACCAAAGATCTTAGGTTGTGTGGATATACAAATTTAGATTGGGTAGCTTGCGTGGATGACATAAAATAAACCTCTGGATATATATTTAGCCTTGGCACAGGTGCAGTTACATGGACTAACGAGAAGCAAAGGGCAGTGGCCCTTTCATTGATAGAAGTAGAATATTGAGGAGTAGTGAAAGGAGCATGTGAGGTAGTTTGGCTCAAGAGGATGCTTTTAGATATGGAGATGCAGTAGATAGAGCAGACACCCCTACTCTGCGGCAATGAAGGGTTTCTCAAACTAGGCAATAATCTAGTTTTCCACAAGTATACCAAGCATGTTGAGATACATTACCACTTCATTAGACAACTTGTAGAAGATGGAACTGTTGAGTTGTAGTACTATCCCACAGAGGACTAAACTGCAGACATTTTCACCAAGTCTTTGGGTCCTGAAAGACATGTAAAATTTCACGATAAACTTGGTGTAGTTAGTAGATTGACCATTAAGGGAGGGTGTTAAATTAAAAGCTAACTTATAATGGTCAATTATATTGTAGACTTGGGCATGATTAAAGTCACTTCCAACTTTATGTTATTTTGTGCATTATAATTTATTTCACTTTATTGTGTTTCTTGGTTTATCCCACATTAGTAACATGGATTGACTCGACCACATTGTAACCCCCCTTTATAACAAAGTTTTCACTTTTTCGTCTATGCAATACATTATGCTAACTCTTTCGAGTTAGTCTTGGTTTCTTTATAAGTTAGATTTCCGTGATAGAGAAGCCTTCTCTAGCATTAATGGTTCAATAACCAAACTAACTTTTATGAGTCAACCACTCAACTCTCAACTACCACTCAACTAACATTCAACTATCAACTACCACTCAATGAACATTCAACTCTCATAAACCACTCAGCTAACATTCAACTCTCAACAACCAATTGGGGTAACCTAGGCAAGTAGGTTATGCACACAGGGACTTGCTCTAATAGGTAATAACAAGAAGTAGGAATCATATTCCAACACTCACCCATAATGAGTACTTTCTATTCAATCTTCAGCTTTGGTCTCTTCATTTGGTCCAATATGTGTTCTCTTGCAAATTCCACTTGTACCTAGAAAATGTATATCACCTTTGTTGATGTTCATATTAAAAAGTATCCATCCACATTGGGTTACATGGGTCACCAGATGTTGTACCCATTGGTCCTATATGAAACTTTTTCTCATACACATTTCATCAACAACTTGTAGATAAAAAAACCTCCTTAATCTTAATTTGGTCCCAAATAATGGTCATCTCAAAATTTTTCTTCAATATCTTCCCCCTCCCAGTTGAAGATTCTTTTCAGCATCTTCAATCTACAATATGTTAGAATATGGGTACACCTAATCACCCCCATACCTAACAAGGTGGTTTATTCCACAACTTGATGTCACATCACCTTTGGGATAATTACCTTACTTGTGGTCACTTGGTCAGTCGTGTGCCATTGCACTACAATATGCATGTCTAAAGAACATGCTTTATTGTCTAATCGGGGCCACATCATGCTTTTGCGTAGGTCTTATGAAACAACTTCATAAGACCAAAAAATGGGGTATGCATCCCTATGACAAGTCTCAAATCTAAATGCCCAATTACATCGTTCAAAAAATACATTTGCATTATTCTTGACTCAAGCACAAATAACATTTTTCAATCATTTGATTTTTTTTTAAAATCTTGGCTAATTTACTTGTTTTCACCCATAAGTCAAATTAAGAGGACCATGACTACACAATCTTCTTTTCCATCATTCCACATAGATGCCATAAAAAATAACAAGGGTAATTATCAGATTACTTGGGGATTATTATGTTCTTGTGCAATTTCGTGACATATCATCAAATTATTTAGGGATTTTCATGTTCTTGTGCAATTTCACAACATGCATCATCAAATTATTTAGGGATTTTCATGTTCTTGTGCAATTTCATGGCACGATATTCAATTTTTGCTCCTTTTCATTTCATTACCTTAACTTGCTTCCACTGCAACACATTGTTCAAACTTTAGTCCAAACTTTAACCTAGCACTCCTCATCTTGTCTAAATTTCACAATTACCATGCATCTTGTTTCTTTCATGCATATATCATCAGGTTTTGCTTGCATAGCATCTCTTACCATAACATTCTTTCTATCATCTATCGTCTATAACTTGATTCAAATATTAATGACCTGCCTAAAAATAAACGTTTCTTGTTGGAATGACATAAATTTCCAACAAGACAACCCATGACATTGATTTGGCAAGCCTAATTGACTCTCCAATCTCATAATAATGACATAACTCAAACTTGACTTGACCATAGCAACTCAAAAATAGTTACTTTAGATTTGCTTGCCTTCTAGAGTCCTTATGACAATCTATCTTGACTAGTGTGATTAGTCACTTAGTTCGAGTTCGTGTTTGAGTTTAGTGACCATGAGGTTCGACAAAAAATGGTAGTGCATAAGTATTTAATAAAATTCAACATTAAGTTTGAGAAACTATATAATTCAAAAATTTCAATATATATATATATCAGTGTAGTCAGACTCGGATTCGGCAAATACTTGGCTAGCTTGGGACTCGACAGAGTCGGCGACTCAGATAAGACTTGGATAAGACTTGGCAAAGACTCGACAAATATGAAAAATATGAAAAAAATAAAAATGCGGTAACTTTTAAGCACAAAAAACATAGATAATGACCTTTCTAATCCATATAAGTTATAAAAACAATTAAAAAATTACATAAAAACAAAATTACAAATAGTTTAAAAATTAAAACAAAACTTAATTAAAAATTTAAAACAAAACTTAATTTAAAAGTTAAAACATGATTTAATTAAAAATTAAAATTTTAAAAAACTTAAATATTTAAACTTTAAAACTTTAATCTTTAAAAATATTATTTTAAATTAAAATTTAAAATTTAAAAATATATTAATTTTTTTTTATTTTTTTTCATTGTTATGTATGTATCTCGGGGCCTGATTGGGCCTTTTGGCAGCCTGTGGAGGCTCCCTACAGGTCGTGATGGCCGTGTAGGAAGCCTGCACACGCTGCCTACACGGCCATCACGACTTGTAGGCAGCTTGTGGAGGCTACCTACATGACCATCACGGCCTGCACAGGCTGCCTACACGGCCATCACGACCTGTAGGCAGCTTGTGGAGGCTGCCTACAGGCCGTGATCCTACACGACCATCACGGCCTGTAGGCAGCCTCCACAGGCTACCAAAAGGCCCGATAGGGCCACCAACTGATAGTAGATACATAAAAAAACAAGCCAACGTGGAACAGAAATACCCACCGCGCGTTCTCGCCAAAAACAAGCCAACGTGGAACAGAGTGGGGCTTTCCGGCGGGTGCCACGGACTCACGAGTTCCGGTGAGTGTAAGCGAGTAGGGCGAGTCGCGAGTTTGTGCAGCGAGTCTGTGGCAAGTAACCGGTTCAACTACCACTCGGGCAAACTTAGCCAGACTCGCGAGTCTCTGCCGAGTCTAACTACATCGATATATATATATATATATATATTGTTAGGATATTTAGACACTTAGGAGTTAGTTAAGATCAACTTGTTATAATATATCTGTTAGGAAAAGTGTGTTTCTTTAGTATGCATTAGTATGCATTTGTAAATATCTAATCCGACGGTCACGATATGTTCTAGACTTATAGAGTGATCTGACGGTTCAACTTCTCTTAGATCATAACTACCTTTGATCCGTGGTTTAACACTCGATTGATCCATGATATCTATTTAAAGAGCATGGAGGGTCACTTGCTAGTTGATCGATAATGAGAAGCTCATTTGTAACTTTCTTTCTTTTGCATAATAAACTGCCTCAAGTAGCTATTTGGCTGGGGCCGTGGAGTGTTTCCCTTTCAACGGTTTAAACCACGTGAAAACATCGGTGTGTCAATCTGTGATCTGTTTGTGTGAGGGGCTGCTCTAGGTGTTCGGTCTTTTGGAATTATCTTGTGTAGTTGAACATGGTATCAGAGCCTTTCTGAAGAGTCGCTTCCGTTGGTGATCTAGATCTTGAACCGATGTTGTCGAAGCTGTGAAAGAGTTTATGGTTCTAAAATTTCTGTGCATTTTTGGGTTGTGAGAGGTGTTTTATTACGTTCAGAGCGCCGTTTCCAGTGGGTAACAATTTTTGTTTCATCGAAAAAGGCTTCCGTTTGCCCAAGATACTTGCATTTCATCAGATCTAGAGGTATATTGTTACAGTGACGTTTTTTTTATTTAAAATAATTTTCTCAATTTCTTTTCAGATTTAGTATTTTTTTTAGTTTCGGGTTGTAGCCTTCTCTTTCTGCGTATGCTCTTTGCCCTACACCTTGTGCGATCTCGACAAATCAGAAACAAAAGAAAAAGAGTTTTCTTTACTGTGTATGCTCTTTGCCATGCACTTCGTGCGATCCCGGCAAATCAGAAACAGTGAGAGAACATATACAATCCGATCCAGCTAACGAGGTCTAACCCCAAATTCGAGGCATATTATTTTTTTTCTTGTTTTTGTTTCGGTTTATGTAAAGCGATTTGCAGGCAAAAAGGTCTTTTTTTTGGAAAGGACGAAGTTTGAGACAAAAGAGTAAAAAAAAAAACCCCTTCCTCCTTTCCATCGTTTACATACCTTTTAATATTAGCTCGTTTGATTAAAAGTTGCTTTATTTAATAAGAGGTCTTGAGTTCAAGTCTTCTTGTTAGTTATTTTTCTAAAATTGCATGTAATTTCTATTTTTCAGTTACTTATTGTAAAAGTGCATCTCCCTTAAATTATAAAAGCGAGTTACTTAAAGTCTTTTAGTTTTTTGGATGCAATATTTAAAGTAGCATTATTGTAAAAGTGAAACTCCACTTATTTTACAAAAGTGGTTCACATAAAGCAACATTATTGTAAAGTGAGTTTAAAAGGTTAAGCTTGGGAAGAGGGGGGGGGGTCTTTTTTTTAGTTGGGTCAATCCTTTGCCTGCCTTGTATTTGGTGGGGTCACCTGCAACCATTTATTCAACCAAGCATAACTTCCTCATCCAGAGTCAGTTTTCAGTGCCGTTTTTTTTTAAACAACTTGGTTTTTCGAGAACTTTGCATCCAGACTGTTGGTTTCTGTTTTTACGACCTTCATTTTATAGTATGGCTGCCTTATGTGATATTCTACTTATTAGTTCCAACTATTTCTCATGGAAATTTCGTATGGAGGATGTCCTACTTACGAAGTAGGGGACTTTACCGAATTACCTCAGGGAAAGAAACAGAGCCCACTGATGTTGATAAGAAAATAAAATGGGCCAATAAATGTGATGAAGCCCGTGGATTGATTGGGATGTTAATCTCTATTGATTTACGATTCCACATATCTGGAATTGATGAACCAGATATCAAAGCCTGGCATGGAAGGGTGACCCTGTGGTAAATGCTAAGCAACATGTCTGTACCACTGTACAACCATCTGCCCCTTCTGATACATCTGCTCGGGGCAATCTGAACAAAACTGTATGCCTCCTCTGAAGGCATCGGATCTCTGATCTGGAAAAAAAAAGGACTGTGCGGTCCTCGACCGCACAGTCTGTAGTATGGTAGCTCCAGCTAACATAGATGTGATAACAAGTTTAAACCACGTGAAAACATTGGTGTGTTGATTTGTGATCTGTTTGTGTGAGCGGCTGCTCTAGGTGTTCGGTCTTTTGGAATTATCTTGTGTAGTCGAACATATATATATATATATGATAAAATTCCGTGTGCTCATTAGACATATATGGCAAAAATAAAAATTGCATCCCAACAATAAACATATATTTCAAAAAGACAATATCTTGTTAAAAATTTATATATCTATATATATGATCAAATTCCATGTGCTCATTAAACATATATGATAAAAATGAAAATTGCATGCCAACAATAAACATATATTTGAAAAAGACAATATCTTGTTAAAAATTTAGGGGTTTAGGTTAAGTTTAATAAATTAGTTTTTTTTCTTTAACCTTTAAACAAATGAACTCGAATAAATTCAACAAAATGTGAATAAATTTTCCTTGAAGTTTGAATTCAGCTTCAAGTTTGGCTTTAAGTTTGACTTAATATTTGGCTTCAAGTTTGGCTTGAAGTTCAGTGAAATTTGAATTTCAAGCTTGAAATTCGGCAAGCACGGTGACTAAACTCATATGGAATCTCAATAAAATCTCTTGTACTCTATTTTCTTTATACTTTAGAACTTGTCTTAGGCAGATAATGCAAAGAGGACTTCATGATCATGACTTTGGACTGATTACAACATTACATCAAATATGCAATTTTTTCCCCATCAATTTACCATGACAGATTACACATTATCAATGGCGAAACAAAATATTCAACAAATGAACTTGCAAGTTCAAAACAAAAATGTTGCACCACAATGTAGTCATCATTCCGATAAGCTTCAAGAAAATAGAAATGAACCACCACGACTGTTATCTGGTATCTTATGATTCTCTCAATTTATAATGGAACATCCAACTCAAGATCATCAATGCTTCTGAAATTCGCCATGCTTATTTCTTCTGGTGTAACTGCATGTTCATTGCACATTGTGCCTTGTGTTACCCCTCATATTGTATGAGGGTTACACTTGTGATTTTAATCACAAAGATCGAGCTTGTAGGATGATTCATTGGATGGATTGGGGTACATGTGAGCTAGTAATTGGATGTTGGATTGGTGCTAGTAGCTATTAGATCTGATCTCTCCATTGTGTTTTGATCTTGATGTGCTCTCCTTCTTGGTGATGATGGCATATGCTTGAAGAATTTTGCTTAGCATTTGATGGAGTTATCTAACATTGTGCATGCATGGAGTGGAAGCCCATCGACCCAGGGTCTCCCTAAGTTGTAAAGTGTAAATAATTACTCCTTGATGAAGTGTTTCCTATGGGATGTTTTGATGTAATTAGGTGGGTTTGAGGTCTCCTAGCTAAAATGCCCTAGGTGATGGTGGTGCATTTACTTGTATACCAGTTGCTCATGACACATTGATCACCCCTTGATTGACCGTCTTAACATTTTTGGGTTAATTTGGCATCTTGATGACATTGACTATCACTTTTGATAGAGCACTAGGCTTGTGCGCATATATTGATCATATTTGGAGGCTTTCTATTGGAGCACCCTAGCTCATTTGATGTGGTCCACTCTTGGGGATGGTTTGTTGTCGGTTTTCCTTGGAGTGCTCTCCATTTTAACACATTTTTTGAGGCATACACACATCTTGGCTTGGACGCCCTTGCTTCTTGGCACTTAGATGGCATCTTGGGGTTGCTCTTCATTTCTAGTGGAATGCTCCCATTGATCCTTTCTCTTGGCACACATTTTGATTCATGGTTATACTTTATTGCTTGAAGAAGGGGTCGTTCGCTTCATGAGATTGGTTGAGTATTGTGGAGACCTTGCTCTTGATTTGATGCCACTATCTTAATTGATGGACTCCTTGTTCCATGGATCCATCCTTGCATATGTCTTGATGAGGTGGTATGTTGGAGATTGAGTCTTTGGAGGTGATGTCTTAGCTTGAAGGACTATTGTTGGTATGTGGACATTATCTTAAGCCTTTGGGAGGGGAATCATCGCTTTGGGAGCAAGTATCTTTTGACAGAGCGCCCATAATTGTGCCAGCTCAATGCCATTAGATGTAGAGTAGTCGTGGGATTTCCTAAAAGTGGTTATAATAGAACACACCACAATTCCAAAACTGTCGTTTAAAAAAACCACACTGCTTTTTGAACACATGTGCCACGTAGAGGGTTCACGTTTCCTAAATGAGTCGTGCGTCCCATTTTGAGGAGGTTATTCTTGTTTCATGCCCTTGAAGGAGACGTCCACCTTGGAGAGGACACTTTGCATAACCACTTCATTATTTTTGTCATTGTTGACTTCAGAACGAGTTGTGATATGACCCAAGGGGAGTCATATATGGGGTTAAATGTATATGATATGATCCCAAGGGGGGCATATATGGGGCCAAATGTATATGTACTAGGGTTGGCCTAATGAAGGGGCCTCATGTGCAATGAGTGTATATGTATATATTAAGGTAATGTAGTCATTGTTGAGAGACATGTGAAATGATTATGCTAATGTCTTGGGGTAATTGGGGAAGGAACTCTTATTCTTTAAGGCTTTATTGTGTAACTCATCTTTCCTATCTATATTGGAGTTGTTTTCCATGTTTACATTGTTGTACATGGTGTGTACTTTTGTCACTTTGTTATTTTAAGTATTTTGGTTCATAACATTTGGTATTAGAGCTTGGATGCTTTTAAAATGAGTCATCTTGGCATTTTTGCTATAAATATGTTTTGGTGATGTTTCAGACAATGAAACTTAGAGGAACTGTAGCAGACATAGCAAACTAAATGTGGTATGAATTTCAGATCATGATTTATTATATGCCCGGAGTTATACCCTGTGGAAGTTAGGGTTTGTGACTAGTCCAAAAATTAGTCTCAAATAGGTGTTCTGGGTAAACCTGTTATATTTGAAGCTTGAAAAATCCAAATTGAGTGAGACTTATTGCATTAGAAAGGGAACGAACAATAGTGTTTGTGGTATGATATTAAGGTCATGATTCATTACATGCTCGAAGTTATACCCTGTGGAAGTTAGGGTTTGTGACTAGTCCAAAAACTAGTCTCAAATAGGTGTTCTGGGTAAAAATGTTAAATTTGAAGCTTGAAAAATCCAAATTGAGTGAGATTTGTTGCATTAGAAAGGGAACAGACTACAGTGTTTGTGATACGAATTTCAGGTCCCGATTCATTACAGGTTTGAAGTTATACCCTATGGAAGTTACGGTTTTTGATTAGTCCAAAAACTAGTCTCAAACAAGTGTTATGGGTAAAATTGTTATATTTGTAGCTTGACATATCCAAATTGAGTGAGACTTATTGCATAAGAAAGAATACAGACCATAGCAGTTGTGGTAGCAATTTCATAATCAAAACTAGAAAATTGGACATGTGGCAGCCCATACACTTTCACTCTCTTGAAAGGGTAAAAAAATTAAAATAACAAGTTTTGAGAAAGTTACCATAACTTTTCCTTGGCACATCAGAATTAGGTCAAACCTGTGGCACTGCAAAGAAGACATATAAAGCTACTACAAGATGAATTTCCAGACTCAAAGGGCCCAAAATTACAAAGTTAACTCAGTTGGAAGGTCGGTTAGAAAGACAATATCCAAATTAGGGTTTTAAAAGGTATTTTATTTTGAAATTTGCGTAACTTTTGACTGAAAGGTCCGATTTAGATGATTCAAAATCCATTGAAAAGAGGAAACACAAGATAATATGTTGGAAAAAATTATATTACCAAAATTTGATGTTTTCATGTTTTTGAGGTTGGAAGTTGAGGGTTTTGTTTGGACCTCAATTAAGAAAAATGGCAAAAATGGAAATACTTATGTTTGGTGGAGATGAAGATAAGGATGAAATCAAGCCCCTAGAATGGTTGAGGAGGATAAGGGAAATTGTTAAGACTCTTTAGGGGGTAAGTTTGAGATTTTATGGTGAAACTAAGTAGTGGTGGATGAGTATTGATGAAAATACTAGAAGAAATGCCACATGGAAAGTATTTGAAGAATTCTTCTCAGAAAGATGGATCAAGAATTAAAAAATGGAAGAGTTGAATAAAATTCACGAGGAATTGAAAGAAGCAAAAGAGGAACTCAAGAAAAAAGGTGAAGAGTTTTCTAAGATACATGCCCTTAATGAATCACTTAGTAAAGAGTTTCATGAATTGAAAAAGGAAAAGAATAGGAAAATAAAAAGTCAGGGGAAGAATTGAAAAAGAAGGATGAAGAAATATGCAGATTGAGAAATCATAAGTTATTGGATGAGGTCAAAAGATTGAAAGAAGAAAAGAAGCATGGACAAAATCAAGAAAAAACAAGAATCTTGGATGAAGAGACTACCAAAAGACATGAAGAGGAAATTTGCAAGAAGGTTGAAGAAACTCTAAAATTTAAATACAGATGACGTAAAAGAAGAAATGCAATCCAAAATTGAAGAAGGGGATAAAAGATTGATGAATGACATCACATTGCAGCTTCAAAAGGAGAAGGAAGACAAAATTCTAGAAGGACTTACTTTTGTGTCTTATTTTTGATTCCACCTTCATAGTGTTGTTGTGGAGTTAACATTTCCTTATAAGGCACACCCTCGTTGTAATGTTTGAGAGTAGCACCATTAAGGCCTTCAAAGTTTGTTTTACATCATCTAATAGCAAGTTGAAGCAAATTCTTGGCATGTCTCACATCTTTATTTGCCTTAACCATTTATATAACTTGTTCTCTTTGACTTGGTCTTTTGACTCCATTATGCCCAACATTAGATAGGCACTAGTCCCTTATCTTCCATCATATTAATTTCTCTACTACAAAAGAGACATTTTGTTAAGGCTTACTCTCCTTGTATCACCATGAGCCTAAATGCCATAGCCTTAGCAATCTTATGTATGGACACCCCTAGAGTTGGAGGAGAGCCAACCTAAAGTTGGAGAGGGTGTTATTTAGGTGACATTGGGTAGCCCCCCTCTTAGTTGCCCTTGGGTTAGCATTGCTCTTGGGGCTTTAATTCCACATGCTAGTTTAGGAGGTAACACCTTGTCTTGCAACCATTTGTTGGAAGGCCTGTTGAATGTTTTCCACAATGCAATTGATAGATTTATAAAACATTATTATTGTCTCTCTCATGCTTTGTAATGCATGCACATATATTCATCTGTGCTTCAGTCCATGAGATCTCACTCCATACTCACTGGAAACAAATTCTGCAAAAGACTCGTTTGATATTTTTGGATTATGAAGCTAAACACATCGTTTGCTTGGCCTATGATGAACCACGTAGGGGAAGAACGATTTCTAAAGTAGAAGGATGCACCCTTGCCTATGAAACACAAAAAATATGTTTTGATTCCTTTCCCTACAGAGAATGACTTCTAGTGGCCTTTCACACGATCTTGACACCAATAGGTCTATCACTTCCTTTCCAAGATGTAAATGACTTTTCTCCAAGCTAATTTTCTTTGCCTTTATATTTTTTTTGACTGTTTTATGGCCTTACACGATCTCTTCCTTCAACTTGACTTCTCTCAACTCGTAGCCTTACCTATTGTGCCTCACGATGTTCTAATAGCTACAAATGACTCCAATCCTATGCTGTGGGAGAGCACCTCCCCCATCCCCACCCCAACCCTTTGCTCCTAAAGCATGCTCCTTGTGGGAAAAAACACTCCCTACCAAAACAGGGAGAGTTGCTCCCTCAACTCCCCTTGCCTCATCCATCTCCATATCTTATGGAGGTTGGGACCATGTTCTTTCATGATACCCTTGGCCTCCTTGATGTGACCCTCTTGGCTTGGTTACGACTCCACTCTCTTCCTCCGGTTTAGGACTGTTACTAACCAACTTCGAATTTTTTGAGCTAGGTGGAAGCTTTACTCTCTTCCTTGCAGGATCTTCCTAGACGAAGATCTCACTAGATCATAAGTTGCAGAGCTGAAACGGTCTAGAGAGCTGGTTATGGAGGCATGAAAGGCAAGGAAATGGGCAGTCATTAGTAACCTCAGAGCAGTCATTCATGACTCTTCTCCCCCTGGTTTGGCACCCCGATCTGGGGTTTCCAAGTGATGGGCTGTTTGGGGAGCTGATAGGGCATATAGGCATCTCGATTAGTTTTTGGAATGACAGTGGGTCCTTTTTTGGGTCATCATAAGGGCTCAGGGCTCATGTACAATGCTCTTGAGTCCTGTTATCACACAACTTGTAGTTGTCCCTAAAGGTATCCCATCCGAGATGGTAGAGGAGATGGACAACTAAAGAGGTGACCCAAGAAGTGCAATGGTTCCCAATGCAAGCTGTGTGTCACGATAACGGAGGCACTCTTCACTTTAGATCAAGACAAAATCAAGACCAAGGGGGAGACCCTAGCCAATCAATGAAGATTAGCTAACCCAAAGGTACCTACGGAAATGTGTAAATTGAGTTACGGAAACCAATGAGTGAGTTGGATTAAGTGGACCCAAGAGTTTAAGTGTGGTTGAAGAGGCTTAGGAGGTGACAAGTGTTTCAATCAATGTATGACTAAGGCCACTTATGGAGCTCAAATAGATAGATCTAGTACCATGAAAATGCACAAGTGGGGCCCACTCCTTAAAAAGTGGAAAATGGTCCAAATGGGGCCCACAAGGTCAAGTTAGGGGTGAGATGGCACTAAGGGGTATGCAATGATGTAGATCTATGGATCTAAGATGAATGAGGCAACACCCACATATGGGATCTAGCAAAAGAACACTAACCCCAAGGAGTGCGATTTACCCAAGGGAGACTAGTGCCTTAGATTGAGGGGGCAAATGGAGTCCAAATTTCACCAAAATGTAGATTGGGGTAGTTAAGGCAATTATCAAGGTGGGTTTGAAATGGCATGCCCCAATGTGAGCTAGATCTCCATAGATCTAAGATTGAAAATGCATCACCAAGTGACCCAAGTGGGGCTCAACCCTCAAAATGAGGAATGGGGCCCACAAGGTTAAAATCAACAAGGTGAAGCACTAGGGGTAGGTTATCAAGATGGATCTATCCAAATCAAGTGGGATCTCACCTACCCACGTCAAGGAACTAACCAAACTAGCCTTCCTCAGGAGTGCGAATTGCCTCAAGGAGGGCTAGGTGCCTTGGGAAGTGTGTCAAATGGAGGCCAATCACCACCAAACTATAGATCCGAATTGTCGTGGATGCTATAGAGGTGGGTTTTAAATATTATCCCCAAAGCCAAGCTAGATCCAAGCAGATCTAGGAAAAAGTAAAAATGAGGGTTTTGATTTTAATAGTTTGTGTGACCAATAGGATGGAGAACAATCGAAATCAATACGTACCTTGTAGATCTTACCTCAAAAGCTTGCGGCCTCTTAGCATATGGATGATTCTTGCCCTTGGTTACAATTCCAAGCTTGATCCAAGTGTCTTCAACCCAAATTGTCCAAGCCCTAGGAGGAGAGATGTCCCATGCAACCTGTAAATCAAACTACAAAAAGTTAGATTTGATCCAAAAATCAATGAGATCTAAGCATGTCATGTCAAAGAAGTAATCAATGGACAAAGCACAATTGAAATACTCCCTCAAGATGAAAACGTCTTGCCCATGGGGGATGTGAGCAACCCCTACAATCTTCCCATCAAGCAATTCGCATAGCTAGCTTCAATCAATTCGGTCTCCCTCTGTAGAAGTCGATTTCACCTGTTACAAGCAAGGATGTCTAAAAGAAGAGATGCAAAATCATATACAAGAGTAACCCAATCGAAGCCAAGAAGTAGATCTCCAAAATAATATTTTCATTCCAAGTTTTCCAGAGCCCAAAGGTGCTTTTACAATAGGGGGGTCTCCTCCTTTTATAGGATAACAAAGACCAAAACCCTAAACCACAAAACCACTTTTTGAAATGAGTGGTTGAGATTAAAAGATACAACATAATAATCAATGGTAACAGTATGTCACATGGAACACTCACTAAGTGATGACGTCATGGCCAAAAGTGACTAAGTGAGGGTGACGTCATACATGGAGGGTGGCTAGAAACACATGTGCCACAACATAAGATCAAGACAAGTCACTAGGAGCTCATGGTGGGGCTAAGAGGTATTAATTCCCTTCACTAGCTCGTCCCCATGGCACAATAATATAAAATAATGAGTCTATGACATGTCAAATATACAAATGATCAAATCTTGTCTCCAAATCTGAGAGAGACATGCAGTAAAAGACCTCCTGTAACCAGTGTGGACCCCACTGACTGATGCCAACTGATCTGGGAGAAGGGGGGTTCACCATGGATGACCTCTGAGAAGACCAAATGCCAAAACCTTGCCTCAATTGTTCAAATCGAATTCCTCAATGACCCTTTTATTCCATTTTTTAATCCTCCTGAAAACCCTTAAAGTGCCCCGAATTGCCATCCAGGGTGCCTACACTGTCAAACTGAAGGTACCAGGCTCTCCAGAAGGGGGGTATAATGGTAAAATCAAGTGGCTGGACCACCCCCTTCCTCTGTAGCGCCCTAGGCAACAACTGGCCTCCAAGGCCCTTGCTGGACATGTTGGATCAGCATGCCCAAACTGGTCAACAAGTGGATAACTGCTACTATCATCATCAGAAGTGCCCGAAACTGAAAGATAAGTTTCTCAATGGATCCAAAAGACCCAAATCTACTAGAAATGAGTACTCATACACCATGGGTTGACCTGTGGGGTCAACCGGAGGGTCCACCATACCAAGACAGTGTAAAATATTATGATCTGGAAATAATAATAAAACTGACCAACTACATCAATCATCATTTGAAGCATATGTCCATCATATGGAATCTTCAGTAGGTGTATGTGGGACCACAAATCATCATCCATAAGCACAAGTGGTCCATCTCATCATGGATCCCAAGAATGACCATGGTCAAACTATGTTTGATTAGGTCAAAATACAACCAAAGACTAGATTATAGCAATAGACTAAGACATGTTCCTTTAATCACATTCACAGCTTAACTTAAAGTACAAACATCATTAAGTGGTAGTTAATATATATATATATATATCAATGTTATTTATAATTTATTTGCATAGAAGCTTTAAAGGCATACTCACCCAATGGACGTGGCCTAACTGCTAACAAAGGATGAAGGCTAAAAACAAGGCTAGGCAAAAGGGATGACTTGGCTAAACTCAACTAAGTGATACTTTGGACGGGGAAAGGGGGAGCTACATTCTGTGCTGGACAAAATAACAAAGGGAAGGGTTGTGCCTCACAAATGGATAAGTTGCTTAGAGAGTGTTTATTCAACTTAGGCATCATGTCTACATCAAGTTGATCCAGGTTCATTAGGATCATTCATTTTATTTCCATGGCATTTTTGGCCTATATGACCCCTCTGGGATTTCACATGAGCTAAGAAGCACAACTAATTGCAGCTTGCATCCGGGGCATATTTACCTTTACAAGGTCAACAATAATAGATATAACTTTTGATTAACCATTGCTTTTGGACCTTTTTATACCCTTTGCGGGGTATTTTAGCAGTTCATTGCTATAGCCTTTATTCACGTGTGTTGAGAAACACATTCCAGAATTTTAAGTTCATAGGCTTTCATAATACATTTCCAATACAAGTAGTACATGTGCTTTTAGTTTTAGCCAACAACAACTCAAGTGACTAGGGGGAGTTCTGCACAGTGCCAAACATCGGGACAACTGACCAGAATGATTTAGGCATACAATCCAACTTACCAAAGGCAAGTTCTATCACCAACTCAGAGCCGAGACACAAAACAAACATGGATGTGGTCCAACACAGAGGTAGAAATGGGGAAGTCCTCCATATCAAAAAGTCAAGAAGGCAAGTCAGGGTGAAAGCCAAATAAGGAAGGTCATGGATGGATAGAGTCAAGTGAATGTGGTGCCTAGGCTAGCAGACAAAGAAGTCAGGAAAGACCATATCTATGCTCACAGGAGGGTAATGAAACCAATGAGTATTGTCAGAAAACCTTAATGTGCAAGTAATACATCCAATTTTATATCTATAACATCATCCAAGATATTTCATTTTATTATTTAAATAGTACTGCCACATCATGAATCATGTACCAAGTCAATGCTATGAAGATGACTAAAACAAGAAGATAATAATCCAGTACTAAAATCATAAGTCCATAGGTCACATCATATCATAATAATCATCAATGAACAATTGAAACACTACTGCAATAATACAACTAGGCACTGAACTGGAACTATATGGAACAAAGGGTCACATCGGTCATCGAATCTAAGCTCTCAAGGCTCAGCCTTGGCACAAGGTATAATCAATGTCTAATACATATACTGGTCTGATCCATAAGTGATCTCAAATAAACAAGTTCATCATAGCTGATCTCTGAAAAAGCAAATCTCTGGAAAGTGCAGATATCTGCTCAGCAAGAATAGTAGCCCAGCTACTATGGTGTGATAACAGGTCCTTAGACACCCTTTTCGTTACTGAGACTCGTACAAGCCCTAATCAACCTCTCTTGGATATTGCAGGTTACCATTGGTTTTCAGTTTATAGGTAGGAGATGAGGAGCTTGAGTGGTGTTAGAGGTTAAGGTGGAGTCTCCTGTTTGACTAGTGGCTCTATGGAGCAGAGTTTCTTTGGTGGTCATAAATGAGTTTGCCAAGTTTATGTGGATTTGGGTTAGAGGCAAAGCCCCCCTCCCTAGTGACATTTACATTGCAGTTTGTTACTTTCCCCAGCCTCTTCGTCGTTCGTTATCCATAATGGTCTTGATGTAGACTCCTTTATAGACTTGTATACCGGCATTACCCATTACTCAGTGGTTGGAGAGGTCATTTTCCTAGGGTGACTTCAACGCTTGTACTAGAGCTCTATAGATTTCTCTCCATGATTGGTAAGAGGATGTGTTTTGCACCCAAGGGATAGATCCAGATTTAGTGGGGCTTCACTAGATGTCCAATGACGCTTTGAGGCCTACTATAGTAGCATAGATTATGGTCAGTACCTTTTGCAGCTAGGGGAATCTCAAGAGCTACTAATCTTGAATCGACTCCCCTGTTTCCTCGACTCTAGCTTCTTCACTTGTTGGCCTCATGGTCGAGGTGCGAGTGAAGTTGATTATGTCCTCTCTAGCTAGCACTTACTCCCCTTGATTTGTCACTTCTCAGTTTCCCCCATCCCCTTTCCGACCATGCTCTTCTCTGCTTCTCTCTTCAGGATGACACCCCCCTCCTATTGCACATCGCTCCTTGGGGCCACCTCGTATTACTATCCTTTTCGACGAGGAGAATTTGGACATATTCTCTTCCCACCTTCGTCAGATGCTCCCCTTTGAGTCCCAGTTCTCTTTACTTGACTCAACCTCTTCTAAGTATGCCTGCCTCTCATCCACCATTTCGGAAGTAGCCTTAAGTCCTACCCTTACTCCACTAGGTCCATTCCCACCACCCCAAACTCGGCTCTTTCCCCATGAACTAGTGGTATGATGAGGAGTGCAAGGCTCTTCACCGCCAAATTCGACATGCGTTCACCCGTGCCCGCCCCTCCTACCCCAACCTTAAAGCTTCCTATTTGCCTCTGCCGTAAGAAACGCCTCTTCATTTCTTAGAAGCGACAGGACTTATGTGCTTCCCTCATCCACTCTACCAAAACCTTTTGGCGCATGATCTTCCCTTGCCACTCCCCCCTCCCAAATGATCTTGACCTCAAATCCATGTACTCGTATGCCTCCACTCTCTATGATGTCCCTGGGCAATTCCAGATTTAGGTTACCTCTCCTTGCCCTTCATGCTACTTATTCTCATCATTGGGACATCAGAGAAGTTGTTTGGATAATGAACACCAATAAATCAACAGATGAGGAAGGTTTCCATGCAAATTTCTTCAAGCACGGTCTCCTCGCTCTAGAAAATTACTTGGCTGATCTCTTCAATCATTTGGTCTGTACAGGTTTTCCACCGACTTGGGCACATCATACCATTCATCCTATACACCAATCGGGTTCTAGATCAGATGCCAACAACTATTGGATGATCATGGTGGGTCACACATTCTCGAAGCTTTATGTTATAGTACTTCATATGAAGTCTCTAGCAAGCTTGAGAGGAGACAACTTAGAGCTAGAGTGAAGGTAGGTTTTTGACACACTCATTAGACCATTGATCGCATCTTCATGTTAATTTTATCTAGAGATCACTACTCCCTCTGGATAGCCTTGAGATCTCAAGTGGTTTGAGTCTCTGTAAATCAATAATGCATTAAAGACTCAAGAATCAAATGCTATAGATCTCTTAACACTTAGACACTGAAATACTCAATCAATCACACAACACTGGATTTACACTGGAAACCCCAAATAGGGAAAACCAACAATCTGTGGGGCTTTCTTCTATCTTGACCCCAGAGCAATATAAGAAAAAAACAAGTACATACAATGTTACCTCAGATGTAACAACCAAACCTGACAGGGTCAAAACCCTAGATCTGCATGCAACAACTGATGCATGCACAGAGGAATTGTGCTCTAATTGCCAACTGGATCTGGATCTGTTTGCTGGTAACTCTGACTGTACTGCCTCTCCTACTACACTGCTCTGATCTGCTCTGCTACAGAAGAAGGCCAGCTTTTCAATCTGGTGAATGCGCCCTTCCTCTGCATGGAAACGTGCGCCCTCCCTCTGGATGTCAAAAGCTCGTACGGGATCAGATCTCAATAGATCTGAGCTCTGATCGTCATAGTCCTTCCTCAAACATTGAGGCAAGGATACTCCAAAAGTCTCAGCTGCTCAATCGGTCAATCGGATCTAGAACGAGCTCTTCTCCCCTTTGGTAATGCGCCCCTCTCCCTCTTTGGAAGATGTCATCCTCTATCCTTGCAGTAACCACTCCGATGAACTCTCTCAGTCCACAAAACTGTTGATGTATATGTAACTTCGGAATGTATTTCATATATATATTTATTGTACCCTTATAAGAGATGTGTTATTCCTCTATAAGGAAGTGTTGTCATTTGTATTGACAAGTGTCGCAAGTAGATTAACTTGCCGATGGGTTATTAGATTACCTGATGTGGGTGTCGGCCCGATATATATGTAACTGTGGTTATTAGGCTGAGTTAGACAAGTCGGCCCCATAAGTAATTAGGCAGGTCATGACAAGTATAAATAGAGAGTCAGGATTCTCTATTTTGATCATCTCAGAACTCACTCTTCTCTCACTCAGAAAGTGGTGCACATTGGAGGAGGAGGATCAGCTGCAAAGTAGGAGACTATCTATTGTACTTTGGTTGAGCCATTGCTCTATCTATCTCTGAGGAAGTTGTGGGGTTTTTCACCTTAGGGTTTTCCCCACGGAAAAATCTGTGTGTCCATTGTCTCATGCTTTTGATTCTTGTGATGCTTGACATGCTTGATATGATTGTTATGCATTGATATACTGTACATGTTATTCTCTCAGTGAAGATCCTATGGTATATTGAATTAATGCTTAAAATCTAACATGGTATCAGAGCTAACCTGAGAAGGAGACATTGTGCAGTTGCGGAAGCTAGGGCTTCTTGTTTTTGGGTTTCTCTCCACAGATTTTGGAAAAGTAATATGATGGATTGACTCTCCTCAGCAAGGTGAATCTATCTGTCCAATCAGAATTCAATTCTGAGCACTTTCAGTTTTGGCCCTAAAAATTAGGGTTTCCTAAAAATAGGAATTTTTGAAATCTGAAGACACAGCTGGAATCTCCTTGGAAAATCAGAAGGTTGGAGCTTTGGATCAAGATTTTTGGTTGTGTAGATCTCCGGGAAACTCAAACCCTAATCCGGCACCAGATCCAGTTTTCAGCAATCAAGTGGTAAGACCTAAATCTTTTCTATTTCCATTTGAAGTACTCTTTAAGATGTCTCACCACACCAAGCTTGAGGATAAGCTTGAAGGAGCTGATAACTTCCGAGCATGGAAGTACAGGATTGGGTTAATCCTTGAAGAGAATGAGTTGGATACTTATATAAGTGAAGAGGTCCCTGCCCCAGAGGGAGAAGAGGCTAAGGCTCTTCACAAGAGGAATTTGGTTAAGGCAAAGAGGATCATTGCTGATTCTATTAAAGATCATCTCATCCCTCATGTGTCATCCCTAAAGACACCAAAAGAGATGTTTGACTCCTTGACCAAACTATTTGAAGGCAAGAACATAAATCGGAAGATGACCCTGAGGAATCAATTGAAGAATATCAAGATCCAGAATGCAGAGACTATGCAGTCATATTTCTCAAGGGTCTCCTAGATAAAAGAACAACTCGAAGCTGTGGGTGAAGATATAGAAAATGGAGAAGTGGTGATGACCACTCTTAATGGCCTCCCTAGGTCATGGGATTCCTTCATCAAAGGAATTTGTGCTAGAAAGAAACTTATCTCTTTCAGTAGACTGTGGGAAGAATGCTCACAGGAAGAAGCTCGAATTGTAGCCAGAGAAGAGAAGATGGGGAGTGAAGACCAAGCACTCACAGCTCACTCCAAATGACATGGTGACAAGAAAGCTCACCATCATGGCAAGAAAGGAAAATATCAGAATCAAAGAGGTAGTCCCAGACATCGAAGGGACATGTTCCATGTCCATTGCTATACATGTGATGATAAGGGACACTATGCCAGAGATTGCCCTAAGAATAAGAAAGAGGGTACTCACAAGAAGAAGAACTTCAAAAGAAGACATCATGCTCATGCTGCAGAGGATGATGAACCTCCCAGGAAGAGGGCTAGAGAAGATAGTGAAGATTCTTCAAGTGATGAAGAATATGTTTTGATTTCTGCTCTCACCGGAACCATTACTCATGGAAGTAATGATTGGCTCATAGATAGTGGGGCTTCCAAACATATGACAGGATTCAAAGAATCTTTTGTGAATCTATCTGAACATGATTCACCCCACAAGGTGAAGCTTGGAGATGACTACCAGTATCCCATAAAAGGGAGTGGTGAAGCCTCCTATACACTAGACTTTGGAAAGTCTATGAAGATGAAAGATGTACTCTATGTTCCAGGTTTCAAGAAGAATCTACTCTCAATATCTGCATTAGATGCAAAAGGCATGAGGGTTGCATTTATAGATGGCCAAGTCCTAATGTGGCCTAAGGGTAAGACTATAGATGATGCAGTTGTGATTGGAGAGCAAGAGGGAGGATTACACAAATTGAAGGGCCATCCAGAACAAGCCATGGTCCATGATTCTGTAGAGCCAAGTGAACTTTGGCACAGAAGACTTGCACACATGCATTACAGAGCATTACCAATTGCAAGCAAAGCGGTAGAAGGTCTTCCTGAAATCCAGACAAAGCATGAAGGCATTTGCAAAGGTTGTGCAAAGGGAAAGAATACAAAGAAGACATTTCCAAGCAGTGAAAGCAAGGCAAAAGGAATCTTGGAGATTATCCACTCTGATGTATGCGGTCCCATGTCATCCAGTTCTCTGAGTGGGTATGTATACTATATCTCTTTTATTGATGACTTCTCTTGGAAGACTTGGATCTACTTCTTGAAGAACAAAGATGAAGTGTTTAACAATTTCAAGGAATTCAAAGCCTTGATAGAAAACCAAATTGACTTGAAGATCAAGATCTTTAGATCTGACAATGGCGGAGAATTTACTTCTGGAGACTTCAAGAAGTTATGCAGTGATTCAGGGATTAAGAGGGAGTTGACTATTCCTTACAATCCACAGCAGAATGGGGTTGCCGAAAGGAAGAACAGAACAATCATGGAAGCAGCAAGGGCAATGCTTCATGACCAAGACTTACCTATGCACCTATGGGCTGAAGCAGCAAGGACAACTCTATATGTGCAGAACAGAACACCCCATAAGATACTTGACAACAAAACACCAGAAGAAGTGTTTACTGGTAAGAAACCAGAAGTGAGCCATCTCAGAATATTTGGTTGTCCAGTATACACTCACATCCCAAAAGAGAACAGGACAAAGTTGGATCCTTCAGGAAAGAAGGGTATATTCGTGGGTTACAGTGAAAGCTCGAAAGCTTATAGAATCTACTTCCCTGGATTCAAGAAGATTGACATCAGCAGAGATGTAACATTTGATGAAAGTTCAGCGTGTCACAAATCGAGAAAGATACCTGTTGAAGACAATGAAGAACCCAGAATATCCAGAACTCAAGACACCACAATGAATGAAGTAGTTCCTGAAGAAGATCGAGAAATGGAAGATCCACAAGAACCTGTGGATCCACCTCGTGAGAAGAATCCTCACAAGAGGAAACCTACATGGGCTAGAGAGCTCATCCAAGATGCAGAGAGATTTGGCATTCCAGAAGAAGAACACAGAGAAAGGAAAAAGACAAGGTCACATACTAGTTATGTTGCTTTACTCTGTGACATCATGGATAAAGAACCTTCTAGTTATGAAGAAGCTGTAGAAAAGAAAGAATGGAAGGATGCTATGATCGAAGAATACCAATCTATTATGAAAAATGATGTTTGGGATGTGGTCCCAAGACCAGATGGGAAGTCTGTGGTAACTTCCAAGTGGATCTATAAGGTCAAGCATGCTGTAGATGGTAGCATCGAGAAATACAAAGCTAGGTTTGTAGCTCATGGCTTCTCCCAGAAAGAAGGAATTGATTATGAAGAGACTTTTGCTCCAGTGGCCATATACACTTCCATTAGATCAGTACTTGCTCTGGTTGTAGTAATGAAATGGAAGGTACACCAGATGGATGTCAAGATAGCCTTCTTGAATGGTGTAGTTGAAGAGGAAGTGTATGTAGAGCAGCCACTCGGGTTTGAGACACATGATAGAGGAACACATGTGTGCAAACTGAAGAAAGACCTGTATGGTTTGAAATAGGCACCCAGGACTTGGTATGGCAGGATAGATGGCTTCCTATCCAGTTTGGGCTTTACCAAGAGTAAAGCGGATTCCAACCTTTACTACAAGGTTGAGGAGGGCAATCCAGTAATTCTACTATTGTATGTGGATGACCTGTTTCTGACAGGTGAGGATAGACTGATTGCCGATACGAAGAGGAAGCTGGCTGCCGAGTTCGAGATGAAGGACTTGGGTATGATGCACTACTTTCTTGGTATGGAGGTGTGGCAGAGTGCAGATGGGATCTTCCTTGGACAAGGGAAGTATGCAGTAAAGATCCTAAAGAGTTTTGGGATGATGGACTGCAAGGCCATGGCCACACCTATGGCATCGAACCTGAAGCTTCTGTGTGATGCTTCTTCTGAGCCGGTTGATGCTACGATGTATCGTCAGATGATTGGGTCCTTGATGTACCTGACGAATATGAGGCCAGACATTTGCTTTGCGGTGAACACCTTGAGCCAGTATCTGACAGATCCGAGACATGTTCACCTGATAGCTGCAAAGCATGTTCTGAGGTACCTGAAGGGTACATTGGATTATGGGCTCAAGTATGAGACGAATCAAAAGTTTAACCTGGAGGGTTATGTTGATTCGGATTGGGCAGGCAGTGCCATTGATCGGAATAGCACTTCGGGGTGCTGCTTCAGTATGGGATCAGGTGTGATCTCTTGGTTTAGCAGGAAGCAGTCCTGTGTGGCACTGAGTATAGCTGAAGCAGAGTATGTCGCAGCTTGTTCAGCTAGTTGTGAGGCAATATGGCTTAGGAAGCTACTGTCTGATTTGTTTGATCTCCAGTTGAGTGCTACCTGTATATATTGCGACAACCAGAGTTGTGTGAAGTTGTTAGAGAACCCAGTGTTCCATGATAGGTCGAAGCACATTGAGATCAAGTTCCACTATATCAGGGATATGGTGCAGAGGGGAGCTGTGAAGCTCCTATATGTTGCGACAGACGAGCAGATAGCTGATGTGTTGACTAAGTCGCTTGCCAGAGTGAAGTTTGAATACTTCAGAGGGAGACTTGGTGTACTTCAGATCGAGATGCCTTCCAGAGGGAAGTGAAGTCCGGAGACACAGATGTACACTGGGCCATTCTTGCATGGTGGTAGGTTAGTCCTCCCATGGCAAGATGTAAGGGCCGAACCATTCTTGCATGGTGGTAGGTTAGTCCTCCCATGGCAGGATGTAAGGGCTGAGCCATTCTTACATGGTGGTAGGTTGGTCCTCCCATGGTAAGATGTAAGGGTTGGGCCATTCTCACATGGTGGCAGGTTAGTCCTCCCATGGTGAGATGTAAGTGCTGGGCCATTCACACATAGTGGCAGGTTAGTCCTCCTATGGTGAGATATAAGTGCTGAAGCCTTTCCGACATGATAGTAGGTTGGTCCTCTCATGGTCGTTGATGTAAGTGCTGGGCCTTTCCGACATGGTGGTAGGTTGGTCCTCCCATGGTCGTTGATGTAAGTGCTGTGCCTTTTCGACATGGTGGTAGGTTGGTCCTCCCATGGTCGTTTATGTAAGTGCTGTTAGCCTTTCCTATATGGTAGTAGGTTGGTCCTCCCATGCTGGTGAGTGTAAGTGCTGTGAGCCTTTCACCTGGTGGCAGGTTAGTCCTCTCATGGTGAGTGTAAGTGCTGTGTGTGTGCATCTGGGTTGTGCTCCGTGGACTTTGTGGTGATTTGAAGACATTGATGTGACAGTTTGGTACACAGGTTTTGCAGAGGCATATAATCAGTCCTGAGATGCTCTTGCAGGTTTTGCCGAGGCAGTGTAATCAGTCCTGAGAGATCTTGCAGGTTTTGCAGAGGCAGTGTAATCAGTCCTGAGGTGTACCTACTTGATGGCTTGCTCGCAGATGATGATGATGATTAGGTTGATCATGTGATGATATACATTAGTTGGATGTATGGTGAAGTATTAGTTTGATACTTTGTGGTCGTGGACAGGTTGTGCAGTGGCATGTAAAAGATCTTGAGAGATTCGAGAGGTTGAGCCGTGTGCTCGTAAAAGGCCTGGGATGCTCTTGCGAGGTTTTGCAGACGCACGTGATGAGTCCTGAGGATTCCACAGTATGACCAGTGATTATGAAGACCTACAGGTGGTGGGCCTACATCCAGTATGAAAAAGGACTGGCTCTGTAGAACTTCCTATGACGAGTATATTCAGAGATTGGACGAGATAGCAGCAGCTGTGACGATGACGATGATTCGATGACGATGATCCAGAGAAGAAGACTTGTGCCCGATGATCTGTGTCGAGAAATACCTTCCTAGTTAAGAGGGAGTGTTGATGTATATGTAACTTCGGAATGTATTTCATATATATATTTATTGTACCCTTATAAGAGATGTGTTATTCCTCTATAAGGAAGTGTCGTCATTTGTGTTGACAAGTGTCGCAAGTAGATTAACTTGTCGATGGGTTATTAGACTACCTGATGTGGGTGTCGGCCCATTATATATGTAACTGGGGTTATTAGGTTGAGTTAGACAAGTCGGCCCCATAAGTAATTAGGCAGGTCAGGACAAGTATAAATAGAGAGTCGGGATTCTCTATTTTGATCATCTCAGAACTCACTCTTCTCTCACTCAGAAAGTGGCACACATTGGAGGAGGAAGATTAGCTGCATAGTACGAGACTATCTATTGTACTTTGGTTGAGCCATTACTCTATCTATCTCTGAGGAAGTTGTGGGGTTTTTCACCTTAGGGTTTTCCCCACGGAAAAATCTGTGTCCATTGTCTCATGCTTTTGATTCTTGTGATGCTTGACATGCTTGATATGATTGTTATGCATTGATATATTGTACATGTTATTCTCTCAGTGAAGATCCAATAGCATATTGAATTAATGCTTAAAATCTAACAAAAGCTGGGCGCCAAGTGCCTCTGGACAAGTGGTGTTTGATCCAGCTCAGATCACACCACTCTCCCTCCTGCAGAAGCTCCTCTCTCTCAGAAAGTCGCCCTGCATGCACTAATGCGCCCTCCTCACTCTTGACTAGTCTCTCTCAGATATGTCAACTGAGCTAGCTCGTTCGGGGACCTCCTGCCTCTATATATAATCTCATCGGTCAATTAGGTTTACCAAAAACCTAATATCTGTGCATGCAAAAAGTCACTTTTGCATGCATCTTTTAACTACTAACTGTACATGCAAATCTCATGCATGCATGAGGCAAAACACCCCAGAAGGTCCGCATGCATCCGCCAATGGATTCATGCCACTGAGTAGAGTGTATCTCACCCTCTACTCCATACTGATGCCTATATTGCGGATGTACCTCCATGCAAGGCATCTGAATCATGGAGGACATCCCAAGATACCACAATCTCTAACATTGCCTCTTATTGAGGGAAGTCCAACCACTGATGCCTGGATCCAACAAGACCCCTATTGCTGACATTGGCCCAACTGTTATCCCTGTCACTGCTTCCCTCTGACCTGTAGTACCCTGATCTAACTCCATAAATGTGGCTTCGGAAGAATCCCTCTGATCAACCACTGACTCTGTCACTGAACTCTGATTCAGACTCCCTTTGATCTTTGCTGTAACCAATCCCGAAGACTGCTGTCAAGTGGATCCACTGGTCTGTAAGTGAAATCCCTCTGTCTCTGAGCTGACTTAGCTCTCTCCTGAGCTAAGTCCATCTCTACCACCTCATACCAACTCAGTCTTCGACTGGTGCCTCTATGAGCATCATGCTCATCCATCTGATATGAGTCCAAGGGCTCAATCCCCTGTGTCTCATCAACATCATGAGCATCTCGCTCATCCATTGGATAACTCGAGTCACTACTCTGATCCTCATCATCATGGTGAGCATCTCACTCACCCATCTGCTGACTGGTCTCACTCCTCCTAGCATTATCCCTGCTGTGAGCATCTCGCTCTCCATCCCCCTCTGACTCTGAAGAAGATGCACTCAACCAATCTGATGTGCCAGATGTGGGTTGTCCTCGAATCAAGTACTCACCGTCGATCCTGTGACCCATCAAGACTGGATCAACTCCCGCTGGCTAAGTGAATATCAGGTCCCTCTCGAACACCACTGGGTAACTAACAGCCCCCAAAGCTGCCACTGAGAGTATACTCCCTCTCAGTCCTGGAATGAACAACACTCCTGATACCTCTAGGAGCTCTCCAAGGTCAAGTAGAAAAAGAACTCTACCCACTCTTGTGACCAAGTGATCAGTCCCCTGCACATCTCAAATCATCTGCATAGGTGTGTGCTCAAGGACGAGGAATGCATCTCGCATCCCGGTCATGTGACTGCTCTGCATGCAGTCAACCCTCCATCTCTCATCAATCTGGATCTCTGGCTGACTGCTATCATGCCCCGATTGGAATGAGGCTAATGAGAACTCCCTCTCAAACCGAGAGGTAAACTCATTCACCTCCTTTGCTGCTGCCAACTGCTCATCGTTTGCCTGCTTACCCTTCTTCCTATTGGGACACTGTCCCGCATAGTGTCCAAACTCATTGTAGGCAAATCACTTGGTCTTGCAATTAATCATCCACCTCTCAGTCTTCATGCACATTCACATGCATATCTCATGCACATGCAACAAGCAGATATCACGCACATGCATCATGCAAGACCTCATGCACATGCATATCTTATGCACATCTCTGCAGTAACACTCCCTCTTAGCGAGGAAGGTACTTCTGGAGAAGCATCCACTAGGATCAAACACATCATATGCTACTGCAACTACTCCCTCTGAACTAGAAGGCTTCCTGGTTGCATTTGTTGCACTCTGATATGCAGATCTGCGCTCCTCTATCAGTGTCGTCTTGAGAGAAGCATCATGCTCTCCCTCTGTCACTGATACTGAAACTGTATCCAAGGTCTCTCTGGACCCACATTTAGGCTTGCCCAACAACCTGTACTCTACTCTCAAACTAGTGGCCATAACCTCTGAACTGAAAATATCCACAAAGTGATACAAGAACCTCTCTTGATCACAGATATGGCCTCCTCTTGCACATATCTGATAGATCTATCTCATATCTATCCACTTAGGTCATAGATCTAATAGATTTGACCTCTATACCAATAGATCTGGTCACCCTCACCAAATCTGAGTGTGATTGATCTCCCTGACCCTTACCAAGGCTTTGATACCATGCTAATTTTATCCAGAGATCACTACTCCCTTTGGATAGCCCTGAGATCTCAAGCGGTTTGAGTCTCTGTAAATCAATAATGCATGAAAGACTTAAGAATCAAATGCTATAGATCTCTTAACACTTAAGACACTGAAATACTCAATCATTCACACAACACTGGATTTACCCTGGAAACCCCAAACAGGGAAAACCAACAATCTGTGGGGTTTTCTTCTATCTTGAGCCCAGAGCAATATAAGAAGAAAACAAGTACATACAATGTTACCTCAGATGTAACAACAAAACTTGACAGGGTCGAAACCCTAGATCTGCATGCAACAACTGATGCATGCATAGAGGAATTGTTCCCTAATCTGCCAACTGGATCTGGATCTGTCTGCTGGTAACTTTGGTAATGCTTGGTAATTGTTCCCCTCTCCCTCTCTGGAAGACGTCCTCCTCAATCTCTACAGTAACCACTTTGATGAACTCTCTCAGTCCACAGAACTGGGCACCAAGTGCCTCTGGACAAGTGGTGTCTGATCCAGCTCAGATCACACCACTCTCCCTCCTGCAGAAGCCCCTCTCTCTCAGAAAGTCGCCCTACATGCACTAGTGCGCCCTCCTCACTCTTGACTGATCTCTCTCAGATAAGTCAACTGAGCTACCTCGTTCGGGGACCTCCTGCCTCTACATATAATTTCACCGGTCAATTAGGTTTACCAAAAACCTAATATCTGTGCATGCAAAAAGTCACTTTTGCATGCATCTTTTAATTACTAACTGTACATGCAAATCTCATGCATGCATGAGGCAAAACACCCGAAAAGGTCCGCATGCATTTGCCAATGGATTCATGCCACTGAGTAGAGTGTATCTCACCCTCTACTCCATATTGATGCCTATATTGCTAATGTACCTCCATGCAAGGCATCTAAATCATGGAGAACACCCCGATATACCACAATCTCTAACACTTTACCCTCCGGGCCATCATTGAGGAAGTGTGGCATTTCTCTTCAAAAGTTTACTGCTGCTTTGTATATTTTCATAAAACTTTTGATTTTGTTCCTCAAGAGACCCTATTTTAGAGGCTTAGAGACATTGACATCTCCAAGACCCCACTGATTGCCATCATGCGCCTCTATTAGTCGGTCCTTGGTCGTCTTTGCATGGTTCACGGGGTATCAAATTTCATCAGGGATGCACCTTCTCCCCCACCTTGTTTGGGATCTATATTGATGAGTTGGAGGCCTTCCTTCACAAGCATATCCAGGATAACGATAGGTGCCTCCTCCATCAGGTTCTGATATCTATCCTACTTTTTGCTGATGATGCGGTCCTCTTGGCCTCATTTCTAGAGGGGATGTAGGGACAGTAAGATGCTTTAGCTCTTTTCTGCGATTTTTGACAGTTGATTGTCAATTTGGGTATAACCAGGGGTATGATCTTCAATTGGACGAAGAAGACTTTATTAGACCTTCATTTCTTTTTCGAAGGGCAGGAGATTGAAATCACCAACATGTACACATACTTGGGGGTGCAATTCTCAGGGCCCCACTTCAGTTTGTGACATGCCCTTCATCCTTGAGTCAACAAGGGCTACGAATACTTAGCCCTCCTCGAGAGACAATGCTTTAGACACCACTTTCAGGACATCTCATCTAAGATGTCCATCATGAACTCCCTTATCTAATCCACTGTTCTTTATGGTTCAGATATTTGGGGGCCTTGTTTGCTTGAGTTTGATTGGGTCTCAGTCAATAGAGTCTAGACTCTTCTCCTCTGACACATCATTAGGCGCAAGTAGACAGTTCCTCAAAACATCATCCTATAGAGTTTGGTGCTTAGCCTTTCCGACTTGAGACAATATTCATCTTTTTTTTGCATCGCATCTGGAGCTTTGTCGACTTGACGACTAGGCAAGACCGACATTTTTACTTGGCATATTGTTCTTCAAAGACTATATCCTCATCTAACCCTTTGGGCTGTGCTCGAGGTTGGTTTGTGGGAGTCTTAGACCTCTTGGAGTCCTTGTGCATTTAGATGAGCTAACTCCCTCCTTTTAGATATTCCTTGGATGCACCTGGCCACCTCCTACCTATTAGATAGGAGTTGAATAGGATCATTAGAAATGACATTTATAGGCAATTTATCCAGATCACTTAGGTTAACCCTTGGTGGCGCCCTAAGATGGCCGTAAACGTTGAGCACTTCTTGGAGATGAGAGACATGCTCATTATTCGACCTCAGTATACACTCTGCCATTGGTTACATGCTCTTCGCATTCACCTTTACCAGTTCAAAGTGGGTTCTCATAGACTTCAGGTGGAGACAAATTGCTAGATTGATTGTTCTGAAAGGATTTGCCAACTATGCCATCTTTAGGAGGTCGAGACAGAGGAACACTTCCTCTTTCGTTGGTCTATCTACTCCGAGATCAAAGGGAGGTTGCAATGCCTTTTTAGGGGCACTCAGACCCTCGCTATCTTTTTCAGATATGCCGACCAGAGATGCTTGGCATTATACTTACAAGGCACCCTTAGGGTTCGAACCTATACTCTTTATCCTTCTATTCGGCCAAATTCTATCCAGTGGATCGCTTCCTTTTTTATGGTGCCACCCTCAAGGAGGGTCACTAAGAGATAGTTCAATAGTAGCACAACCTTGGCCTCTAGATTAGTGTGGACTCGTGGGACCTTTCCTTGTCCCCTGGGATCTTAGTGGCATGACATGACCAGATCCCTCCCTATGAGCAGATGAGACCTCTCAGGTCTCAATGACAAGCTACCTCCTCTAGAAAACAATGCAGTGGGCGGTCCAGACCTTTCACTAGTTCTTCCTTTGGACAACATATTATTATGAGTTTCCTTCATTCGGCCTCGGAAGTTTGGAGAGATTGATCTATTCCATCGATAGACCTACCTCATCACTCTTAGATTTTCTTGCTCCTAAATCTTTCACTTTGGTACATCTCCACTCCCATGCGGCCTCCTACGTTCGTGGTCAAGGGTTTTCCATGTTTCTCATGTTTCAACATAGACTTATCACATTGTTCTACTTCACTTTACTATACCGCTTTTTGCCTTAAATAGGAGACTGTTTGGTACTCCTGCCTTGTAATGCCATCATTGTACTCGGTAGTCCCATTCACCTACTTTTGTGGTCATTAGTTGGACATTATTACCATTATCTTACCTTATCTTATCTATCTATTGTTAAAAAGTTTTGCCCTTAAAGAACAATAGTGTAATATTTACACTTTATCAAATATCAATACATACACTAGAATCTATTATTTCAATTTCCGTGGTAGAAGAAAAAATATTAAATATGATGAAGATGAATATGTAGATCATGCTTTTCTTTCAAAATGCAAAGTAAACAATAAAATTAACAAAGGAATGGCCAACAATGAAAGAACATGTTATTATTGTGGAAAACCAGGTCATGTTTCTTGGAATTCTAGGATTTGTTTCCCACTTTTCTTAAAGGAAAAATGAAGGTGGCCGAAAGAAGTAATGTTTCCTTGATGGTACCCATAATACTTAGGAAGAAGAGGGTGATGATGTTGCCTGTTAATGTTGACTCTTTGCTTTATTTGGTTGTTTAGAAGGTTATCTTGTAGTGCTCAAATAGGGGGAGCTTTAGTAAGGGTTGCTCAAGATTGACAATTGTGTAGGTGATTTCTACCTTCGATGTCAAAATGAAGGCGATGGCAATCTAGTGGAGCACCAATGGTTGATTCCATGTTTGATGAAGGAGAAGAGCAACTTATAGTTTTTGTTGAGGACATAACATGTACCTAGGTCACCTACTAACAACCTAATTAATCATCATTCTTTTAGCAAGGACAAAAGGTTAATTAGATAGACATTTTAGTTATCAACCCGGGGTCACTAAGATCTTGCGAGATGTTGTGCACTGTATGTGTAGGATCCAAGTTCTTTATTTACTTCTAGTTTCCTAATATGTCTCTATGGAAGTAAATTGCATTTGCTATCTAATAATTGAAATGCCATTGTAGAAATGAGAACACACCGTACTTCATAAATCAAAAGCTAGCTATTTCAGGATCAACTCAATCACTCCAACAATGATCCATTTACTTGAACACTGATCAAGTTAATGGGAACCCTTCTGTCACAATGAAATCTCTCCACATGGTTTGGGCACTTCTTCTTTCCATAGATCAAAGCCTTCTGTTGTTGGTAATCCTTGATAAAGACTAGCTATGAATTGAAAATTGCATTATGGAAAATTAAACACTTGTGAAAATCTAAACAACTCTTGCGAATATTGAAATGCAAAAATTAAATAACACACAACAAAAAATAAAGGAATTAGAATACATCTACTCTAGTCTTATTCTAGTGGATCATGGATCTCTCTTGCTTATGCAAACAAGGGGGCCCTTCCTTGATGCATATGAAGGGGATCTCCATGCTCTCTAACTCCTAAATTACATTGAGTTAAAATGAATTGCATTAAACTAAAAATAAATAATAATGAAAATGAAAAGAAGAAAGAATTGTATTACTATCAAGAGTGCCTTCATAAATGATCTTCAATATGATCTCCAATCTCCAACCCCATCTCTAATTATCTCCTTCTTCTCCATTCTCCTCTATTCTCCTCCAACACACTAACACTTATCCTTTTAAAAAGAGACTAATACAACAAACTCCACAACTACATGGAGTGAAAATAGGATCTAAGAGTAGAAATAGGCTTAGTTCCATATTAGTTGGAAAGAATCCCAATTAAATAGAACTACATGACCAAAATAAGGAATGAATATAGGATCTAGTTCCATATTAGTTGGAAACAACCCAACTAAATAGGACTACACTTAATAATAAAAATATTCCTACAAATGGATTTACACTCTCAAATCAAATTAGTTGGTATCTAATTCCAACTAATATTATTTTCTATTTGTTACCCCTTTATTTGCATGGTGTCCACTTATGTTTCACAAGGCTACAGTTCTATGGTTTGCCTGTATGTTGGAGACCGCAAGAGTTTTAAGCACCGTTAAAGGTTTTGAATTTGGAGTTTCAAAAAACAGGGAGGGCACCCTGAGATCTTTTAGATCCAGTGGCTAATTTGTTGGCAACAATGTACTTTCTCGGACTTGATTTAATGAAGGGTGTACTAATCTACCTCCCTATATGTGTCTGGTGATGTATGACTCTTTTGCATCTGCAAAGGGTTGAGGAGCAGATGGTTTAGATGCATGGTCTCACAATTCAAGGACCACGATGTTGGAATTTATGTCATGGAAAATATGTTGATGCCTTTAAATCAGATGAGCACACAACAATCTTGTGATGTAACTCATAAAGTGTCACTGCAACAATATTAACATATGCGTGTTTTGAGATCTGATGATTATGTGCAGACAGAGGGCAATTTATTGAGGATGCCCACTTGATTAGACAATTCCCTTGTGTAGCATTAGGAACAGGAACTGCAGGGATACTCCTTTGCATTCAAAGACGAACAACAAAACAATGCAGGCCATGTGACTGCTTAGATATGGAGGATTACACCAATTGTTCTCATAAGTAAAACCCTATCACAAAGTATCAATTCTGAAGGGATTTCACTAGGTTGAAGATTACATGGCCCGATCGTGTTTGATCTATCCGATGATGATTTGTGTCACTAGTGAAATGATTCCGCATCGAGAGAATGATAAGCAAGGAAAGATTTACGAAAAGAAGACTCCTCCTTCCTTTTCAACCGAATGATTAATGTGTTTTGTATATCGAGGATGTGACATTTCAAAGTTTGCGAATCCTTCACCAACTCCAAGTTGCTACACAAAGGTGATCATGATTGCCGATAATCATAAAATGGGTATTTTTGCAAAGGAACGTATTGCAATTGGCACATCACAGTAAAGAAATGGGATGAGTTGTGTTTAAGTGTCTCGGCCAGATCATGTTGCGTCGATATGGAAGACTGATGGACCAAATTTCCCTTTTCCAGCTAGCTAACTTCTTTGTGGTCTGGCTCAAGAGTTTATGGAGTAGACAGAATCATTTTTGGAACTAAGTCGTGGGCAACGTCTTAAATTTGCATCACATGCTACGTAGTTTGTGTCCAATGGGTACATGATTAGTTAGATGGGCCATAGTGTCAGCATGGAGCTGCTTGATCTCATCCTTGGTGGATTCAGTTGCATTTTTGTTGCTGTAAAATTCGAGCGAGATGGGGTCCGTGGGCCATCATTTGGTGAAGCTGTTGCACAATTTTTTATAGAAAATTATTTCACCTTGAAGGATATCGAGGATGCTTGAGGGTCCAAATGGTGTGGGATGGGATGTTTTAACCTTGCAGTTAAATATGCCATGCATGTACGGAGGGGCCTATGCATCACCTCTCTTTATTTTGTGAGTTGGTCGTTGGAGGAGTTTGGGGGTCGACTCCTAGACCTTTAGGTTTGTCCACTTTATGACTTTGTGTGCCATTTCTTGGGCTTATCTGACCATAGCTTTATGACGTGGAGCCTATCCTTCAGGGGTAGAATACATATGAAACCTTGAACCACGGTGGTCCTTGTGGGTCATTGGAATTATTTAATATAGTCAGATTGCTTTTGGAATGAACTCTCTTAAAGGTTCCTTTGTGGAATCGACCATCTTTGGTCTAATTTTCTTTTATGGAGTTAGTTAAAAGGGGTTTAAAGGATGGCCATTATTTTATTATTTGCTAAAGAGAGAAAAGTGGATTTAACCATTTTGGGTAAAGTTTGTTAAGAGCTAAAAGGGCATCATATGTATCTTGGGAGCTTTTGTAATCTTGAAATTTTTACTTATGGCATTGACCATAATTTTTTATTCGAGTTGTTAGGAGTTGGTTAGGGTTTTAGTGGAGATATTAGTTGTTTACCCCATCCTAGGCCAGATCTTAGGGATCTAATAATTTTTTATTGTAAAGTGAGATCAAGTTACAACCTATATAAGGGTTGGCTGTCTCTCTCATTTGTCATGGTTGGATTGAGAACTCTCTCTCATTTTTGGAGCCTAATTGTTATATTTTTCATTAAGCAAGTGAAGTTCAAGGGTTTTCTTCTCCATTGTAAGTGGTTTTTGGTTTTCATCTTTTAATGTTGCTAAATGATGAATGGAATAGCTAGAACATGTTGTTAGGGCCATAGAAGGACAATGTTGTCACATTGGAAGGATTGTGAGAGAAGTTTTCCATCCTTTTGTTGTTTTATGCATGGATGTTTCATTTGTTCTAAGTCATCTGTAAGGAGTAAGGAACTTGGAATTGTTCATTGTATGAGGCACACCTTGCACCATTGTTTTGAGTTGGCATCGAATGGGGACTCCTAGTAATTTTTGCCATTGTGATGTAACGTGTTAGGGTTTGTTGGTTGGCATTGCTAGGGATCCAATTCTCCCTAACCATTCATGAACTTCCCCATCTTCCATTGGTCTTGTTTCCTCTTGACTCCATCTTGTCCTTGGGGATTGGCACTAGTCTTCAAAACCTTCCATCACCTATACTACAACAAAAGACCTCAAGTTTTGCTAGGTCTAACTATTCAAATCACCTTGTGCCCTCTATTGCCATATCCTAGCAACTCTATCTTCGGGAATCCCCCCTCGAGTTGGAGAAGAGCCAACCGGAAGTGCATAGAGGTGGTTGTCGAGGTGACAATGGGTAACACCTCTAGGTTACAACTGGGCTAGTCTGTTCTTTGGGGCTTTAATCACACATGCTAGTTCAAGCTGTAACACTATCCTATCAATATTAGTTGGAAAATAATTCCAACTAATATAATTATTATTATTTCATATTTATAGTTTATTTATTCAAAATATGAAGTATTTTCCTAAGTTACATGATCTCCACAATTTGGATGATAATGGCCATATAATTCCTTATGTAGCACAAACAAAACATATGTTTATGCTTCATAATATTGTCAAAATGTAGTTTCCCTTTCTAATAAATTTGGAAAAATTGGAAAAATTGCACTTTTTGGCCAATTCGACCCTTAGACTAGTTATGACTCCAATGCTCTCAAATGGTTCCAAATGCTTCCAAATTGGGTCTGAAGGTATTTGGAAGGTATTAAGACATAAAAATGAGGCTGATGGATGCTTGGACACTCTCAAAAGACTTATGCAACATTCATTTACAATCAGGGAAAAATAGGGAATTTTACTAGTCAATTCGAGGTTCAAAACCCCCAAGGGTAGGGGACAAAAATGGCTTTCCAAATGCAGTAAGATCCTCCCAAATTTTAGAACAAAGACATGGAATTCTTAAAGGATTTCAATGGGCTCCAAAATGCATCATCAATCAGTTTCTAAAGGCTTCTGCAACTCCCATAAATCAGAGGTTTGTGGACATGTATTCACCTAGGGGGAAATGATAGGAAAACTTCACCATTTGCTATGAAATTCGAGATTTATGTTCCAAAGGCTTAGGTAATGTATATGAAACTTATTTAGGACATTAATGACTCTCCATACATCATAAAAATTATAGATAGGAACTGATACAAGTCAAAATAAAGCAACTTCAAGCTTTCATAACAAGATATAGGGAAAATGGCACCATTTAGACATTGTTTGGTATTTTGACATAGTTTCACTTGGTATTTCGACCCGAGGATCTTCTAAGCAACAAATACAGAGTAAATACATCATATTACAAATAAATGGGGCCACAAGAGCTCCCCCAAAGAGATCACCATCTCACCAAGTGCGCCCTTCCTCCAAGAGCCAAAATATGAAGAGAAAAGTGAGAAAGGTGTGGAAACAAGTTGAAGAAGAGAATGTCACGAGCAACCATGTAGCTTCAACCTGCAACAAATGACTCCATTGTAGCTCCAAATGAAAGGTCTGAATGGCCTCTCCAATTGCCAATTAAGATGGGAATCTTTCACCCTTGAAATTGGTGCTAAGGAAAGTAGAGTAAACACTCCACAAGCATGGACAAGCTATTCTCTCCAATATGCAAAATGAGAAATGATCAAAAGCTACTCTCCTTTGTTCTTGACTTCTATAAACTTCCAAATACATCCTTAGCTCGAATTCCATCCATGAGATTCATGCCAACTCGAATTGGGAAGAGATTCCAATGTGTGCCACTTGTCCCTCCATTCCTAGCCTCCTCCTTCACTCAATCCGAATGGATGACTCTTTGGCTGCCCTAACTCCCTTGTGCGCCCTCTTGGAGGCTATTTGTAGCCCTGACATGTCATATATGTTAGATGTCAGCAATCAGGTCTAATTTGTGTCATAAGTGTCATAACATCTTCATCATTGTTGTCATAGAAGCTAGGGAATCTAGCCCAAGTGTCTCAATATCTCTCAAATGCCTCTTCCTCTTCCATGGAAGTTACTCTTCCACTACAATTCGACCTTCATTGAGTCATTCCAAGTATATTGATCTTCCAACTCCCCAAGAACATTAGACTCTACCTTGGATTCGAATGGGTGAGAATAGGATGCCACGTGGCATGAGGAATCTAGCTTTGTGTGGGTCACACACCACCAATGTGTCTCCATGACCAAGTGCCACCTTATTTTCCTATCATAAATATTTTTTTAACCCCTTTTAATATATTTATGTCAGGCTAATGTCCATTTGGGGTTTTATAGTCTCCTTATTCCAAATCTAATGTTTCCACCCCAGCCTAGGAAACTAGTAGATTGGTGGAATTTTCTCTTTTGAGATTTATTTGAATGGGGACATTACACAAAAGCATACCATATTTTAGACTCATCACCTACCTAGTTAAGATAATTTTATTAATGCTCGACAAATGACCACAAAAATAGGTCAATAGGACTAAAAGATACATCCAATTTGAATACGATGTGAGAATGCATAACAAATGAGCATCGTGGCTAATGATCTAGATGTCTCGAAGGATGGAGGAGGACCGATATGTGGTCTTCACACTGTTATACCAAAGTTTTCTAATTGTTATTTGAAATTCTTATTTGTAAAAGTTTTTGATCCTTTATATTAAATGGGAGCTTGATTTTCATGTTAAGGTGGGGTGTGAGAATAATAACATGAAAATTTCGTAGGAGTTACTATGTGATTCAACATAGTTAGTGTTAAATTATTATGTTATGAAGGCCATTATGACCTAAGTTTATTCTTAGAGTTGTGTATTTATAGAAGTTTGGTAGATAAACTACCTAAACTTATGAATAAAAGAGAGTGTCTCAAATGTATGAAATCATTCCAGTTGCAATAAAAGTTATTCCTGATGATATTTCCTTTTTGTATCTTTAACCTTTTTACAACAGTGTTGATCATGTAGCTCCTGTACTAAAAGTTAAAAGGCATTGGTTGAGTGAAACAAGTTAATGTTCTTTGGAATGCCTTAATGGGCCATGGGAATAACCGAAAGGGAGATTTCATGGATATGTAAAAGAAACTAGTCTTTGTTCCATGGGACTATGGGAAAAATTCATCAAAATTAGAACTGTGTTAAGAAAGATAGAAGTGATGCAATGAACCCACGAGCTTTTTTGCAATTGTATGTTGTTGAAGGCAAGTTGAATAATGTAGAATCTATAGAGTGAAGACAAAAACATGTAGAAACTATACGTGAATCAACATAAACTGCATTAAATCTATGGAAAATGGTAGAAATTTTGTGATTGTGTGGAAATATATGGAGGAGGAAACTTCTAGCTACAACATGTAGCAATGCAATGACAACTTGCAATAAAATATTTGGAGGCTTTGACATACTATTAATAACTCAGGTTGTTGAAGAAGAAAACCCTGATAGAGATTTACGACAATAAAAAAATCTAGAGATGGGAGTCCATGGAGAGTTCTAGATGGGTACGTAATTTCAAAGAAACTAGAACTTTGGAACCCAATATCCCTAATCTTAGGTTTTGATACCGAATGATGTGTGGTCACAATTGAAATGTGGAAAGCAATGAACACAGAAGCAAGAAAGTATGATAAAAAATGCACGAAAGACATAGATATTTGCCACATGTACACTCTGTACATTCCCCCACAACCTCTTAGGACCTAAATATCTCCAACGTCATTGGTCACATAACTCGGGGATCCCGTTGGCTAGTTAAGAGTTTGCTCCTACTAGTTGTGTGTTGAGAAAGACCATCATATTCCTCATGGTGAGAGGGTTTATCATCTTTTATCTCTCTAAGAGGCGGAGAATGAGGAGCACATCTTTTTTCAATTACTTATCTATTATGAGTTCCAAGAGAGATACTACTTTTTTTAGAGACTCTAGAGGCTCCCTATCTGCCTTCTTTCAATATCTCAATTAGATGGTTAGCTCTCTTTCTCCAAGAGACTTCCACCTTCACATATAGAGCTTTGTAGGAGATCCTTGGGGCCAAACTTGGGGCAACCATGTTGATCACTTCCTTCTTTCAACCCATTAGGTATGTCGGGGGTGCTTAGCATCCTTTAGATGTTGTCATTCCACACAGAGGCATACACATTTCAATGAGATGATGTTCTTCCCAACTTGCTTACTAGAGTACCCTAATGTCCCCACCTTCATTCTAGGTGTTATGGATATACTTTAATCCGACATCAAGGACCATCTAGTGCCCTTCTCTCACATCCTGAGACATGGGACATGCACACATTACCAACTTCATTTCTACTTCTGGAGGTTCATTGCCTTGGATGTTAGGGGTGTTTCCAGGGGAGGCACCTTGCCTCCTCTGAGGATTGTCCAGCTGAGCCCTCATAACCTTGGGCATTCTCCTATGGATATTAGTATCCTTGATTCTTTCAAAGTGGTGGATGGTGATGTAGTAGGTCCCATCACTTTCGCTTTGAGAATTGACACAAACATGTGACAATGTTGATCTCTTGTATTAGTTTCTAGCTTTTGTCTTCATCTTCCTTTTTAGGCAATTTGTACATGTACTTGCTTCTTATAGTTTAGGTTTACCCATTTTTGGGTTTTACCACCTCTCACTATGTTTACAATGTTTACTTTGTTCAGATTGTTTTAGCGTCTTAGTGTTTAGCTACTTTTTCAGTCCCTAGGGTTCTTTCTACCCTAGTCCTTTAGTATTTTTCTGGATGAAAGTTCGAGTCTCATTGACCTATGTTGGTCATTTGTGGACATTAGTATAATTTCTTTCTTTCTTTCTTTCTATTAGTGTATGGCTCAGAAGGACAAAAGTAGTATGTCCAACATGCATAGCATCTAAACAAGGAAACTAGGATGAAAATAAAGCTAAAAGAATAAAAACTAAAAGCTATTTCAACCACTTTCCAACTATGGAATTATGCACACTTTTGACTGTGTGTTCTCATCAACACCACAGTTTTTGATTTAATGTTATGCTACCTCCTGTTATGAAACAACCCTGAGCAAGATTAAACTAGCGTGAAAAAATGGGTTCTTCAGAAAGGCCTTGAGATCATACTGAGAAAGGAACACTAAAAGCTCACAAATATCATAATATTGATAGAAATATAACTGAAAGTTACAATGAATGCTGTTAAGATCTTTAAGGGACGGTTTTGGCAAGATGCTTCTAATAGCACATGAACTCTGTTCATGTACAAAATATTTACTGTTGACATAAAAGAAACCAGATTTATGAGTTTATATAAAACAGGGCAAGTCCCCAATTTTGGTTCCTCATCTCTACTTTAGCATGAAATTGTGTACCTGGTGATTGTCTAATGTCATTTCTTTATGATACTTTTTACTTGAAGGATGCACTCCTCAAAAGCCTTTCATCGCTAAGGAAAGGATTAGCACGCTTTGCAGGATTCTGCAACTTCTCTATTATATCTTTTTGTTAATACACTCTGAGGCCTTCAGGCTGGATTATTGTAAATTTATTATGTTCCCTCTCAAGGGTCAGATTTCTAAATCATTTTGAAACTTATTCTTTTGCAGATAGAGATCCTAAAGAGGCTGCAGCGTGAAACTTTCTCAGATTTGATGAAAATGAGGGACAGATTAGAGTTAATTGAGAAACGGTTCACTCATAATGCATCAAATAATCAGGCAAGTTCATTAGGAGGAGCTAAAACTCAGTTTAAAGGTGATGTTAAGGCAGGTGGTGCTTTCATAATGATGGAACATGAGAGCAGTCAGCAATTGTGTTCTTCATTGGATCAAGCGAGGATGAAAACTGGAATTGAAGTGAAATTTACTTTTGAGACTTTCTTTAGAGAGAGAGACCTGCTTGTAACAGAATGTGTTGCAGGTCAAAGCTGTACAAGTGATAGCGATTTTTTTGGAGGTCCATTCACTTTGGGCAAAGTTCTCTACTCTGCACATATCAACGATTACTTGTCATTGTCTGTTGTTCCACTTGGAGCTAAGGCGAAGGATATAGCTGCAAGTCTCAATCCCTTGCAGGTAGGTTTATTGGATCATATACATTGACCATAAATTTTGTTGTTTCACCTGTCTTGATTCTTGATTTGTGATAGAAGGTGCATGATTAGATTTAATTTGTCTACATGAATGTATTGTCCCGACTCCCAACTTCTATACAAGTAAATAGCTACAACTTATTATGTTAAATTTTCTTCCCGCTGTGTATTATTGTCTTTCTTTTTATCTCCTTGTATTGATACAAAAAGGTAGAGTTTTGTTTGCCATTCTATCAAAACTAGCATTCGTATGCTCATTTTCAAAATCTGTTATTCCACTTCATTGCTAAATAGTTATCAAGAGACTCATCTGTTTGTGACATGAAATGGAATTGATTAAAGGAAGCTGTTGTAGACTGTAGTATTCCGGTTTTGTGCATTATTATAAGGACCTAAATCACTACTAATTGATAAAGTTTTACTTTTCATTAACAGCACATGTTTAGATGCATAACAAAATTCTAACTAGAATCTAAACAATAACAACAATAGCAAAATAGTTACAACAATTTATTCTTTAAGATTTAAGAAATATAAAAATTAGGTATTTTTCACATAAAACTACGCAACCATAAGCAAATAATTACGAGAATAAGTAGGAAGAAGTACGTGTGATCAGCAAGTTTTTGACTTACAGTTGGACATTTGAAGGGAGCAGGACGTCCATCAACTCAACAACATCTCCATAGGAAACCACGTGCGGGGGACCGCTCTCCTCCCAACCAACCCCTCAGTCATAGACTGAGAGCCCCCGAACCCTCACTCAACAATACCCAGCCAGCCAAACATCGTAATCAGAATCCTATTCTACCCTCAACCTCCAACCTCCATCTCCAATTATCTACAGAGGGAGGCCACACTCCATTAGTTGGCATCTTCTTGTTGGTTGGATGATGATCCCAAGAAGGGAGGGCGCACCTCATGAGAGGTGACGCCCATCCCAAGGATAGAACTGAAGATCAATCGCTACAGTTAACTCCTCTTCACTTGAGACTCCTCCTCCTTGAAGAATGCGCCCCTCATGGCTCTTTTTGGCTATTTAAGCAAGAGCTTGGCTCTTGTTTTCTCATGGTCAGAGGATCGAAAGGCTGCTCAGCTAAGCCCTGTTGTAATTCATATTATCTTTTGGAATTGAGAAGGCTTTGGAGGCAGATCTATGGTGTAATGCTTTTCGTGTGTGGATGTTGATTGTCAAACACTTATGATGTATAATTTGTCTCATTTTCTTTGCTTTCTGTTGGTTAGCTGTGGGCCTGCAAGGGGAGCTACCTCCCAGCAAGGTAAGAGATTGTTCTAGCTTTGATTCATGCTCTTACTGTTTGCTTGTTTTAGATCTCTTAGCTTGCATGTATCTTTTGTTTAATTGCACGCTTTCTATGTTTCTCTTTCCAACTGAACCTCTGTTTTAAGCATATGTTTGTGCAAGGATTTTTAAGTTGCAAGTGATCTCGCTTGGAGAAGGGGTTGAGTTAGGTTGCATCTTCCTCATCTTCAAGATCCTATCAAGGACATAGTCCCTCGGTGTTCCACCAAAGCAGACTCCACAGTCCAAAGTTCCAGGCTTCTAGCATTCCTTCTATCCTTCTTTCCTTCACTCATTATTAAATTCTTTTGGTGTCGTCTCTTTATATGCTTAATTAAATTAGTTTCTTTTAAAAGGGAATAGCGAAAGGCTGATTTAGTGAATTATGCTACTAGATCTAGATGTCTAAAGTAATATTTTCAGAGTAGATCTAGCTTTGTTAAGTACTTGTGCTTCTTCTCAAACCTTTAGTACTTAATTTCTTTACGTATTTAACGCTTTATTTGGCACATTTGGTGCATAACAGGTGGCTGGTTTTACTCTTTTAATGAACATGCAAGAGGATGTAATGTCCCCATTCAAATAATTGCATAGTAAGACAATCCCATCAATCCTACTAGTTTCCTAGGTTGGATGAGCACATTTGGAATTGCAATAAGGAAGCTAATAAATGATGTTTAGACATTAGAAGGGTTCAAGTATTTAATAAATAAGTTGAATAAAGAAATTCAAGAGAAATTCTAGGTGGCAAGTGGTTTTGAAGACATATGGAGGATGTAGGACCCACACTAGCTTGATTTTTCAAGGACACATGGCATCTCTCTCTTGCCAAATTCGAATTCATGAGAAGGTGAACATTCTTGGGTGAGTTGGTAAGTCATACACATGGCATCGAGCATCTTAGGTCGAAATGGGATGGATTGGTAACCTCCATGGAAGAGGAAGAGTCAAATTGAAGGCTTGTGGACTCTTGGGCTAGATTCCCTAGCCCCTATGACAACAATGATGGAGCATCTATGACATCTATGACAAATTGCAGATCTGAACTTTGACATCTAACCATTATGACATGTCAGCCCCAAAAGTAGGCTTCAAGAGGGTGCTCATGGGAGTTGGAAAAGCCAAAGAGACCCCCACTCGAATTGGTGGAAGGTGGAAGGCTAGGAAAGGTGAGACACATGGCAAATCTTCATCCCTTACCCTAATTCGAATTGGATTGAGTTTATGGATGGATTGGGAACCTTAGAAGGCTAAGGATGTTTATAAAATACAGGGATAAACCAAGAGAAGAGCTTTTGATCATTTGAGAAAAATTGCATTTGTGAAGAGAGTGCTAGTGGATGACTAGTTTCTTGCCTTAGCCAATTTCGAGGGTGAAAGATTCCCATCCAAGTTGGTGTTTGGAGAGGCCACTCAGGTCTTTCATGGAGCTTTAATGGAGTTTTATTTGCAGGTTTCAGCTCCAGGGAAGCTCGTGGTTTTGTTTAGTGCAGCACCATCTCTCAACCATTTCTAGTTTTGAAGGCATATTCATGCTCCTTGAGGGAGGGCGTTTTTGGTGAGCTCTTGTGCTTCTTGGGAGAGCTTCTCTTGATGTATTTCTTATTGTAATAAGCATTATATACTTTGTTCTTCACCTTCAGAAAGTCTCAGGTCGAAATACCAAGTGGTTGTATGTGAAAATGAAGATTAATGAGCAAACAATGTCCATTTCCCCACTACATTGATGTATGCCATTATAATGATGATGATTTTGAATAAAGGAATGTTTCTCTGATATATTTGTGATGAATGGACTTCCATTGACGTGTATTACAAGTTTCATATTCAGTATTGGAGCATTTGAAGCCATTATACTCAGTTTATTTGCATTTGAAGAAGATTTGGTGCCATTTCCCCAAGGGTCAAATTAGTGGTTTTTGCTGTTGTTTGGGAGGGGTTTGGAACAGACTTAATAACTAATGAATGGTGCATTTTGGACCTTAATAACATCCTTGAGACATCCCCTACCTTTGTTCAGAAATTCGAGTGGGTTGGAAAGCATTTGGGAAGCCATTTTCAGTACTTACCCTAGGGGGATTTGAACCCCAATTTACGAGTAAAATTGCATACTTGGTCCAGAATCTTAAGAGAGTTTGCAGAGGTCTTTTGGTGGCCATATATCATCCCTGAACACCATATTCAAGTCCTAACATTAGTCACATACCTTCTCAGAAGATTTGGGATCATTTGGGGCAAAATTGGGACCTAGGCATTAAAACTAGTCAAGGGTCGAAATTGGAAAAAAAGTGAAAAATTGGGCATTTTTATAAAAATTGAAAAAGGGACATTACAAGTGGTATCAGAGCATGTTCGTGGCACTTGATGGTCTTAACAAGAAGTAAAAAAAACAAATCACCACCCTTTGAACCAGTAGTTGAAGAGGTTTTTGTTGAAGAAGTAGTAGAAGAAACAGAGTTTTTTTTTAAAAACCATGGGTAGAGAGGAGGAAAACTTAAGACATAAGGAGGAACTTGTTGAAGCCTTAAAACCATGTTTTGATGGGATTTCCATGGGTATGTAGGGGATTACCATGGGTATGCAAGATATGAGTAGACAATCGATGAAAGGATTGGAATTGTTGGGTAGCCAACTTGCAAGCAAGGGGATGACAGGAGATCACAGTGGTTCACACTCAGGAGAAAAGAAGAACATGGGTGAGCATTTTTTCTCAAGTACAGGACCCCATAATAGACCTAATGAATTTCAAAGCACACAAAGGTATACTGCACCTAAATTCCTCACAGCCAAAGAAGAGCCTGATATTGAAGTGGATTACAGGAAACTAGCAAATGAATGGAATGCATTGAGTGAAGAATGTAAAAGAGATCTACCATTTAGTCAATACATTGATGCTATATATAACATGAAAAGGAGGGTGACAATAGGAGTCCATTCCAAAACAGAGAATTAAATGGTGCTATTACTAAAATGTCAATTCCTACTTTTGATGGTTCCTCCCAAAATTCTGCTAATACTTGGGTGCAAAAATTAGATGTGTATTTTCAGCTGAATCCTATGTTGGAAGAGGATGCATTAAAAATGGCTATTTTGCATTTGGAAGGAGATGCTAATGAATGGTGGTTCCATGGCCTAAGAACCATGGGTCATGATCACGTTAAAACGTATGGAGAATTTGTTGACAGGGTACTAGAGAGATTTGAACACAAAGATCCAGAATTGCCTTTCAAAGAACTAGCTCAATTGAAGCAAACTGGGACCCCTACTGAATATATGTTGGACTTTCAAAAATTATCAGTCAAGGTGGCTGATGTATCTATGGGAAGGTTGGTATTGTTGTTCACTGAAGGTTTGGCTGAACCCTTAAAAGGTTTGGTCAAATCCCACAAGCCAACCACATTAAAAGATGCAATGAGCTTGACTAGGGATCTCCAAAATGTGCTTCCTAGAACGAGATATCCTCCCAAGCCTGACTTCAGAATTGAAAAGAAACCTTGGCAAAGAGATGCATCTGATAAGAAGCCATGGCATGAAGATGAATATGGAAAGGATAAGAAAGAGGAACTAAGTAGGGAAGAGCTCAGAAGGAAGAAATTGTGTTACTCATGCTTCCGACCGTGGGCACCAGGACATAAATGTGCTAAGGGAAAGGCCCAATTCATTGAAGTATTTTGTGATGATGGGTATGAAGGGGGCATGGAGGAAGAAGGACATAGTTTAGCCCAAGAAGAGGGATATAATACAACAGAAGAAGGGAAACAAGAGGTGAAGCATCCCTCACCCAACAAGGTAAGAATGGCAGTACTTTCAGCAATACCTCGATATCACACTATTCGATGCAAGGGTGTGGTACTAGGACAAAGAACTTCAGTTTTGTTAGATGGAGGAGCCACACATAACTTCATTGATGCATACATGGTGGAGAGGAGCAAGATACCTATTGAACCATTTGATGGCTTCACAGTTGTCATTCTCGGTCACAACACAATGGAATGCAAAACATGGATTCCACAGCTACAAGTCATCGCAGGTAACTATACTTTTGTTGATAGTTTTTATGTGGTTGATGTTGCTGATACTAATGTGGTTTTGGGAGTGCAATGGTTGTATTCAATAGGAGAGCATACAGTAAATGATCAAATTCCTGAAATGAAATTCCAATATTCAGAAGGAGTACTGAGGGTGGTGAGAGGGAAACACACCTATCCGAATTAGGTAGTTTCTTCCCACAACATGAAGCACTGGAATAGAAAGGTTTTGGGAGACACTCCTCATAGAAGGCCACCTAATAGAAGAGGAGCAAGTTTGCAGCACGGTAAATTGAGATTGCTTGAGGGCAAGCAATCTTGGGTGGGGAGGACTGTAATGTCCCCATTCAAATAATTGCATAGTAAGACAATCCCATCAATCCTACTAGTTTCCTAGGTTGGATGGGCACATTTGGAATTGTAATAAGGAAGCTAATAAATGATGTTTAGACATTAGAAGTGTTCAAGTATTTAATAAATAAGTTGAATAAAGAAATTCAAGAGAATTTCTAGGTGGCAAGTGGTTTTGAAGACATATGGAGGATGTGGGACCCACACTAGCTTGATTTTTCAAGGACACATGGCATCTCTCTCTTGCCAAATTCGAATTCATGAGAAGGTGAACATTCTTGGGTGAGTTGGTAAGTCATACACATGGCATTGAGCATCTTAGGTCGAATTGGGATGGATTGGTAATTGTTATCACACAACTTGTAGTTGTCCCTAAAGGTATCCCATCCGGGACGGTAGAGGAGATGGACAACTAAAGAGGTGACCCAAGAGATGCCACGGTTCCTAGTGCAAGCTGGGAGTTACGACAACCGAGGCACTCTTCACTTTAGATCAAGATAAATCAAGATCAAGGGGGAGACCCTATGATCACTCAAAAGTGATTGGACCAAAACAAAGGTTCCTAGGGATGTGTAAATGACAAGTTACGGAAACCAATGCAAGGTTAGGTGGACCCAAGAGTTTAGATAGTGGTTGAAAAGAGTTTAGATAGTGGTTGAAAAGGCTTGAGGAGTGACAAATGTTTCAACCAATGAATGGGTTGGGCCACCTATGAAGACCAAAAAGACAGATCTAGTACCATGAAATACACAAGTGGGACCCACTTTCTTGGGATATGGAAATGGTTCAAAATGAGACCCACAAGGTGAAGTTAGGGGTGCAAAAGGTACCAAGGGGTATGCAAAAGATAGATCTATGGATCTAAGATGAAATTAGAGATACCCACATATGGAATCTAGTACTTGACACAATTCCCAAGAAGGGCGAATTGTCCTAGCTAGATTAGTGCTTTGAAATGGATGGGCCAATGGAGTCAAAAGGATACCAAAATGTAGATTGGGGCACCTAGGATGCAAGTCAAGTGGGCTACTTGAGGTGTGATGGTTGGATCTTACTAGATCTAATATTTCACTAAGTGACCCACGTGGACAACTTTCCCCAAAACAAGGAATGCTACCCCCAAGGCAGAACTTCACAAAGTGAGACACTAGATGTAGGTTTCAAGATATGCTTTTTCCAAATCCAATGGGATCTCAACCACCCAGTTTCTCAAAGTGGGACAACTCAATCACTCAAGAAGTGCGACTTTGCCCAAGGAGGGCTAAAAGCATGGAAAGGTGTGTCAAATCAAATCCAAAGGCCACCAAAGTTTAGATCCAAGTAGTTTTGGCAACTATGAATGTGGATCTTGAAAATCATGGGCATCCAATGGCTAGATCTCCATAGATCTGAGATTGAACATGCATCACCAAATTGACCCAAGTGGGGCTCAACCCTCAAAATGAGGAATGGGGCCCACAACGCAAAAATCAATGAAGTGAGGCACTAGGGGTAGGTTATCAAGTATGGAGGTTATGGATCAAGTGGGATCTCACCTACCCATCTCTTGGAAATAGCCCCATTAGCCTCCCTCAAGAAGTGCGACCTCCCTCAAGAAGGCTAATATGTCTTGGAAAGTGTGTCAAATGAAGGCCAATCCTCACCAAACTATAGATCCGAATTGTCGTGGATGCTATAGAGGTGGGTTTTCAATATCTTACCCAAAGCCAAGCTAGATCCAAGTAGATCTAAGAAAAAGTGAAAAATGAGGGTTTTAATCAATCAGGGTTTTATGATCTAGAATTTATGGATAAGCTAAGGAAGAAGAAGACCATAACTTTGGAGCATACCTAGATGAAGAGATGAATGCTAGTTGAGATGAGGATTACTTTTGCCAAAGATCAAATGATGAATTTTTGAAGCCCTCTTGCCAAATAGATTTTCTCCAAGCCACATGTGTCTCCCTCTAACCTGTCAAAACCAAGGAGCAAAGCATCAATCAGTTTAACATGTTGAAGGTAGATACAAGCAAGAAAGAGATAAGCAAAGAATAGTTGGTACAAAGACAAAACCACTCCCTGATTAACCAAAATGTCCTCCTCCAAGCTTGAAGGGCAAGCCTCCCCACCAATTCGCACTTGTCAAAGAAGTCTTCTCCACCTGTAAAAAGATATGGAAAAATATGCAAGATAGCTGCAATAGACCCTCCAGTGCAATGGACAAAAGCATTTACAATCAAAACAACCAACATCCACTCCAAGATCCAAGCATGTACTCCAAAAGATATAAATTTTATTCCAAGGGCCAAGAGACAAATTCTCTAGATGATTTTACAATGAGGGGTCTCCTCCTTATATAGGATAATAAAGACCAAAACCCTAGATCTCAAAACCACTTTTTGAAATGAGTGGTTGAGATTAAAAGATCTCAATACATGATCAATGGCTAAGATGAATCATAACAACATAGCACATGGATCACTCAAAATAATGATGACGTGATAGCTAAAAGATACTCATGGAGGGTGATGTCATTCACTAGAGGGGGCAAAAGTACATGGGCCCACCTCATATGACTAGGACATGACAAGTGAAGCACATGGTGGGGCTAGGAGGCATCAATCTTTGCTAGCTCATCCCCATGGCACAATAAAATAATATAATATGTCCAAAATAAATACAAATGATCAAATCTGTCCTCAAAATCCGTGAGAGACGTGCAGTAAATGGCCTCCTGTGGCCTCTGTGGACCCCCCTGACTGATGAAAACTGGCTGGAAGATAGGGGGTTCACCCTGGAAGACCTCCGTGAAAACCAAGTGTCAAAACCTTGCCTCAATTGCCCAAATCGAATTCCTCAGTGACCCTTTTATCCCATTTCTGGACTGCCTCGGTAACTGTGAAAGTGCTGAAACTGCCTCCTAAGGCACCTGCGCTGTCAAATTGAGCCCACCAGGCTCTCCAGAAGGGGGGGTAAATGGTAATATCAAGTGGCTGGACCACCCCCTTCTCATACAGCACCCTAGGTGAACTGGCCCCTCATGGCCCCTGCTGCTTAGGCTGGGAAATCAGCCCCAAATTTGGTCAACAAGTGGAGAACTGCATCTATCACTGTCAGAAGTTCCTGGAACTGAATGATAAGTGTCTCATTGGATCCATAAGACCCAAATCTACTAAGAATGTGTACTCATACACCATGGGTTGCCAGGATGGGCCAGCTGTAGGGTCCACCATATATGGATAGTGCATAATCTGATGATCTGAAGTAATAATAAAACCTGCTGAACTGCATCAATCATCACCTGAATCATATGTCCATCATATAGCATCATCATCAAGAGTATGTGGGACCATCAATCATCATCAATGAGCATACATGGCCCACATCATCACGGATCCCAAGAAATGACCATAGTCAAACTGGGTTTGACTAGGTCAATATACAACCAAGGATAAATCATATCAATAGACTAAGACATGTTCCTCTAATCATACTCACAGCTTAACTTAAAGCATAACATCATTTAGTGGCATTAATCATATTCATTCATTTCGTTGTTATTTATATTTACTTGCACAATAGCTTAAATGACAAACTCACCCATTGGACATGGTCTAACTGCTAGCTAAGGATGAAGGCTAGAAACAAGGTTGGGCAAAGGGGGTGACTTGTCTAAAATCAACTAAAAGACACTTTGGACTGGGAGAAAAGGGAAGCTACAAACTCTGTGTTGGACAAAATAAACACGGGGAATGGCTGTGCCTCACAAATGGGTAAGTTGTTTAGAGAGTGCTTATTCAACTTAGGCATCATGTCTACTTTTATAAAAGATGATCCAGTTTCATTAGGATCCACTGATTTCATTTCATGGCCATAACCCTTCGGATCTCAGGTGTGCTGATAAGCACAACTAATCGCAGCTTGCATCTAGGGCATGTTTATACATATATAAGGTCAACAATTGTTTAGATATAGTATTTAAGAACCATTGCTTTTTGGACCTTTCTTATACTCTTCGAGGAGTATTTTTAGCAGTTCATCGCTCTTGCCCTTTTTAGTTTCCATGGGCGAATTTACAAAAGTTTCCATAAGTAGTACATGAGCTTTCAGTTTTAGCCAACAACATCTCAAGTGACTAGGGCGAGTTCGTGCCAGTGCCAAACATCGGGACAACCGATCGGAATGATTTAGGCCTACAATCCAACTTACCAAAGGCAAGTTCTGTCACCAACTCAGAGCTGAGACTCTAAACAAACAAGGATGCGGTCCAAACACAGAGGTAGTAAAAGGGGACGTCCTCAATATCAGAAAGTCAAGGGTTAAAGCCAAATAGGAAAGTCATGGATGGATGGAGTCAAGTGAAAGTGGAGCCTAAGCTAGCAGACAACTGGTGTCAAGAAAGACCATATCTATGCAAGGTAGTAAACCAGTGAGTTTTGTCAAACAACCTAAATGTGCAAGTAAAATGTCCATTTTAATTTATTATCAAGATAGTCCATTTTATAAAGTTTGCCACATCATGAATTATATACCAAGCCAATGCTGTGAACATGACTAAAACATCAAGATAATAATCCATAGTCAATGATCAGGAATCCATAGGTCATACAACATCAGCATAAGAATCATCATCATATATCATCCGAGACACTGCTGTAATACATCTCTAGGCACTGAACTGAAACTGTATGGAATAAAGGGTCACATCGGTCATCAAATCTGAACTCTCAAGGCTCAGCCTTGACACAAGGTCTAACATAAGTCTGAATAATACATTGCTCTGATCATGAGTGATCTCAAAATATAAAGTCATCATAGCCAAGCTCTGAATAATCTAAGCTCTGGAATGTGCAGATATATGCTAAGCAAGAATAATAGCCCTGCTATTATGGTATGATAACAGTAACCTCCATGGAAGAGGAAAAGTCAAATTGGAAGCTTGTGGACACTTGGGCTAGATTCCCTAGCCTCTATGACAACAATGATGGAGCATCTATGACATCTATGACAAATTGCAGATCTGAACTCTTACGTCTGACCATTATGACATGTCAGCCCCAAAAATAGGCTCCAAGAGGACGCTCATGGGAGTTGGAGATGCCAAAGAGACCCCCACTTGAATTGGTGGAAGGTGGAAGGCTAGGAAAGGTGAGACACATGGCAAATCTTCATCCCTTACCCTAATTTGAATTGGATTGAGTTTATGGATGGATTGGGAACCTTAGAAGGCTAAGGATGTTTATAAAATACAGGGATAAACGAAGAGAAGAGCTTTTGATCATTTGAGAAAAATTGCATTTGTGAAGAGAGAGCAAGTGGATGACTAGTTTCTTGCCTTAGCCAATTTCGAGGGTGAAAGATTCCCATCCAAGTTGGTGTTTGGAGATGCCACTCAGGTCTTTCATGGAGCTTTAATGGAGTTTTATTTGTAGGTATCAGCTACAGGGAAGCTCGTGGTTTTGTTTAGTGCAACACCATTTCTCAACCATTTGCAGTTTTGAAGGCATATTCATGCTCCTTGAGGGAGAGCGTTTTTGGTGAGCTCTTGTGGTTCTTGGGAGAGCTTCTCTTGATGTATTTTTGATTGTAATAAGCATTATATATTTTGTTCTTCACCTTCAGAAAGTCCCAGGTCGAAATACCAAGTGGTTGTATGTAAAAATGAAGATTAATGAGCAAACAATGTCCATTTCCCCACCACATTGATGTATGCCATTATAATGATGATGATTTCGAATAAAGGAATGTTTCTATGATATATTTATGATGAATGGACTGCCATTGATGTGTATTACAAGTTTCATATTCAGTACTGGAGCATTTGAAGCCATTATACTCAGTTTATTTGCATTTGAAGAAGATTTGGTGCCATTTCCCAAGGGTCGAATTAGTGGTTTTTGCTGTCGTTTGGAACAGACTTAATAACTAATGAATGGTGCATTTTGGACCTTAATAACATCATTGAGACATCCCCTACCTCCGTTCAGAAATTCGAGTGGGTTGGAAGGCATTTGGGAAGCCATTTTCAGTACTTACCCCAGGGGGATTTGAACCCCAATTTACTAGTAAAATTGCATACTTGGTCCAGAATCTTAAGAGAGTTTGCAGAGGTCTTTTGGTGGCCATATATCATCCTTGAACATCATATTCAAGTCCTAACATCAGTCACATACCTTCTCAGAAGATTTAGGATCATTTGGGGCAAAATTGGGACCTAGGCATCAAAACTAGTCAAGGGTCGAAATTGGAAAAAAAGTGAAAAATTGGGCATTTTTATAAAAATTGAAAAATGGACATTACAATTTTTATCAGAGCATGTTCTTGGCACCTGATGGTCTTAACAAGAAGTCAAAAAAATAAACCACCACCCTTTGAACCAGTAGTTGAAGAGGTTTTTGTTGAAGAAGTAGTAGAAGAAACAGTTTTTTTTTTAAACCATGGGTAGAGAGGAGGAGGAAAACTTAAGACATAAGGAGGAACTTGTTGAAGCCTTAAAACCATGTTTTGATGGGATTTCCATGGGTATGCAGGGGATTACCATGGGTATGCAAGATATGAATAGACAGTTGATGAAAGGATTGGAATTGTTGGGTAGCCAACTTGCTAGCAAGGGGATGACAGGATATCACAGTGGTTCACACTCAGGAGAAAAGAAGAACACGGGTGAGCATTTTTTCTCAAGTACAGGACCCCATAATAGACCTGATGAATTTCAAAGCACACAAAGGCATACTGCACCTAAATTCCTCACAGCCAAAGAAGAGCCTGATATTGAAGTGGATTACAGGAAACTAGCAAACGAATGGAATGCATTGAGTGAAGAATGTAAAAGAGATCTACCATTTAGTCAATACATTGATGTTATATATAACATGAAATCGAAGGATGACAATAGGAGTCCATTCCAAAACAGAGAATTAAATGGTGCTATTAGTAAAATGTCAGTTCCTACTTTTGATGGTTCCTCCCAAAATTCTGCTAATACTTGGGTGCAAAAATTAGATGTGTATTTTCAGCTGAATCTTATGTTGGAAGAGGATGCATTAAAAATGGCTATTTTGCATTTGGAAGGAGATGTTAATGAATGGTGGCTCCATGGCCTAAGAACCTTAGGTCATGATCAGGTTAAAACATATGGAGAATTTGTTGACAGGGTACTAGAGAGATTTGAACACAAAGATCCAGAATTGCCTTTCAAAGAACTAGCTCAATTGAAGCAAACTGGGACCCCTACTGAATATATGTTGGACTTTCAAAAATTATTAGTCAAGGTGGCTGATGCATCTATGGGAAAGTTGGTATTGTTGTTCATTGAAGGTTTGGCTGAACCCTTAAAAGGTTTGGTCAAAGCCCACAAGCCAACCACATCAAAAGATGCAATGAGCTTGACTAGGGATCTCCAAAATGTGCTTCCTAGAACGAGATTTCCTCCCAAGCCTGACTTCAGAATTGAAAAGAAACCTTGGCAAAGAGATGCATCTTATAAGAAGCCATGACATGAAGATGAATATGGAAATGATAAGAAAGAGGAACTAAGCAGGGAAGAGCTCAGAAGGAAGAAATTGTGTTACTCATGCTTCCAACTGTGGGCACCAGGACATAAATGTGCTAAGGGAAAGGCCCAATTCATTGAAGTATTTTGTGATGATGGGTATGAAGGGGGCATGGAGGAAGAAGGACATAGTTCAGCCCAAGAAGAGGGATATATTACAGTAGAAGGGAAACAAGAGGTGAAGCATCCCTCACCCACCAAGGTAAGAATGGCAGTACTTTCAGCAGTACCTCGACATCACACTATTTGATGCAAGGGTGTGGTACTAGGACAAAGAACTTTAGTTTTGGTAGATGGAGGAGCCACACATAACTTCATTGATGCAGACATGGTGGAGAGGAGGAAGATACCTATTGAACCATTCGATGGCTTCACAGTTGTCATTCCCGGTCATAACACAATGGAGTGCAAAACATGGATTCCACAACTGCAAGTCACCGTAGGTAACTATACTTTTATTGACAGTTTTATGTGGTTGATGTTGCTGATACCAAAGTTTTAAAAACCAGTCCGGTTCGAATCGGAACCGGCTGGTTTGACCGGTTAGCTTAAGAGGAGCACCAAACCGGCGTTTAAATCGGACCGGGGGCTCGGTTTGGTATTGAACCGGCCCTAACTAGACCTAACCGGACTAGTTCAATACCAAACTGGCCTAGCCGGAACTAATCGGTCCGGTCCCGTAATAAATCGGTCGGCCAGCAAGCAGCCACGTCCGCGGCTCAGAAATCACGGTTTTCATTTTTTGTTTTGTTTTTTTAATAAAAAAACATACAACTTAACCCTAATTCGCCCTCCAAAAGACAATAAATAAGTGCCCAGCCCCCACCTTCTCATTCACTCACGATTCAAGAGCTCATTGTCTCATTGCTGCCGCCAAGAGTGATTTGTCTCGACTCTCATTGCTGCAGTCAAGTAACAAGTTTGAGTGTGTTGAGAACTTGAGTGTTCAAGTTTTGGCAAGGAGTGAACTGTGAAGTGTGAAGCCAGCTGACTGTGGATTGTGGAGGAGGTCGCTCAGCATCAAATTTCAATCATCTTCAATCCTTCAATCCAGCTGCAGATTTCAACTTCAAAGTTCAAGGTATGCTTGCTGTTTTTTTGAATTTTGAGTATGCTGATTGCTGTTGGCAGTCATTATTTTTTTTAATTTTGAGTATGCTGATTGTTGAGTATGCTGTCCAAAGTCCAAACTCCAAGTTTCTGTTTGAGTATGCTTGCTATTAGCTTGTTTATGGCACTGTTTTTTTAAATTTGTAAGCAAATGCACATTGCAAAATCATAATTGTTTTTTTTTTAAATTTAAAATTTAAATCTGTTTTGCACATTTTCATTTTTTTTCCATTATTTTGCACTTGCAGAATCTATTTTCAAATTTCCCAATGGCTCCTAGAGTGAAAGATGCTGCATGGGTCCATGTTGAGTGTGTTGAGGGGGAATTTTTTTGCAAATATTGCCACAAACACATGGGTGGGGGGGGCATTCATAGGGTGAAGCAACACTTGGCTGGGATAAGAGACCAAGTTCTCCCATGTGATGCACCGGATGATGTGATTGGGGAGATTAGAGCTGAGATATTAAATCAACTTAAAAAATATCAAGAAGAGAAGGTTAGGCATAAAGAAATAGAAGTTGAAATTGGGAGGAAGAGGGAACTTGCAAATGCTGCCAGGAGGGCATCTAGTTTACATGATTTTGAAGGCTCTTCCTCTGCCCCTTCTACCATTGCTAGGGACCCCTTCCAGTATGTTCCTCCCTCTCGTCAAAAGACCCAAAACATTGGAGAAAATCAACCTAAAAAGAAGAAGACCCTTCAACACTATTATTCTTCACCTTCCCCCTCCTTTCCAAGTGGCAATGCTTCTCAATCTCAACCAACCCACATTCAACCCACCTTAGATGAGCATTGGAAGAAGCAATGCAAAGTAGTTGCTCATTAGTACATAGCTAGATGGTGGTATGATTCAGATATTCCCTTCAATGCTTCTCGCTCAGCTTATTATCAACCCATGTGGGATTCCGTTCTTGCAGCTGGTAAGGGCTTCAAAGGCCCTAGTATGCATGAGTTGAGGGGATCACTTTTGCATAAGGAAGTTATGTCCATACATGAATACTTGGAGGGTTTTAAAGAGTCATGGGCCACTACGGGATGTACCATCATGTCAGATGCATGGACTGATATAAGGAACCGTACTATCATCAATTTCCTTGTCTCTTGCCCACAAGGAACCATGTTTTTGAAATCAGTTGATGCATCTGATAGGGTGAAAGATGCAACCCTATTATTTCAGCTCTTGGATGAAGTTGTTATGGAGGTGGGGGTGGAAAATGTTGTTCAAATCATCACAGATAATGCATCTAATTATGTTCGTGTTGGTAAGATGTTAGAGAATAAACACAAAACCATATTTTGGACCCCATGTGCTGCACACTGCATAGACCTCATGCTTGAGGATATAGGCAAACTGGATTGGGTCAAGAATGTTGTAGAGCATGGAAAGAGCATTACAAAATACATCTACAACCATGCATGGGTCTTGAACCTAATGAGGAAAAGCACTGGGAACAGGGAACTTGTTAGGCCTGTCATCACGAGATTTGCAACACACTTCCTCACATTGCAATCTCTCATTTCCCAAGAACAAAACTTGCAGAAGACGTTTTCATGTGATGAATGGAATTCATCTAAGTGGGCCCGTAAACAAGATGCAAAAGACACCAAAAAAAGAGTTAATGATAGTGCATTTTGGAAAAAAGCAGCAGAGGTTGTGAAAATTGCTGAGCCCCTTGTTAAGGTGTTGCGGTTGGTGGATGGGGAAAAATTGGCAATGGGTTACATTTATGAGGCTATGGATCAGGCAAAGGAGTAGATAAGGGCAGCATACAAAGATAGAGTAGCCAAGTATGGGCCTATTTGGGAGATCATTGATAACAAATGGAACAATCAACTCCATCGCCCTATACATGCAACTGGGTTTTTCTTGAATCCAAAGTATCATTATAGAACTCGGCTAGGAGATGATCTAACAGGGGAGGTGAAAGATGGTTTGTATGATTGCATAGAGCGCATGATCCCTGATGAGAATGACCAGATGGAAGTACATCGACAGCTTACCTCTTTCAAAAGAGCCACTGGCACTTTTGGAAAAAGCGTAGCAATAAAGATGAGAGATAGCGACCAACCAGGTAAACAATTTCAAGTTTTATTGCTTAAGACTTTAAGTTCAATTGTTTAAGCTTTAACTTTTAACTTTAAGTTGTTTATGTTCAATTCACAATCTAATTTGTTAAATTTAATTTGTCCATGCAGCAAATTGGTGGGATTCATTTGGCAGCCATTGTGGTCTATTGCAAAAGGTTGCAATTCGTATCCTTAGTTAGACTTGCAGTGCTTCCAGGTGTGAGCGCAATTGGTCCGTCTTTGAGAGGATTCACACGAAGAAAAGAAACCGTTTGGAACAAAAACGGTTGAATGATCTTGTCTTCGTGCAGTACAACCTCCGACTAAGGCGCAACCAATTGCTAAACAAAAGACTTGATACAGATCCCATTGTGTTGGATGATATTGATCCAACCTCAAAATGGGTAGAGGAGACCCAACAACCAGAGTTTGGTCCCGATTTTGATATTGATGCAGTCACAGATGACTTGGCTTTGGATGCTGATCCATTGGGAGTAGGAGATGCAGGTGTAGAGCAGGATCCAGGCATGGCGGACAATGATGGTGGCATTGGCACTAGCAGTAGCCGACCTAGCCATACAGCCCGTGCTTCTACTAGTGCTATTGCTAGGGTCGTAGATGTCCATGAGGAGTCCGAATCTGAGGAGTCTGAGCCATATGTTGATGTTGAGCATTCCATTTCTAGCAGTGGTGCTGAGTATGATGATTGATTAGTTATGAGTCATGACTCATCATTGATCATTTTTTTCATTTTGGACTGTAGACTCTAGAGGATATAGAGCCTCATTTATATTGTATTTTGTTTCAGAATTTGAGATATATGCTATGAGACTTTACTATGAGTATGTAGTGCACTTGGTGCCATTTTGTGACCCATACATGGTTTATGGATTTCCGATTTATATATATGAGTAGACTTTACATATTATGTGTCTATTAGTCTAATGGTTTCACTTTCAAATATGCATATTATGTGTCTAATGCTTTGAAATAAGCTTGGAATGTTAAATATAATTGTTATGATTAAAATTGTAATTTTTTTTGTATTTTTTAATAGTCCGGTTCATTGAAATCAAACCGCTCCATTTCATTACCGGTTCTGGTTCCGGTCTGAGTTGACCCCAGACTGGTTTGATTCCTGAGTTGACCCCAGACTGGTTTGATTCCCGGTTCCGGTTATTAAAACATTGGTTGATACTAATGTGGTTTTGGGAGTGCAATGGTTGTATTCAATAGGAGAGCATACAGTAAATTATCAAATTCCTGAAATGAAATTCCAAGATTCAAAAGGAGTACTAAGGGTGGTGAGAGGGCAACACACCTATCCGAATCAGGTAGTTTCTTCCCACAGCATGAAGCACCGGAATAGAAAGGTTTTGGGAGACACTCCTCATAGAAGGCCACCTGATAGAGGAGGAACAAGTTTGCAGCATGGTAAATTGAGATTGCTTGAGGGCAAGCAATCTTGGGTGGGGAGGACTGTAATTTCCCCATTCAAATAATTGCATAGTAAGACAATCCCATCAATCCTACTAGTTTCCTAGGTTGGATGGGCACATTTGGAATTGCAATAAGGAAGCTAATAAATGATGTTTAGACATTAGAAGGGTTCAAGTATTTAATAAATAAGTTGAATAAAGAAATTCAAGAGAAATTCTAGGTGGCAAGTGGTTTTGAAGACATATGGAGGATGTGGGACCCACACTAGCTTGATTTTTCAAGGACACATGGCATCTCTCTCTTGCCAAATTCGAATTCATGAGAAGGTGAACATTCTTGGGTGAGTTGGTAAGTCATACACATGGCATTGAGCATCTTAGGTCGAATTGGGATGGATTGGTAACCTCCATGGAAGAGGAGTCAAATTGGAAGCTTGTGGACACTTGGGCTAGATTCCCTAGCCCCTATGACAACAATGATGGAGCATCTATGACATCTATGACAAATTGTAGATCTGAACTCTGACATCTGACCATTATGACATGTCAGCCCCAAAAATAGGCTCCAAGAGGGTGCTCATGGGAGTTGGAGAAGCCAAAGAGACCCCCACTCGAATTGGTGGAAGGTAGAAGGCTAGGAAATGTGAGACACATGGCAAATCTTCATCTCTTACCCTAATTCGAATTAGATTGAGTTTATGGATGGATTGGGAAGCTTAGAAGGCAAAGGATGTTTATAAAATACAAGGATAAACCAAGAGAAGAGCTTTTGATCATTTGAGAAAAATTGCATTTGTGAAGAGAGTGTTAGTGGATGACTAGTTTCTTGCCTTAGCCAATTTCGAGGGTGAAAGATTCCCATCCAAGTTGGTGTTTGGAGAGGTCACTCAGGTCTTTCATGGAACTTTAATGGAGTTTTATTTGCAGGTATCAGCTACAGGGCAGCTCGTGGTTTTGTTTAGTGCAACACCATCTCTCAACCATTTCCAGTTTTGAAGGCATATTCATGCTCCTTGAGGGAGGGCGTTTTTGGTGAGCTCTTGTGCTTCTTGGGAGAGCTTATCTTGATGTATTTCTGATTGTAATAAGCATTATATACTCTGTTTTTCACCTTCAGAAAGTCTTAGGTCGAAATACCAAGTGGTTGTATGTAAAAATGAAGATTCATGAGCAAACAATGTCCATTTCCCCACTACATTGATGTATGCCATTATAATGATGATGATTTCGAATAAAGGAATGTTTCTCTGATATATTTGTGATGAATGGACTGCCATTGATGTGTATTACAAGTTTCATATTCAGTACTGGAGCATTTGAAGCCATTATAGTCAGTTTATTTGCATTTGAAGAAGATTTGGTGCCATTTCCCCAAGGGTCGAATTAGTGGTTTTTGCTGTTGTTTGGGAGGGGTTTGGAACAAACTTAATAACTAATGAATGGTGCATTTTGGACCTTAATAACATCCTTGAGACATCCCCTACCTCTGTTCAGAAATTTGAGTGGGTGGGAAGGCATTTGGGAAGCCATTTTTTAGTACTTACCCCAGGGGGATTTGAACCCCAATTTACTAGTAAAATTGCATACTTGGTCCATAATATTAAGAGAGTTTGCAGAGGTCTTTTGGTGGCCATATATCATCCTTGAACATCATATTCAAGTCCTGACATCAGTCACATACCTTCTCAGAAGATTTGGGATCATTTGGGGCAAAATTGGGACGTAGGCATCAAAACTAGTCAAGGGTCGAAATTGGAAAAAAAGTGAAAAATTGGGCATTTTTATAAAAATTGAAAAAGGGACATTACAAGGAAGTGCTGCCGAAAATTCTGAGATTCAGGTCATCCAGGGCCTCCGGAGCAACATATCTCGAACCTGTCTCATTTGTAAACCTTGTAAGCCTTTGGTTCTTGATCTATCAAGGACCGAAGGCATCCACCTTAAAACTTGTAAGACAATAATAAAAGCATGTGGGCTACCCAATGCCCTCACCCCATCCTGCCTGGAGGATCCGCGTCGTCTCATTTTGGGGCGTGACTGTTAGATAGTTGTTTTTCTTTCTTTAGTTTAGCTTAGTTAGTTTATTTCACTACTTCTTTTTTGCTTTAAGAATAATGAACAGCTGACTATGTATTCTTGAAGTATACTGAAAGAGCTTGCTTGAGTAAGTGAAAAGGGATTCTTCTTAATGTAATTGTAACTTTAGAAGATATTCACTTGTATTTTAGATTGTTATTATTATTGTATTTTATTTGTACGTCCGACAAAGATGTTTGTTCCTCCGGTCGGGGATGTCATTATTACATTTGGTCATGTAAAGTCATTGAGGTAAATCCTCCCTTGTAAGTCGGGGCAATAGTTCCCCCTAGAGTCAGTTAGATTAGGGTTATTGAGTCCCCTATAGAAGTCGGCCTAGTCAGGTATGCTGGGGCCGACCTAGCAAGTGAAAAGGTCAAGTGAAAGATAAAGTATAAATAGAGAGTGGAGCTCTCTCATTTGTATAATACACTCACTCACAAGTTCACATTAGTGAGAGAGAGGACAAGTTCGCATATGAGGAAAAGAAGAGGAGCTGCAGAAGACCATCTTTGTTTTGGGGTTTTACTTTCGTGGTATTGTATTGGTGAGGATTCTATCTCTAAGGAAGTTGCAGGGTTTTCTCCTTTATGGTTTCCCCGAGGAAAATCTTTGTGTTTATTGTGTTATGCTGTGCATGTTATTCTTTCAGTTAAGATCCTAGATAATATTGATTAAAAGTAGAAAATCCAACACGGTTTCAGAGCTAACCTGAAAAGAAGACACTCTGCAGCTGCGGAAGCTAGGGCTTCTTAATTTTTTGACTTTCTCTCCACAGATCATCAACGAAAAGAGGCTAGGCTAACTCGCCTAAGGAGGGCGCATCTTTTCGTCGAAGCAGAAGTTGATTCTGAGAATTTTCATTTTTTGGCACCTCACTACTACCAAAGGAAAACTAGGGCATCAGATATTTTGGGTTTTTGTTCACTAATTTGGGGAAGTGAGTACATTGGGAAACTCGTCTTGAGGAGGCACATCTATCTGTCCAATCAAAAGTTCCAAATTCCAAGTTTGGAAAATTAGGGTTTCTTTGACAAACCTTAGGGCCAGCCAGCTCCAGAACCAATTTTGGCATCTACAAGTGGTAAGACCTAAAAGATTTGCTATTTCCATTTGAAGTTTTCATTAAAGATGTCTCACCACACCAAGCTTGATGATAAGCTTGAAGGGGCTGATAACTTCTGAGCATGGAAGTATAGGATTGCACTTGTCCTTGAAGAAAATGAATTGGACAAGTATGTGAATGAAGAGGTTCCAACACCAGAGGGAGATGAGGCTAAGGTAAGGCCTTACATAAGAAGAACTTGGTTAAGGCCAAGAGAATCATTGCAGATTCCATTAAGGATCATCTCATCCCACATGTGTCATCTTTGAAGACACCTAAGGAGATGTTTGATGCTTTGACAAAGCTATTGGAAAGGAAGCATATAAATCGGAAGATGACCTTGAGAAACCAACTCAAGAATGTGAAGATTCAAAATGCAGAGACCATGCAGTCTTACTTTACAAGGGTCTTAGATCAAGGAGCAACTTGAAGCTGTCGGAGAAAAGGTAGAAGGAGAAATTGTGATGACCACCTTGAATGGTCTCCCAAGATCATGGGACTCATTCATTCAAGGGATTTGTGCTAGAAATAAGTTAATCACATTTAGTAGGCTATGGGAAGAATGCTCACAAGAAGAAGCTCGACTTGTGGCTCGAGAAGAGAAGATGGGAGCAAACGATGATCAAGCTCTCACAACACACACCAGAAGGAATAATAACAAGAGGGAGCACCATCATCATAGTAAGAGGGAGAAACACCACCACCAAAGTCAGAGGGATAACTTTAGAAGATCCAGGAGAGATCTAACATTAGATGCTATACTTGTGATGAGAAGGGACACCACTCCAGAAATTGTCCCAGAAACAAAGGCTTCAATAAGAAGAGCAACAAGAAAAGACATCATGCTCACACCGCAGAAGATGATGAACCTCCAAGGAAGAGAGCCAGAGAAGAAAGTGATGAATCTTCAAGTGATGAAGAGTATGTCCTGATATCTGCACTCACGGGCACTGTCACACACGCAAGTAATGATTGGCTTGTAGATAGTGGGGCTTCCAAGCATATGCCAGGATATAAAGAATCCTTCATAAACCTGTCTGAATATGAGTCACCTCACAAGGTGAAACATGGGGATGATTACCAATACCCCATAAAAGGAAGTGGAGAAGCTTCTTACAAGCTAGACTCTGGAAAATCTCTGAAGATGAAGGAAGTCCTATATGTTCTAGGACTAAAGAAGAACCTTCTCTCCATATCAACAGTAGATGCAAAAGGTATGAGGGTTTCATTTATTGATGGCCAAGTCCTAATGTGGCCAAAGGGAAAGACTATAGATGATGCAGTTGTGATTGGAGAGCAAGAGGGAGGTTTGTACAAATTGAAGGGCCAACCTGAACAAGCCTTGGTCCATGACTCCATGGAGCCAAGTGAATTATGGCATAGAAGGCTTGCACATGTGCACTATAGAGCACTACCCATTGCAAGCAAAGTAGTTGAAGGACTTCCAGAAATCCAGTCAAAGCATGAAGGTGTTTGCAAAGGATGTGCGAAGGCAAAGAACGTGAAGAAAGCATTTCCAAGTAGCGAAAGCAAAGCGAAAGGAATATTGGAAATCATCCACTCCGATGTATGCGGTCCTATGTCATCTAGTTCATTGAGTGGGTATGTATATTATGTTTCATTTATTGATGACTTTTCCCGTAAGACTTGGATATACTTCTTGAAGAGTAAAGATGAAGTATTCAACAAGTTCAAGAAATTCAAAGCCTTGATCGAGAATCACACGGAGAAAAGAATAAAGACCTTTTGATCAGATAATGGCAGAGAGTTCACCTCGAAAGATTTCAAGAACCTATGCAGAGAATCTGGGATTAAGAGGGAGTTGACCACTCCATATAATCCGCAACAGAATGGCGTTGCAGAAAGAAAGAATATAACAATAATGGAAGCAACAAGAGAAATGCTTCACGACCAGGATCTTCCGATGCACCTATGGGCAAAAGCTGCGAGGACAGCTGTGTATGTACAAAATCGTACTCCTCATAGAGTACTAGACAACAAGACTCTAGAAGAAGTGTTCTTCGGTGAGAAACCAAAAGTCAGCCATCTCAAGATATTTGGCTGTCCAGTGTACATACACATTTTGAAGGAGAAGAGGACGAAGCTAGATTCTTCAGGAAAGAAGGGTATATTCGTAGGATACAATGAAAGCTCGAAGACCTACTGAATATATTTCCCAGGATTTAAGAAGATCGACATCAGCAGGGACGTAACATTTGACGAAGACTCAGCCTACAACAAATCCAGAAAGTTACCTGTTGAAGACACTGAAGAACCTGAAGTTCCCAGGATCAGAGATACAGCAATGGAAGAAGCGATTCCAGAAGACCACGAAGACAGCGAGATGGAAGAACCACAAGAACCTGTAGATCCACCTCGAGAGAAGAACTCCCACAAGAGGAAACCAACATGGGTACGAGAGGCAGTACAAGATGCAAAGAAGTATGGCACTCCAGAGGGGATGCACAGAGAAAGCAAGAAACCTAGGCCATACTCCAACTATGTAGCCCTGTTGTGCGACATCATTGACAAGGACATTGCCAACTATGAGGAAGCGGTAGAGAAGAAAGAATGGAAGGATGCTATGATTGTGGAGTACTAGTCGATCATGAAGAATGATGTCTAGGAGGTAGTTCCGAGATCAGAAGGGAAGTTTGTTGTGACTTCTAAGTGGATCTACCAGATCAAATATGCTGCAGATGGCAGCATTGAGAAACACAAGGCGAGGTTTGTGGCACGTGGCTTCTCCCAGAAGGAAGGCATAGATTATGAGGAGACATTTGCACCTGTATCCAAATACACTTCCATCAGATCAGTACTTGCATTGGCTGCAGCGATGAAATGGAAGGTACACCAGATTGATGTCAAGACAACGTTCTTGAATGGTGTAGTAGAGGAGGAAGTGTACGTGGAGCAGCCAATCGGATTTGAGACACATGATAGGCAGACTCATGTGTGCAAATTGAAGAAGGCCTTGTACAGATTGAAGCAGGCACCCAGGACATGGTATGGTAGGAGGGATAGTTTCTTGATGAGCTTAGGCTTTACCAAGAGTAAAGCAGATTCCAACCTTTACTACAAGGTTGAAGTGGGAAATCCAATGATACTTCTACTCTATGTAGATGACCTGTTTGTAACAGGAGAGGATGGGCTCATTGCAGATATGAAGAGGAAACTTGCCGCAGAGTTCGAGATGAAGGACCTGGGTATGATGCACTATTTCCTAGGCATGGAGGTGTGGCAGAATGCGGATGGGATCTTCCTTGGACAAGGGAAGTATGCAATGGAGATTCTGAAGAGGTTCGGAATGATGGACTGCAAGGCTATGGCCACACCCATGGCATCGAACTTGAAGCTACTATATGATGCTTCATTAGAATTAGTTGATGCCACGATGTATCTTCAGATGATTGGGTCATTAATGTACCTGACGAATACGCGACCAGACATATGCTTTGCTGTGAACACATTGAGCCAGTTCCTGACAGATCCGAGACATGTTCACCTGATTGCAGCAAAGCATATATTAAGGTACCTGAAGGGTACAGTTGATTATGGGCTCAAGTATGATGCGAATCAGAAGATAAACCCGCAGGGTTATGTTGATTCGAATTGGTCAGGCGGTGTCTCAGATAGGAAGAGCACTTCAGGATGCTGCTTCAGTATGGGATCCGGTATGATCTCCTGGTTTAGCAAAAAGCAGTCGTGCGTGGCACTGAGTACAGCCGAAGCAAAGTATGTTGCAGCTTGTTCGGCTAGTTGTGAGGCAGTATGGCTTAGGAATCTTCTGTCTGATTTGTTTGATCTCCACTTAGAGGTGACTTGTATATTTTGTGACAACCAAAGTTGTGTGAAGTTGTCCGAGAACCCGGTGTTCCATGACAAGTCGAAGCATATTGAGATCAAGTACCGCTATATCTGGGATATGGTGCAGAGAGGAGCAGTGAAGCTCCAGTATATTGCGACGGGCGAGCAGATAGCCGATGTGTTGACTAAGTCGCTAGCCAGAGTGAAGTTCGAGTACTCTAGAGAGAAGCTTGGTGTTCTCCAGATCGAGGTTCCTTCCAAGAGTAAGTGATGAGTCCGGAAGACGTAGATGCACATGGGCCATTCTCGCATAGTTGTAGGTTCGTGCCTCTTATGTTGGTAGATGCAAGGGCCGAGCCATTCTCGCATAGTGGTAGGTTTGTGCCTCCTATGTTGGTAGATGTAAGGGCCGAGCCATTCTCACATGTTGGTAGGTTCTTGCCTCCCATGTTGGTAGATGTAAGGGCTGAGCCATTCTCGCATGGTGGTAGGTTCGTGCCTCCCATGTTGGTAGATGTAAGGGTTGAGCCATTCTCGCATGGTGGTAGGTTCGTGCCTCCCATGTTGGTAGATGTAAGGGATCCCATGTTGGTAGATGTAAGGGATGGGTCTCGCATGGTGGTAAGTTTGTGCCTCCCATGTTGGTAGACGAGGTCTCGTATGGTGGTAGGTTTGTGCCTCCCATACTGGAGATGTCCACCGGTCATAAGACACTATGTGTGCGCCTAGGCAGGATCTCGCATGGTGGTAGGTTCGTGCCTCCCATGCTGGTAGATGCAGGTTGACCGTTGTGGGACATGTGATGTGCATCTAGGCTGTGCTCCGTGTGATGATGAGATGATCTGAAGACGATGAGGCGACAGTAGGAGACGCAGGTGTTTGTAGAGGCAATGTAATGACTGTTCCTGGGCTGTACCTACTCGATGGCTTGTTCGCAGAGATGATGAAGACCTACATGAGGGCTAGGCCTACATCCAACATGAAAAAGGGCTAGCTCTGTAGAACTTCCTATGACGAGTAGATTCGAGAGATGTCACCAATCGATGATCGACATGATGAGGGTTGCAGCAGCGACGACGATGATCTAGTGTTGATGATGATGTTCCAACATTGATGATGATCCAGAGACGAAGACTTGTGTCCAGATGTGTTGATGAATGTGTCAAGAGAATACCTTCCTAGTTAAGAGGGAGTGTTAATGTAATTGTAACTTCGAAAGATATTCACTTGTATTTTATATTGTTATTATTATTGTATTTTATTTGTACCTCCGACGAAGATGTTTATTCCTCCGGTCAGGGATGTCATTATTACATTTGGTCATGTAAAGTCATTGAGGTAAATCCTCCCTTGTAAGTCGGGGCAATAGTTCCCCCTAGAGTCAATTAGATTAGGGTTATTAAGTCCCCTAGAGAAGTTGGCCCAGTCAGGTATAGCTGGGGCCGACCTAGCAAGTGAAAAGGTCAAGTGAAAGATAAAGTATAAATAGAGAGTGGAGCTCTCTCATTTGTATAACACACTCACTCACAAGTTCGCATTAGTGAGAGAGAGGACAAGTTCACATAGGAGGAAAAGAAGAGGAGCTGCAGAAGACCATCTTTGTTTTGGGGTTTTACTTTTGTGATATTGTATTGATGAGGATTCTATCTCTGAGGAAGTTGCGGGGTTTTCTCCTTTATGGTTTCCCTGAGGAAAATCTGTGTCTATTGTGTTATGCTGTGCATGTTATTCTTTCAGTTAAGATCCTAGATAATATTGATTAAAAGTAGAAAATCTAACAATTCTTAGTCCTTATATTAATTACATCACATTTGATTTGTTGTTCTTGTAATGAATTAGACCTGAAATTCCCATATGCTCTCGTATCCATTGGAAGGGCCTGCCTGAGTTGGTGGTTTTACGATCAGAAAAGGACTAAGGTGACTAGCTTAATGGGGCGTTCCACAAATAATTTACCTTTAAGAACTCGGAAGGTCCCGTTGAACAACACTACAGAGTTATGGGGCTACTTTAAGCAGGTTATGCCTCGCCCCATTTGACACTTGGTGTAGTTGCAATCGTGCTCAGTTCAAAGGGATAAGTTCTTAGTGGGTCAAACAAGAACGAATCCACTAACAACCATCATCTAATAATAAAACTTATCAAGAGCACTCGCACAACATTTCTTTCAGCTTTTCAATTACTTGGCACTTGTCTATTTACTTATTATCTCATGTCAAGCTTTTACTTTCATGATGATGATATCTTAAGAGTGCTGTAAAGTAATTGATTGTTTACGCTCTTGTGTTTAAACCTCTAAACTCTTAGATCAACTTTCATTTTCATAACTTAGCATAAAAGCTTTGGTTTCTTTTCTTAGGGACCACCCCCCTTGGCTTCGCTAGGAGTTGGCCTAGATGGAGGAATCAAGTATCAGGTGATAGCACTCGACTCGAGACTTGCCCCCAAGGACGCACCCAATGGCTTGAATATTTCTACCATGTTACCCGAGGTGCATATTAGGCAGCAACACCTGATATGATATTGTATATGCAAAAGTGTTCATATTAGCATACTTGTTAGCTTCATTACGTTCTTAGAAAATTGTAAAATTAATTTCATGCATTTTGAGAACTACCCATATTGACAATTTTTGTCAAATTATGGCTACAAGCATTTTTTTGTTCATTTTTTAGAAACATCTAAATCACCCTTTCAAAATCTGATTGTGCAAATTGTTCCCTTGTGAATAAACTTTCCAATGACTATAACTATGTCCATTTCTGATTTTTGGGCAAAAAGTTACGGCCTTTCAAAATTACCAATTTTGCCTATTTCTGCACCTTTTTTATGCAAGTCATTTAGCATTAAAAACCAACTTCAGCCACCTCTGGAATAAAATCTAGGGAGAACCAGAAAGTTTTTTCTATCAAGCGCCAATAATACTTGGGACAAGGATTACCCACTAACTTTCGAATATCTAATCCAATACTCCAGTTAATTTCTATAATTTTATGGAATTGACTACTTTTAACTTTTGCATCTTTTCCAGATTTAGTTATTTTACAAAAATAACTCTCCCAAACTGAACATTTATGGAAAAACTTCCTCTAACCAAAGTTGTTTGTTTTGATGAGTAGGTAAAATGTCGAGTTCACAATTTTTTTGCTTTTAACATCTAGGGCCAATTTTACCTCCTCCAAGTTTTCCAAAATTGCACTTATGCGTGCCCAAACAATGGATTTTGGCCTTCTCTTGCACCTAAACTTCATACTTTTGGAATTTGGCCATAAGCCACTAGAGTTATCTGTGTGCCTGGACCACAATTGCACCATAACAATTTCAATGCCAACAAGTCATTGGGTATTGGCCTTTACAAACCACTATTTCCTCATTTATGAAAAACTAGAGTAGAGTGGGTCTACACTTCTCGATGGAAATTTGTTAGTCTCCCTTAATGGCGTCGAAATGCTGCAGGTCTCATCGAATTTTAAGCTAAACTGTCCTTGTTACGGTCAAAACTATTTTTCTGGTTCTAGACTTTTTTTTAGCTTTTCCATACTATTGATGTGGAAGGATGTTGACGTGGGGTGACATGTGGTTGTCCATGTGGCAGTAGGGTCCTATGTGTCATTACCAAGTGTGACTATGTCATTCCTTGCCTTTGCCATATCATCATGACCCTTTTCCTTACCATAAATGGTTTCCCGATTAACAATAAGTGGTTTCTCGACATCGGATTCCTCCACATGGGTCATCACATGCGTAAACCATCATCTCCGCGAATGGTTCAAGCATGTCCTTTCATGGACCTAGATTAAATCTCAACCATTTGTGGAAGTACCCCTCGGGATAAGGTAAGATCATATTTTTACGTGCAAAGGATCACGATTGCACGATGCAACATGTCTGATTAAATCTTAGCCGCTTGCGAGAAGGGTACACCTGCTATCATCTGATCAACTCCCTTTGTGTGAATGGTCATGATCTCACAATGAAACATGTGCAATTAAATCTTAGCCATTCGCAGCATCCGCCCTTGGATTAAACCTTGATCACTTTAGTATGCGTGAATGGTCAGGATCGTGTGATAAAGACCTGCACAATCAATCCTAGCCATTCGTGGTAGGATCACTCCCGTTAACATGCGGTCACTTTCACGTGCACAAATTGTCCAGATTGCATGATGCAACTTGCATGATCTAATCCTAGCCATTTACGGTAGGCCATGATCCACCTAGTCCATTTGAAAGCCAACAAGGCATTCGACCCTGCCACCTATGCACACATCTGATGTGGTTGGTCCACGTCACATCCCTTGTCCACATGGCTCTTCCATGCCACACTTTCGTCCACGTGGCATGGGTGGGGCCCATCTCAAATTTTCCAAAATTTTTGAATTTTCATAATTATGTAAAACCTTAATTTGGTAACAAGAGGCTTAGTATGAAATTACACGCCCTTTTCCCCCAACTTGAAAATTTTCTGTCACGTAACAAAACCAAATTTTTCACTGTGGTTCTACCAATTTCAAAAATTTCCCTCAACTTTCATAGGTCAATCCTCCATTCCTGCTGATATATCACAAATTTAATACCATTGCTCCATTAAAACACTATGTGTTAACTAAAACCATGTTTTTCATAGAAGTATGATGTCAAACACTTCTTGTGCTTACTTTGCTCTTTGCTTGTAATTGTGGATTCCGACCCATACAACATTGATTCTGCAACCAAGAGCTCTAATACCAATCTATGACGTCCCCATCCATCATACCGACCATATGAGGGGGGTATTTATTAATTTCAAGCTTATAAATTTCGCCCCATGGGCCATAATACAAATTCATAAATAAGAAATGCATGAGCAAATTCATATATGTAAAACACAATGGAAATAAAACTCCATACACACATCATGCATAGACAAGCATATTCACCACAAAAATTAAATAAAATCATTCCACATTCATATACAAAGATAATACTTATCTTTTAACAAAGAAGATCCAAGCAACCAAATCTGTAAGAGTGATTTTCCACCCAACCATGGGTATCAATTGTAGATACTACCCCCATGCCGGGCTATGAGGCCACCAAGACGAAGGAAACACATACAAACACATACAAGCTTCTTTCTCATCCCACAACCCATTTGCTCTCATGTTTAGCCAAGCTTCCCACCTCTAAGCATTTACAGGGATCTTACTCAGCCATCCCAGCCATGGAACTCTCTTTTGTTGCCCCACACAACAAAATGAATGCATTTCCTTTCACTGCTCCATAGTTCTCTCAAGAAATCCAACCCTTACAGTGCTTACCAGTGTATGCAGAAAGAGTCCAACCTGCTGTACGTTGTTGGTGAACCTCCTGTAATACTAATTCATGGATTTTCAAGCATTCAGGAGTAGCAAAACACATGGGTAAAGGTTCCTATCTTGCCTAGCCTCTATGCTCACGTACAACCATTATCTTTTCTTTAATGTCTGTGATTTCCCTTTCACAATTCGAATTTCTGGTTATTTCACAGTCTAGTATGATAATGGCAAATGGAATGAACAACCTGAAAACTCTACGTAGTGTAAAAATATGTATGAGAAAATGGATGATAGACTCCAAAGGAGATGAGAGGATGCTGAAAAGACAACTGACATAACTCTTAACCATAGAAGAAAGGACTCTTACAACTTTCATAGAAGTATATTCATCACATGCTTCCATAACTACATGAGGAGACTTTTCTCACCAATCTCAACATGCATTCAATGATTGGATTTAATAAATAAAAAGGAGGTAATTGTCTCATTTAAAGCACATGGAAGCACAAGGATGAGTTTTAAGGTTGACACTTGGCAATGGAGGATTTAATTTCCCATAGGCCTCTTTTCCTCTTCCCCTCTAGTGGAATCATAGCCCCTCTAGTTCTCTTTACACAACCATCTTGGACCATTTTATTATTTTTCCAACATTATATTTACATAGCTTTCGAGTTAGCATGACAGGCCAAGCACATGGTCCATATAGAAATATTTACATATACATGCTTAGCCATTCACTAGTCGGGCCTTGGCCTTGAGCTCTGCACTAGGAATCCATACTAGCATATTTGCATGATTTACATGATTTGATTTAATACATTCCAAGTCAAAACCAAGGGTATTCCATTCTCCCTGCATTTGGCCACCATATTTGGGCATAGAGATGCGTCTATCAAGCTGGAAACAAGAGTGTGATCCCAAGCTTGTATTGCATTTGTGAGGGTGCTAGCCAGCTCTTGTATGATGTTAGAGAGGGGTGTTTCTGCATCATTTGAAGAAGAGTCTCTGTGTGGAGGCATTGTTCAAGAGCGATCCCTGAAAACTATTAGTGACTGAGAGGAGCAGAAACCCTAGCCAATGGTGCCCTAGGGTGAGAAGTAGAACTGTCAAGGGTGAGTCCCAAAAAAGGTCTGGGGAGAAGGCAGCCTCCAAACCAGATCTAGGAGAGAAAGCATTTGGTGTGAGAGGGTGGTCTCCAAGGAACCCAGATCAATGATGGTTGTTTTGGATGGGTGCTGAGCCAAAATAGAAATAGAATGAATGGCAAGCTGAATATAGCTGTTCTGGGTGGATGCTGAGCCAAAGAGAAACAAACAAATGCCAAGAGCAGCTGCAGTGGAGGGGCAGATCTCAGGCAGCCCAGTGCTGGATCTATTCTGGGTGGGCATGGAGCCAACGAACTAGATTCGCATGAAAATCAGGCCTGAATCATAGGCTCAGATACCAAGTGATGAGGCTCACTGTTCAGATCTTGGAAGAAAACTCCCAGACAAAAGAAGAGATCGGAACAGATTGCTTATCCTCTATTCATCTGGCAAAAGGCAAAAGTCTTGTATAGATTTACAAAGGATCCATCTGAGTTTATTGATTGATGGAGTCAACTTAAACTATTCATAGAATTAACTAAATCACTTGCATGCAGCTCAAGGATGAAGTTGCAGTTCTTTATTAAAAACTACTCAGAAAACCCTAGAGATGCATCCTCATGGGAGGTGTGCTCCTTATCATCCTTCCTTGTACCCACCCCCTCTGTTCCGTTAAAAGATCAAGATGTTCTTTATCCAGTTTATGGCAGTAATGCATTTGACATTCATGGCACTAATTTAGTTTCTCGATCATGCCACTGTCCTCTTGCTTCCATTCTTTCATTTGGACAGTGCCCATCTTGAAATATCCTCACCATGATTTCAAAGTTATAGAAGTTCTTTTTAATTTTTAGATTCATGTAGTTTTAATATTGTGATTCTGTGATGGTTTTGATTCATAACTTTAAATTTTAAATTTTTTTATTTATTATTAAAAAATTCTATTTGCATTTTTTGTGCTTGCCGTTTCCCCCACTGTATCTGGCTCCTGGCTTTTCAAAAATCTGGCAGATCCAGATCCATATCCCGGGAACTTAGTTTAATACTTATTGCACATTGAATTTTTGTAAATTGAAGGCAGTTCTCACAGTGATTTATGTTGTTTTATTTCCTGCAGGATCATGCCCTCACAGGGTTCTCTGATACTGGGCCAGACCTTTTCAGGCATTGTCAAGGTTCTGCTATTGGAGCTACTATCAAGGGACCAAATCTTGCCATCTCTGCAGGAAAATATATTTCAGGTTGGGGTGCTCACCCATCTGGATCAGCCACTGCTGTTTGTTCAGGCACCCTCGGACAAGTATTGTTCCAACCCGTAGAAAGCATCATATTTGCATTTTCTGGTTTGAGTGGATATTTGCAAAGTTTTCCCCATCCCTCTTCAAAATCTCTACACTGGAGTGAAATTAGCCCACTTATATTTTCCAATGTCTGCTTGAAAGGTACCAATAGCTTTGGTGCATCATCTAGTATATCATCTGCTCAATATCTCAGCTTACCATCCTTGAGTTCCAATTCCAAGGGAATTTCCACACATTCAGTTGCTTTTTCAGCAGAGGGAGAGTTCAATGAGAGTATGCAAATTGGTGGGTGGCTGCAGGCGGACAGGGAGGATTGGCTTTGCAGATCAGGTAGAAAGTCCTTGCAATGGGCTCTTTGCCTTTCAAAAATTCCTGAGAATGGTTTTGGTTGGGGTTTAAGTATAGGCCAATCAAGACAAGATCCATTTAGCATGCAAAGAAGCCAGGAGATGCATCTTCCTGATGCCAAACGTCCAGTTTCACAAATCCAATTGGAGGCTTTTTCCAAGATCCATTGTGGAAAAGGCTTTACGCTGCAACCGGGATTATTATATGTCACAAACGACAATGCCCGTACTCCCGCATTAATGCTTAGGGCAAGTTGGTCTCTATGATGCTCATTCCACAATTTTATGTATGCAATATAATTTCTACTCATGCCACAAATTGTGGCAATGCTGTATAAAATCAAGAATGTGCTCAATTGGAAAAAGTATTATTTACCCCACTTGTGGGCCCTAAGTAGAGTTTATGCTCAGATAAATACTCTATTAATAGATTTTGATAAAGTTCCAAATTGCTTACGTCTCTGCTCGAGCTATGGTTTTGGCACCATCCACAGCCAATTCTGAATGGAGTCAATCCAATCTTTGTTGCTGTCTATTTCTACCAGCAAAGGATGAAATTTATGCAATTATTGATTTTCACTGGGATGTTACAAACCATAGTTACTGCACTCGGACTTGGTTTGGACTCTGCAAGGAAGGCAACTTGATATACTCTGCATGCTTGGCAGAGTGGAAAACAAAGCGAAAAAGAAAACAATAATGGAGGAGGAAAACTTATTGACGAGAATTGACTTAAGCTACTAGGCATACTCAAGAGTACTTGACAATAGTTGGGAGGAGGGTAGGAATTTCATAAAATTTTCACCCATCATTTTGATGGTTTTGACACTATCTTCAGGCGTTTTACAGTTTACTCTGTTTTACTTGACGGGGAGCTCAAAATCTAAGCCATATTTGATGGCCACGGCATTTTTCCCGTCAAATTCCAGCATTGCTTGGGAGTCTGGCAAAATGTTGGGCAGTCAATACTTTGTCAATGGGGATTGGAGGAGTATTGTGTGGAGTACTCATCCCCAGGCCATATCTTTCATACTTACTATGTGGAGTAGGATAATCTTTATCCAAAATGGTCTGGATTATTCATTTTTTTTCAGGTGAAATGTAACAAATCTAACAGAAAATTGAGTGTCAAATATAGTCTCATAGATCAAAGTGTCAGGAACATAGTTTTTCCATGCTTTCAAAAGTTTTGAGGATCTTTTTGAGGATTTTTGAATGGACTAAATGCCTCTTAAATGGACTAAAAGCCTCTAAAATTCCATAAACAACTTACAATTATGCCTCTTTATAAATATGTTTGTAATACCCCAATTTCGACCCTTAGGAAATATTGGCTCTAATGTAAATATTGTAAACACACGATGTATGTTTCCCTAGCGTGGAGCTCAAGGCCAAGGCCCCGCTAGTTTATGCTCGGATTTTATTTAAATTAGACACGCTTGATATTTTGTTACCCACGTGCTATTAAGCCATGGGATATTGTAAATTGATGTAAATATTTAACATTGAAATAAATACCCAAAAACTGGCTATGGAGGCAACGAATGAGAAGGGGCCACGTGTATCCACTAGGGAGTGGTGAGGGGGCTATGGGATTAAACCCTAGGCTGCCATTTGTCATTATGAGAACCCATTGACTTCCCTAGGTGACATTAATGCCTGCTGTAAGAAGGTGGTTGAGATTTCAGCCCATGGCTTCAATGGAGCATGGGCAGCCCTGAAATTCGTATGGGTGGGCATGGGCTCTGATTACTTGGGCAAGAAGTCACTCAACCTCATGGGAGGTTGCTTCATTCTCACCCCATTCCATTGTGAACCTACCTAGCATCATTCCCATCCAAAAAAAAACGGGAGCCAACAGTGAGGAAATCAGAAAAACGCGACCTTGAGAGAACCCAGATTTTGAAGGACCAAAAAACGTCCAGATTTGGCATGGGACAGGGAAATCCAATGGGGGATCCATTAGCATGAACCTTGGGGCGAATTTGGGAGCATTAGCTACCCCGAAATCAATGGGAAAACCCAGTTTTTGCAGCTCAGAAAACGAGTGACGGATTTGAGTGTTTAGTGAGCAGAATGGTGAGAACCCAAGTTGGGATTGACTATGCAGAGGTTGGGTGTGCTTGATAAACCCAGTGAAGGCTAGGATCTCAAAGATCAGCAGCTGGACCTTTCTATGCCCATCCTGAAGAGCACTGGAGGGAAGAGTTTCCTGAGGGACTGTGTAACAGAGAAGGGGATCTTCCTTGTGTTGGATGTGGTAGGTAATGTGGGTGCCTAACTGTTGAGCTCACTTGAGATGCCTGTAGCTCTGTGGTTGAGCTCACTGGCTTAGCATTACCCTCCTCTACCCTCTTGGATGTTTGACTGAAACCATGGCTGTGAGAGCACCCAGCTAGTCCTCCTTAGTGGATACACAGCCCAGCTCGGGGGTGACCTCTCAGCTGAAAGAACACAAGCTGGACAGAGGTCTACGGTTGGGAGGAACGTTGCCCTTCCATAGCCAGTCGTTTGGACCGTTACAATTCAAGATAAGTATTCTGTGAATTAATCTATATACAGTCTGTGTTTGCAATGCATTTAATCTGAAGGATTAATTATTCCTGTTAATGAAAGGAAATGCATCATATTTTATGCAGTATGATAAATTGTCCATGCTTAATGAAATTAGTGACTGTTACATGAAATGAATTAATATGGAATCCATGCATGGCATACGAATGAGATTGGGTCTCTGTATGATGAATCATTCTCTGCTGTGATTGATATGATTGCAATTACTGTCTGTTTGAGTGCTTGTTAGCATGTTCATTCCGCTGTGTTTTATATGGAAACGAATTTGCATATAGAAGTTTTAATGTTAGGAATTTATGTGCAAAAATTATTGGGGCTAAGTCTCCGATAAGCCCGTGTGTTGTTAACGTTTCCTTCCGTGCAAGGGAATCATGGAAGGGGGTGTTACAATGTTTTAATTCACAATTTGTAATAAGGAGGCATGACTCAAAAGACATACATTATTATCATTTAATGTCATATTATTTCGTAAAAGATGTACAATTGTTTAGTATTTCCTAAAACATATTATTAAGCGGTAGATGATATTGAGAAATTAATATAACCTTCTCATTGAGAAATTAATATACCCTTCTCTACAATATATAAATTTCCTTTCTAATCCAAAATTTATTGCAATTCCAAATAGATATAATGAGTTAGAGAAATTGGGCGTCAACATTTTGCCTTTTTTTTATCTTGAATAATTTTAAATTGAACTTTCAAATATCGAGGAATAAATTTATTAAAATATGTAGATGTTCAAAAACATACCATGAAACAAGTCTAAAGGCTTATTGCTGGGTGCGAGGGCTTGCTCCTCATGACTTCAATGTGTGATCTCTTTTTGATGGGGCCCACTTATTGAGGACATTAAGAAAACAAGATATATATTGATTCTATGAAATAACAATATGTTTCTAGATAATTGCGAATGTGATTTAATTGACCATATGTTTATAAGATAATTTACGAATAAAAATACTATTTTGATATTTTGATTAGAAAATGTGCTTTAAAAATGAAGTTATATATATATATATATATATATAAAATTAGAATGTAACTTTTTAAATATTGATGGAACATAATTGTAAGAGATGAGAATTTTATTATACTTTATAATCAAAAGAAGTTAGTGACAATCTACATGCCATGAGGGTGACAAAATCATTGAGTTCCATTAAGAAGATCTTAATAGTTAAGCAATGAAACTTGAAGTTTATATGGATTTTATAGCTTAAACTCTTTCCTCTAATGTATCATTTACCATATGGTTGTTTGTGTAAGTTAAGATATATCGATGAATCTTTAATCGAGCATTGGTCTAACACCCGCTATAGGTCCCTATTGCTTCGTTCCGCCCTTGGATAACTTCCAACCAAAAATTTTCTTAATGAATACATGCCTAGGTTTTCAAAACATTATGTTGAACATATTTTTCTTTCTTTAAGATTCTAATTACATTAAATCACAGGGGATTATTTCAAAATGAAAGAGTCATTTTCTAGTGAGATGATGTCATGGCAAGTATTATTTCATTGCATAACATATTCAGTCTCTACCACATGTGCTATTGCCTTCATACAATTGTCGTAGGTCAAAGTTCCACACTCTGACATGGATCTCATTCATACATTTTGTAATGCTAACAAGGCATTGTCGTACACCTTGAAATTTTGATCTGTACACCTCAATTATAAAATTGTGCAACTTCAAAACATGTTTGACTGTCTTATCATTTCCTCAATTATTAGTCAACTAAAAAAATTATAACATCGAGTAATGTTCTAATTTACACGTGATAAGAGTTCATTGGTGCAAGACACAAACACGATAAGTTAACGAGAAGATTTCATCACAATAAATTATAATAAGCTCATGGTTATTGACAAATGTTAATAAACCCATATATTTACATAAGGGTTGTTAGAAACTTGAATAATAATAACAACAAATTTTGCACTACGTGATAGGTTAAATGTTGCAAATGAGAAACTGAATGTCTTTAAATCCCTAACACTCATAAAGTGTAGACCCATTGTAATACATGAATTCACTTAACCTGACCACATAAGTCATAATAAAGCGAACTCTATTAACCACAATAGAGCCAAATGTGTGGCCACATTGACTAATAAAATTTACATCATCGACACCCCCTTTTAAAGTTTAGAAGAGGCACAAGAGAAAGATGATCCATCACATGATTTTCACAATAGATATGGTTCTTGGGCCATTAGACATGTTTTAAGTATAAAAGATAACATATTATGGCTCAAAAGATGGTTTAAGGGCTCTTGGACCATTAATATTACCCAAAACTACTATTTAGACCTTGTAAAGAGCAAGATATTTCCACCTATAAATGGTTCTCGGGCCTAGACATGGTATGAGGAGGAATACCGATGTCTTAAGGTGTACAAGATGCTTTTAGGGCTCATGAACCAAGTGTGATATCAAAACCACCAAAAGGCCCTGTAAATGGAATGATTGGCCTATAGATGTCATATGGGTACCATTTTGATGTTTTACACTCCAAATATAGTTTTTAATTCATTGACCGTGGTTCAAGGAGGAACAACAATGTCTTAGGGCCTTAAATATTCTTTTAGAGCTCATGGACCACGAACAATGTCCAAAACCACCACAAAATCCCTATAAATGGCATCTTTGACTACATGTGTCTAATGAGTATTATTAACAATGCTTTTCACACTAGAGATGGTTCTTTTGGCCTTGGACATGGTTTAAGGATAACAAGTAGCATTGTAGATCCTAGAAGAAGATTTTAGGTTTCATTGACCATGCACAAGATCTAGAACCATGACACATACCCTATAAAGGGAAATGTCTATAGGTCTCTTATTAGCACCATTATGAGGTTTTCTTCACACAAGGGATGGTTCTGTAGCCCCTAGTCATGGTTCAAGGAGGAAGACCAACCTCTTAGGAATATCAGATTTTTTAGGGCTCAGAGACCATGCATAGGGTCCAAAACTACCACATGACTCCGATATGGGGAATATTTGATCTATGACTGTCATATAGATGCCATTAAGAGGTTTTACTCTCTTGTGATAGCTCTTAAGGCCTTCAACATGGTTTATGTATAAAAACTAGCACCTCTATGCCTACAATATGCTTTTAGGGATCATGAACCACACATGGGATCCAAAACCACCATCTAGGCCTTGAAAAGGGAATCATTGGCCTACATGTGTCATATGGATACCATCACAATATTCATCCACTTGGGATGGTCCTTGAGTCCTTAGACATAGTTTGAGATGGAACACCAACATATTAAGGTGTAAAATATGCTTTAGGGCTTATGGACCATGCATAAGGTCCAAAACCACCACACAACTTACAAGACTTATAATGGAATCTTTTTCCTACATTTGCCATATCGATGCCATTACAAGGTTTTATGAATTATGTATGATTCGTAGGGTCTTGGCCATGGTCTAAGGATGAACACCAATATCTTAGGTCACAAAATATTATTTTAGGTCTCATGGACCATGCACATGGTCCAAAACTAGTGCCCTTATGTTGTAAAAGGAATTTTTGTCCTATATATGTGATATGGGTTCCATTACAAGGTTTCACACACTAGAGATGGTTATTGAGGTGCTAGACATGGTTTAAGGGTAAAACTTAGCATCTTGAAGACTAAAAGATGACTTTAGGGTTCATGGATCGTGCGCATGATCCAAAACCACCATACAAGCCTGTAAAGGGAATATTTGGCCCACGTACGACATATAGGTGTTATTATGAGTTTTATGCACTAGTGTTGATTCTAGTCATGGTTTGAGTGGGAATGCCAACATCTTAGGCATAAAAGAGTCTTGCACAAGGCGTCACCATGAATCTTTGGCCTACATGTGCCATATGTTTTCCATTATGAGGTTTCTTTTAGGGTTCATGGACCAAGCACACGATACAAAACCACCACACAAGCCCTGTAAAATGAATATTTGGACTACATTTCTAATTTGGGTTTCGTTATGAGGTGATGTTTACTAGACATGGTTATTAGGTCATTGGACATGGTTTAGGGATAAAAATTGACATCTTAGAATATATAAGATGATTTTAAGGCTAAAAAACCATGCATGTGATCCAAAACCACTACAGAGGACTTTTAAAGAGAATATTTCTCCTGGGCATGTCATACATCTTCCACTACTAGACTCTACACATAAGGGACATGGTTCTTAGGGCCTTAGACATGGTGCAAGCAGGAACATTGTTGTATTATGTCCTAAAATATATGGTTTTAGGGCTCATGGACCATGCAAAATGTCCAAAGCCACCACAAATGCCATGTAAAGTGAATCTTTGGCATACATGTGTCATATGACAACATTATGAGTTTTTGTACACTAGGGATGGTTCTCAATGCCCTTGCCATGGTTAGAGGAGGAATACCAATGACTTGTTCCTAAAGGATCCTTGTGGGGATCATTGACCATACACAAGGTCAAAAGCTACTACATATATCAAGTTGTAAAACGATTATTTGGCCTACATGTGTCATATGGGTGCAATTACAAGGTTTTGAGCTACATATATGGTTTTTGATCCTTGGACATAAGCCAAAGATAAAAATTAATGTCTTAGGGTCTAAAAGATGCTTTTAGGGCTCATATACCATATAGAGGTTACAAAACCACAACACAAGCCTTGTAAACTTTGGCCTACACGTGTCATACACGCATAAGTACAATGTTTTGTGCAACAAAGATGTTTCCTTGGGACCTAGTCATTTTATGAGGATGAAATAGAAAGTATTAGGGCCTAAAATATGCTTTTAAGGCTCATGGAAAGATTCACATGGCCTTAAACACCAGCGAGGCCCTGTAAAGAAAATATTCGGCTTAAAAGTGTAATATTCACGTCATATGATTTCCTACATTTCATATTCTTACTTAGTTTTTTGACTCATTGTGAAAGTACCTCAAATACTTCCTCCAAGTCAATGGATCGCTATCATATTTCCATTGCAACTAACATGTCTCGAGAGATTTTTTTGATTTCCCACCAACCTTGGGGTTAGTTGGTGACATTCAAGGGTTTGTGGGCATCCATTAATGGTGAACCATGGGTAGAACTATGGCCAATGTGATTAATATAGATTAATGTAGTCAATATGATCAACCTTGGAAAATACAATGAATAATTCTAACTATAACTAACCAAGCTCAATATGCTTTATCAAGATTAAGTGTAAAAGAGGTCAATATGGTCATTGAGATCTAGGTGTTAGTTGGTTTATTTTTATGGGCTTGGTAGTTAGTGGTTTATAACCTACTTACACACTAATCCACTAATCCATAAACCCTTTACACACTAACTCACTAACCCTTAACCACATACCTATTGAGACACTACCCACTAACAACTAAACCACTTACCTTGAATCAATAACACATCATCCTATTAACTCTTTAACCATTAACCCCTATCCTACTCACTCATTGATGCCTATCATAATAACTCAGTAACCCTTGAACAAACCGTATGAACGCTTTAACCACTAAATATATTCCATAGAGTTAGAGGATGTTATTTTGGATGTTTTAGAGGATGTTATTTTGGATGTTTTTGAGGATGTTATTTTAGATGTTTTTGAGGATGTTATTTTAGATGTTTATGTAGACTAAATTAAACATAATTTTATACATAAATTTGAAAAAAAAAAAATCCAAACTAAGCCAATTTATTGCTAAAAGAGACCATTTTGATGGATGTGGAGCTTTAGATACATATTAGACATTTTTGTTGGGATTCAACTCACCCAAAATCCTATAATGTATAATTCACCAAAAGAAAAAGAAGAAAACATGGCAGATCATATATGAGGCAAGGTTTCATACATTAACAGGAAGTATTAATTCAAAAAGGTCTCCAAAGTAAGAATAACCAAATCCTCTATTTCAACTTGGGAAAAAGTAAGAATAACCAAATCCTCTATTTCAACTTAGGAAAGATGAAAGAAAAGAGCATTACTGTGATGTTTTGAGAGGAAAGGTGAAGACCTTTGATACTAAAGGTCAACCAGAAACCCAACACAAATCTACAAAATTGAAACACATGGAAAAATCGACAACTAGATATAATAAAACAAGTAGGGCTTCAAAATAAACAACAAACAAGATATGGCAAAACACTTTCAAAATAAACATATGAAATACATAGATAACTCATATTTTTTTCAAATATGAAATACATAGATAACTCATATTTTTTTCAAATATGAAATACATAGATAACTCATATTTTTTTCAAATATGAAATACATAGATAACTCATATTTTTTTTTAATATAAATAACCATTGTGAAAGTTAATAATTAAATGATCATTGTGAATGTTAATAACAATTTGTAATCTGTTTGGAAATCGGAAGAAGTTATTAACTATCTATGATCTGTTTGGAAATAAGAAGCCTTCCTTTGATAGAATTTTTTTTAACAAGTGAGCCACATAGTGGCAATGTCCCTGCAACAGTAATTGTTGCAGGGTTAGAAGTGGCTCAAATGCAGAGCAAGTGCCATAGAAGGAGGTGGAACAAAGAACAATTTCATTGCGGTATGCAACCAAATCTATTTCTCAAAAAATAAATTACACATGCAATGTGGTCATATCAACTATAATTCAAGTCAAAAGATATGTTATAGCAAATCTATTTAAAAGTTGAGAGTTTTGAAATGCAAGTAAAACAAAATAATAACCTAACGTGTTTATGTTGCCATTCTTATAACAATAATAATAACATCCATAAGTGAATACTGCAACTGGTGATCAAACCAAGTTGCAGACCAATACAAAACCATGGAATATAAATAAATATAATATTTTTGTCGAAAACACATTGTTTTTCAACCACTAAAGCTTATATAAAATTTTTTCCCATTTTTTGCCAACTTTGGATATGGCAATTAAGGGGGTTGTTCAATTTTTTCCCTACTCTATTCATTCTTTGTGCTCAATTAGTAGAAGTTCCTTGTATATTGGTGATCATATACCTGTACAGTGAAAGAACAATTAATAGGAATTTCAATAAACAATTTAAGCTGAGATTACAAATGCATAGAACAATAATTCTAACAATATTATTTGTAAAATAAACAAAGGCATTAAACAATGCTGCAAGAGTTTTAGAGATCTGTAATTTCAAATGGCTATAACATACAACCCAGATCAAGAAATAAATTTACAAAAACATTTAAACTTGTGCTTAATTAAAATTTGATGGAATATCTATTTTGCCTTTAGTAGAAAACTAGACAAATGTGTCATCGGGATGTTTAAATCTTCATGTAACCATTTGTGAGAAAAATAAGGTGTTCTATACAAAATAAGCAGCTCAAAGATATTTGCGAGCATCTTTTTAAATTACTTTTAGTTGATGCCATTATCCAACAAGAGAACAAAACGCCATCTAAAGGTACATGGTATCTAGACCCAAGCACTATGAATCACATCACACAGAATAAGGTTTGCCCACCTTAGATATCAAGGTCATGTGGCCAAGGTTGCATTGTAAATTCTCAATAAAGAGTCTTCATGAAGATGCCTAATGGGTTAAAAGAAAAAAGTGCATGATTTGGTATATGTACTAGATTGTGATAAGACAAATGCATCCAAAGAGTAAAGACATTGAAAAAAACATTCAACAAGAAGGTAAATCTATAGCTTAATGTGTACAACAACAAAACAACAAACATTAGTAGTGTAAAACAACTCAAAGAAGCAACTTTGACACCAGATGTTTGACTGCCTTGATTGTTATTTTACTTTTGAATACACTGATGCAAACAACAGATAGAGTCTTATCAAAGATGCATGAACAACAAGCAACAAATTTGAGTAACAATTAAAGGGTCAGAGTGGCAATGATAATTGTGCTTCTCTAACCACCTACTTGGACAATCAAGCATCGACAGTTGACACAGGAATATCAAACACAAATATTTCCCAACCCCAATTGTTTACAAGCATGACCTTTCACACAACTTCACAGTCCATCCTTTATCTACCGTAAACATAGTTGCATAGCTTTGCACAATGCGTCTTGATAAGCTTACTTTAATCAATAAGCAGATGATAAATGTGACTAGGGCACCGCCGTGTTTTGAAACACGTTTGATCATATTTTCTTTCACAAAATGAGCGAAGTTGAATTTATCTTAGCTTCTTTGTAGCAAGGGGAAGGCTATGTTCTCAAGAGCAACCCTAACAAAGAAGATATTAATACAGGAGGCAACCCTAGGAAACCACATATTAATTCCATACAAAAGGCCATTGATTATAACAAGTTGCTTACGAAATTCCCTAGTTCTGTTCTTCAAATGGATGGGGGCATTATTTGCTTAGGCATGTTACTCTTCTTGAATGCCAACAAACGAAAACTATGGGCTAGGGTTTTTCCACAATCATATCCCAAGACCATACAAAATTTTCTCAAAACAAAGCCTACACACAACGTCTAATTCAAAATAACCAAAGGAAGGGAACGCTTACTCGACACAGGCAACTAATTCACAGGCGACCCTCCTCATTTCCGCTCACACACCCCCAACAATGCAGGCACCGCATCTATCACCAAAACAAAGCATCAATGCTTAGGTATCTGACCACGCCAAAACCCCTACGAAAGCAAGAAGGGCCTATGCACTCTGAATTACAAGTGTATGAAACAAAGACTCGTTTTTCCCCAGAACTGTAGCCCGACACTGTATAAAATTCCCTTAAAACAAAGGCTACACACAACCCCTAATCCAAAATAACCAAACCCAAGGCACGCTTACCCGAAAAATTAGTGCCATTTGCAAGAAAAAAACCGAAGCACCTAACTCAAGAGTGACCCTCCTCATTTCAGCTCTCACACATCAACACATCAACAACTCAGTCACTGCACCTGTCACCAAAACACATCAACAATGGTCATGTATTTGCCACGCCAAAACCCTTGCGAAAGCAAGGAGGGAGAAAAAATTGAGCTCTCCCCAGACAATGGTAATGGAATTAGTGAAAGTAAAAACCCCTTCCGAAGCAGCCAACCAACAATCAAAACTAGACAACGAGCACACAACCCAAATTCGAACAAACCATGAATCACAAACACCGTGGCCAAGACATTGATCACCTTCTGCCAAAAACCGACGAAAGCAAGAAGGTGGGGAAAAATTTGAAGTCTCACCAGACAATGGCACCACTAAAAAGCACGAACCCCCACGAATCACAAACACCTTAACCTCAACTCAACAAACGACAACAACAAATGAAGTGAACACGACCACCAAATACAGCCCGTGAACCCTCTAGACTGCAATTACTGACATTACTATCCTGCATAGGCCGAGTGCCCTCCGACGCTCTGCCAGCTCCAACAGCCGGTACAAAGGCATTTAAAATAACAGCGTCACCCCGCTTCTCCGTCCCTTGGCACAAATCCGACCTTAGGGCTCAACATGGACTTCAAAAAATCTGCTTCAATAAAATTAATGAGATAGCTGCGTATTTTTCATCTTGGGGTTTTCGGAGTCGCCCAATCATATGCAACAATGGTTTGTTGAGAGCAGTTTTGTGCAAAGAGAAGGGCAGTATCCTGAGATTTTTCTCTTCATAGCTGCATCTTGAAATAAAAAGTACAGTCCTTTGGCTAATGTGTTTGACTTAGGTCCAAGTTTTAGTTGAATCTAAACTTATTTTCCTTTGGATATCAGTGCTCAGAGTGTTCGATTGTTTTGTTCTTGCATTTGAATGGTTAATGAGTATAATATGTCCGGGAACGCCGCTGCCTCCCAGGGGACGGATTCCATGTATATAGGGATAATGGAGAAGTGGAAGGATATCTTTTATCGTCATCCATTGCAAGTATGTATCTTATTATCTGGTTCGGCGCTGGAGATAGGTGCGGGCAGTGTGGTGCTCACTCTACACTACGCACTTCCTTCCAATAAAAGTCACACCTGGATGATCGCTTCAGGCTTTGTTCTGGTAACCATTCCAATCTTCATATGGACTCTACTAATTATTTATATTGTCTTCTTCCATGAAATCATGGATTCCATCTTGTAACTCCCTCGCTCACAATGGAGATCAGATAGAGCGGGTTCAATTAGACAAATATGAATTGTTTTCTGCTGATTTAAAATCTGTTTCTGTGATGTCTCCAGCTTTGCTACATATTTCTAATATTGATCATATAGGGGGTAAATAAATAAGATGAAAGAATTTTGCAAATATTAAACTGATCTGGCTGAAGAAAATGGATATATGTTGGTGTTTGGAAAATCTTTATGCTTGTAAGAACGATATCCTTGATGTTATGAATTTGATATTTATGATTGTTTTATACGTATGGATTATTTGTATGAAATACTCGATAGCAACATACAATCGAACCGATAAAAGTGTTACTGAATCAACACAATGGAATGACATTATCAATTAGTGGATTGCCCAATTTGTTGTTAAGTACTTGCATGGCGTGGAATTATGCTAAAAATTAAATTGCAGCATAACCCCTAAATGAAGTACATAAATCAAAACAAATGGTCCAGAAGAACTCATTGAAATAAACCCATTAAAATAGTAACTTGGAATGGAAGAAATGGTAACGAGTGTAATGGGGCGGTTGATGAATTTATCCAAATTATGATCTATAAAGTTGTTTGCCCAAAGTGATATAGGAAGTTCATTAATTTTGATGAAATCATTATTACATGTATACGGGGAAACTGATGAAATTAATTCAGGGGAGAAAGTACTAGAATAGACTCAGTGTAACACCAAAAAATATCTGAGTGAAGATGATGAATTTTAACTAGAACTAAAACTCTCTTTAGAGTGAGATCCATAATCGATGTCAGCATGGACCATTCCAGAAGGTTTGAGCTTATCTTGATTGTTGATTATTTTTTGGGCTTCTTTAAGGGCCATCCTTATCTTGATTGCTGATTTCTTCCATCCAACGGGCATGGATTAAAATCAAGCAAAGTCAACCTTTAACTTTACTCCATGCCTTTGCTTGACTTTACTCCATGCCCATTAGATAGAAGAAATCAGCAATCAAGATAAGGATCACCCTTAAAGAAGCCCACAAAGTTCTAAAATTAAGTGAGTTACCCAGTTACGGCGGACAGCACAAATCAAATCAATGGATGACATGAAATTACGACGGAGGATGACATGAAATTAAAAAAAGAGGGAAATTGACCGGCAAAGATACCAACAACCAGAAATGTATGTTACAACCTTCATGTTAAGTTCCAAAACATAGCGAGAAATCGAAACTAAATTGATATTCCAGAATATACTTCAGCATCTCAGGGAGATTGAAAACGGTATGAGATGTTTAAAGAGGGAATTGTAAAGAGGAAGTTATTAAGTGGATAATAAAAGGTTAATTTTGATTATAAGATTTTACTTTATTAAATATTTTAAGCAGATCTCTAGCTTATAGAAATTAGTTACTTGTTATCCACTAATTATAAGTGAATTATCCATGAAACAAGAATCCTCCCAAATGCAGAGGACACAAGAAGCCTCCCAAATGCAGAGGACTACGAGGGACCGGACCAAGTAAGCATATTTTGGTGCAGATTCGAGCCTTTCAAAGGTGCCTCATGCTTAAACGGTCAGACTCTTTGAAACAAACAAGCTCTCCTAATTAAATCACAAAATCACAGTTAAATAATTGATAATTCTTTAGTAACACTTAACTTCTGATCTATGGGTATTCACTCATCACAAATTAATTAAGTAACTGCCCTAATACCCTAATAAATAAGATTTGAATTATCATAAGCTAAAACCCGTTGAAAAGTTAAAAAATGTCATATGCGCTAGAGCTCAAGCGTCATTGTTTCAATCTATTTTTTTTTATGATTAGCATTGGATGGCTAACTTTAGCATCAACAGCAAAATGAAGAGATATCTTAAGATAGATCCTTACTTCTTGGTCGATCAACAAGTATCAGCGTTGTTGATATATCAATCAGGGTCTTCACTTCTGACCTATACCTTTCACCCACTACATATTAAGTAACTGCGCTAATAAATAAGATTTGAATTATCATAAGCTAAAACCAGGTGAAAAGTTGAAAAATGTCATATGCACTAGAGCTCAAGCGTCATTGTTTCAATCTAATTTTTTTTATGATTAACATTCGACATGGCCAACTTATAGAGCCTCACTTCTTGGTCGATCAACAAGTATCAGCGTTGATATATCAATCAGGGTCTTGAGAATTAGGGTTAGAGAAGGTCATTGGGATTAGTCTCGCTCCTCTCGGATCGACTGCTCTAACGTAGCTCATGGAGAAGAAGACTCGTCATCTTCAGAATAATGGATTGACCGTAAATGTATAAAGTTTTGTGCAAAGAGAAGTACAGGAAAATTATTTCGTGGATCTTTTCCTAACGGAATCGCCAATCTGTTGAGGTCATTTAGCCACAAAGCTGTACCAAATTAACCTACTTAAAAGGTTTTTCCTTTTAATTTGGTCACAAAGGTGAATCACTTTTGTAATTTAAACTTTTGTATGTAATATTTGGATTCAGGTGATTTTTTTCAATTTTAGTGTAAAATGATCGTGAAGTTATTGATTTTTTAGGATACCATCAACTTGAGATCCAATAACCAACCAACCAACTACAACTACATTAAATAACCACATTAAATAACATACAGCAAGCTGAATACTATTCATCCCATCTTCAAAGGTGAAGGCAAATCCAATGCAATGAAGGCGATATCTACGTTGCAGTGACTTAATCCTGACGTCCTCAGCGACCCAGTCGATCAAGATAACGACGTGGTACTATTTTCTTGCGTCACGGCGGCGCGGGCAGTATGGCACTCTTTAATGAAGAACCAGTGTTGTGCCGCTGATTTTCTTGACTCGCTGACCACTCATAGAACTTGCATTTGCGTTAGATTGGAAATCCACGAATCTAGTCATCATGAATGTGAAACAAAATCCCATGATAACGTGATAAAGCTGATTTTCTTTCACCGGCTGCCCAACCACAGAACTTGCGTTTGGAGACTCGATTTAGTACGCATCCCAGCACCATGTACCATGGTCGGTGACTCATAAATCTTGTGAAAACTATTGACTGATTTTCTTGACCGGCCGCCGACCCACAGAACTTGCGTCTTGTGACTGAATTTGGTACACATCCCACCACTGTAGGAGATTTTAGAAATCTTTTGAAAATTACTGCTGAAGTGGTGCAGTTTTTTTATCCATTTTGTGTAACTTAATTTTTCATTTTCTTGAGTTTTTTTATTGATTTTCAGGTGTGACAATCCAAAATGATGCCACATCAGCCACAAAGTTGCAAGTTTTCTAGCAGAGTGTATTTTAGTCTATTTTTGCTTGGGACCAATGGGTGAACATTGATGTGATGTGACTTAAAATGAGATTTCAAATTTCAAATATTCATTTTATTTTAAAATGTAGGGGAGAGACTCCTATTGTTGTGCGGGGAGCAGTAATGGTCATGGTTTCTGTCACATCAACCACCCATTGAATGAACATTCCCAATTCAAAAGAAAACCATTAAATATTATATTTATGCATAAATATATATTATATTAAGTCCAAAGAGCATTCAATCGCTGATTAGAACAACATATGACAGTCCCTTTAATGCCAACTTTACAAACCATCATGTCCAATTGTGACAAACTCTGTCCTGCCATAAATACCAAATCTAACATCAAAACAACCTATCATGCTTAATCTACTAAGTACACCCTGGGCATCACATGAGCCCTCATGAACCCCATTTGGAGAAGCAACATTCAAACAACAAGACACAGTGTTCCATCACCCATTACCACCTGCACACTGCAAGTAAAATAAGGGTCAGCATCTTGTCCAGGATTCATCAACAACTTACACATACAAACTCAATAAATGATACCCACCCAGTGAAAAATAATCAAATCATTCATTAAACTCTATGAAATCAAAAGGATCAGCAAATACGAATTCTCGGATTTGCCCACTAAAATCAAAACATCCATTAATCAAATTCCCAGCGCTGCCCAAAATCAAATCATCCATTAAACTCAATGAAAGCACATGGATAAGCTAATACGGATTCTCTGCCCACTAAATCAAACCATCAATTAAACACACTAAGAGCACATGGATCATGCAAATACAAATTTCCAGCCATTGGATTGGTGCCAAATCAACCCCAGCCTCCCATTCCCATAATCATCCTTGCAATCCATGTCAATTCCAGCCAACAATCATTTTTAACATAAAAAACTATAAACCAACTTCTTTGCATACAATTGAATCCATTTGCATTCCTTGGATTCAAGCAGTGCGTCTACGCTTTCAACTTCCTGCAAACTGTTCATCTATCAACAGGACTCAACCAGTGCATCAACACTATCAACAATATGCAAACCATTCATCAACACTATCAACAACCCATCAGTGTGTGCACAGTGGTTCAGGTATTAACATTCACTTATTTCATGTATCCATTCAATTAACTATCTAAGTTTTCATGTATAAGATTTGATGTGCATTGCAAAAAAATATCTAGGAGTTTTGTGATCACTGAACAAACATTCTATGGTGTATAGAGGCAAGCCACAAAGACATAGACCCATGAGGTGCACTTTCACAACCAACACCAATACTCAATTTATTCCATCCTTCGGCATACTCTGTAATGATTCTAATGCTTTCTCCCCATTCTTCCTTTAGTGCTGGTTATTTCATAACCAATTCAAATTTAAACTTTACATGGACGTATTTCTAACCTCAAATGCATCGAATGGGTTCCATCTTCCTAACACTGTTGCCTATAATTAACTATCTAAGTAGTGTTACAACGTGATACCGTTGTACTAAGTATTGTTTCGACTTGATATGACATAACTGGTTTAGCTTATAATACTCACAGGTTAACCATTGCAAAAGGATACCCTATTAAATGTTACATATATGGATTGTGCAGATTCTCGTAGCCATGGAAAGAGTCAATATTGCACCTCGTACAAGGGGCACAAGGAAGCGGGGTACCCGGGTTGCCTAACTACGATGCACATCATCGGATGAGGACATGACCCATGGTTCAAATGAAAACATTGCTCCAATAAATTCTGAGAATGGTCCTGTAGAAGAGGTAGATGGTGTGGTTCCACCATCAACGACAATGCCATCATCACCCACAGTGCCAACATCGCCCATATTTCCACCATCTTCTACAGTGCAAGGTGCCATTTCAACGAAGGAAATCAATGCTATTAAAGGATGGACAAAAGAAGACATGCTGGCTGTAATTGACGATGTCGAATTCAAGGGGTTTTCAGTTAGAGCAGTGGCAAAAAAATATGGGATTGCACCATCCATTACTGGATAAATGGCTTGAACCATACCAAGAGGAGAGGCCCTCTTATAGTCATGATTGAACAGGAGGAGAAGGAGGTGGTGGTGTGGTGTAAGGAGATGGCCGAATTGGGACATGGGCTAGAGTTGATACAACTGAAATAAACTGTTGCTCAAATCTGTCAGGGGAGGCCAACCCCATTCAAAGATGGGTTTCCAGGTAAGTCATGGTGGGTTGGTTTAAAAAAAAGGCATCCAGAGCTAGTGCTACAAATTGCAGAGGGCCTTGATAGAGACAGGGCATTGAATCTGTGCCCCATAGTTGTGTCCAAGTTCTATGACACTCTTTCTTTTGCATATGAGAAACACTCTTACGCTCCATACCATATTTGGAACTGCGACGAGACAGGGTTACAGGGATGAAGGAATTGTGGCATGTGGGTAATTGCAAAGAGAGGGAGCCAGAATGTGCCAAAGATTCTTCCCAAGAGCAGGGAGTGGATAACCATTTTATGCTGTGTGAATGCAATTGGTATGGCAATCCTGGGATTTTATTTGTTCAAGGGCAAAACTCGGCGATAAAACTATATCCAAAACTGTGAACCTGGAGCGTGCATGGCTGCACATCCCCATGCATGGATGGCTAAATAACTTTTCCTAAATTGGCTTTGTCACTTTGCAGAATTTGTACCAGGCGGTGTCTCCCTTGAAAACAAACACCTGCTGGTTTTAGATGGCCATGGAAGCCACATTGCTGTGCATACCATCGAGGAGGCAAACGGGTTGGGCATTGACTTGTTAACACTTCCTGCTCACACCACTCATAGGTTGCAACCCCTGGATGTGAGTGTGTTTGGGCCTTTCAAGGATTTTTTTAGGTTAGAATGTGCTGCATGGATGGCGCAGAACCCAAGGGTAGAGGTAAAGAGGTTTGAGTTCGCTGAGATTGCAAGCAAGGCTTTCAAAAATGATCTCACATCCTCGAATGTCAAGGTTGGATTTAGGCGAACATGTATCTAGCCATTGAATTGTGATGCTCTTATGCATGACACCGGTTGTATTCAAGCATTTGCTATGGATGGCCAAGAAGATGTGGCTGGCGAAGATCTTGAGGACGTCGAAGAGAATTTGGATGGGCAACAAGAGGCAGATGCTGTGGACAATATCATGTCCCTTTCTCAAGGAAACTACCAAGGAGTTGGTGTTGCTACTGATGATGAACAGGTCAACGCTATACAATTTGATGACAAAGCAGCGGAAGATAACATGGGGCTAGGTGGTCTATCCGGAACACATGTGGATTCTCTGGCACATACTAGTGTGGTTGATGGTTATTGTAGTCCAGGAAGCAACAATGACACATTGACATTGCCAACCCAAGTATCCCAACCATCATGGATGGCATAGGCCATGTTGAACTTGAACAAACACATTGGAGGTTCCACCAACGATGAAAGCATGAACATGCCTTTGCAGTCGACAGTCATACAAGATGAGATTGTCCATTTTTATGTTGATGGTGAGTTGATAGAAGAACCTAACATAGACAACGAGGATGCAGTTGAAGAATATACGGCAACAAAAGAACCTCTCATAGCAGAAGAACCACTGCCAGGGAACACACCAAGGCTTGGCCAATTCCTAAAGTTGCCAGTGGAGAGAGTGTCAATGCAATGAAGGCAAGGAAAGACAGACATTCTTCGATTGGGACTGAGTTCACAACTACTCACTTCAGAAGAGTACATAGGGCCTTTTGGTTGAATCTGAACAAAAGAAACATGCTTTGCAGGAATTAAAACAAAGGAAGAAAGATATTGCAAAGGAAAATAAAGAAGCAAGGATGATTGCAGCTGAACATCGAGCACAGGAAAGGATTGCAGGAGAGGCTAATCGACAAGAAAAAGAGCACCGGAAACAGTTGGAAAGGCAAGCAAAGGATGCAAGGAAGGCACAACAGATGAACCAAAATTATGCAAGAGAAATCAAGGAAAGGAATGTGATGGCTGATACTACAAGAACAATCGAGGAAAGGAACATGATGGCAGGATCATTAGAAACATTTGCAAACAATGCACGATTCTACCAAGATCTTATTAACATTCAGATACCCCGCTATAATCAGGCAGGTTTACGCCCCCCCTCTATTCCTACTAGTGCAGGGGCCTATTCTATGTTATCTTATCCAACACCTGCAATTATTCTAGGGGTCTGAAGCACAATTAAGGAATATGGCTATTCAATTCCTCCTTGGTTGCAAGGAGTAAATTAGCCTCAATCGGTTTCCACCAACCCCACCCATCCTAATCAATAATGCACAGTAAGGTCACCCTACTTGGCTCAAAATGGAAACCCAACAAGAAATGATGGGGAAGGTGACCAACCTCGTGAAGAATAGGATATCTGGTGTATAGGCTAACCAAATGCTATTTTGTTCTCAAGGCATTTTCTTTTTTTTTTTCATCTTCAATCAAGCATGATGAGGGCTTGACATAACCTAAAACCTAGGTGATAGTTTTCATATAGACTACAAATCCCAGGCATTGACATCTACTACAAATAGAGCCATTGTATTTCAGTACTATTAATATAAAGTGCAGTTGTTTTATTATAAATGAGCAGGTTTTATTTATGATTGTTTATTTCCATTCTATGAATGTTGATCATAATGGCCAAAGGAATCTAGGCTATAATAATAATATAGGATACAATAACCATCACCAGAATAAACCATAATTCAACTGCCAACACTGAAAGCAATGCACAAACAATCACACTGAATGACAGGCCATGCCAAATTTCAGAAATGTAATCAGACACAATAACAATATATTCACAACATTTTCTTTTTATGCAGCTTCAATCAAGGATGGCGATGGATTGACATAAACTAAAACCTAGGTGACAGTTTTCACACAGACTATAAATCCCAGGCCTTGACACCTAGTACAAAGAGAGGCATTTAGAGCAGTACTATTAATATAAACTGCAGTTGTTTTATTATACATGAGCAGGTTTTATTTGTGAACGTTTTTATCTCCATTCTATGAATGTTGATCATAATGGCCAAAGGAATCTAGGCTATAATAATAATATAGGATATAATAACCATCACCGGAATAAACCATAATTCAACTGCCAACACCGAAAGCAATGCACAAACATTCACACTAAATGACAGGCCATGCCAAATTTCAGAATTGTTATCAAACACAATGACAATGTATCCAAAACATTTTCTTTTTTTGCAGCTTCAATCAAGAACGACGAGGGCTTGACATAATCTAAAACCGAGTTCAAAGTTTTGAAACCTACTGCAAATCGCGGGGCTTTATATCTACTACAATATGAATATGAATATGAATATAAAGTTCAAACACCTACTACTGCAAATTTTGCAGCAATATGAATATAAACTGCAGTAATCATAACCAAAATGTATAACAATATTGCTCCCAATAATCCATGCTACAATAATCATAGCTAGAATGCCTAACAATATTTCTGCCAACACTGAAAGCAACCATCATTCATCCACACAATAAGACATACCATGCCAAATTTCAAAAATTGTCAACCAACACATTTACAATCTATTGTCTGCATATGCCTAAAAAGAATTCACGAACATAAGCCAAAATCCAAATCTAATCTATAGTAAAACCACAGAATCTGCTACGAAACCCTCCACCGCCAACCCTAAACAAAAAGTATTTTAACTACTGTATAATTTCTATATAACTAATCAATTAATTCATTGTTGTAATGTTTCCTTAAAAAACAAATAGGTGGAAGCATCACCAAATTAGCCAAAGGCTCAAATTACAATCACGCATATCAACCATACCCATAACAGTATGCAATAACCACACAGGGTTTGAAATACATTCAAGAGACACCCATATTCATCCACGGTCTGCAATAGCCCTTGTTTCTCCAAACATTTAGACCAACGGTGTCAAGCATACACACTGCCCTTAGAACCAGAGACACCCAAAATATTTCAACAAGTTGAATCATCACATAATTACCCAAAAAATGGTCTGCAGTAACCAGACAGGGTCCGAAATATATTCAAAAATCACCCATAATCCACCACGATGCCTGGAAAGAACGAAGGCCGAGAAATCCATTAACATGCAACCATTTTCCACCAGGGTATTTTTTAAGGATTCTAATATTATACTTAAGTAAAGTATCCTAGGCGATTATTTCAGATAGAAATAAACATGTATATACATAGGTAGGCGGATATTAAATATGAAACATACACTTTACTATTGAAACATGTAATTTTTGGCAAATATTATGATGAAAAAACATATTTTATGTAAATATAGGCGATATTAGATACTAAAAATGACCAAATAACGAATTTATTTTTTGAAAAAAATCCCCAAAAATAGCCAATTGGCGAAATTTCGCCGTTAAAAATTACCCTATTTTCCACCATAATTTTGTGCAAACATACCCTAAAAACCTCCTCACAACCAGAGAAACCCTAAAAACGAAAATAAGTTAAGGTATTGCAACAGTAGCCAAATATCGGTATGCAATTATCACAAATACAACGTCACTGTCACAAAACAAAGAAAGGTCGTCCCCGAAACAAAGCAAGGCTTGCAATTACAATGACAATACAACTAGGCAAACCCACCAAGCACGACCATAGATACCCAAACAAGCCCGCTTCCAGAGACACACATGCAACCACAGAGCAACTATTCCAAAGGTATAACAAAATCATCCATAAGGAGGTGTAAAGTGTTGATAAACACTGTCAAGAAGTTGGTAAGGACGAAACCCTACCAGACGAGTCGTCGGGGCAGTGCCAGTTGCAAGATGGCTGAAGCCGACGCCCGTCGAACCACCACTGTAATCCGCTCGCCGAGTAAAAAATGAACCCGTTGTCAACCACCTTGAACCTGTAGTTGGCACCAAAGTTTATTGTGACCGAGCTAGTTAGGACTGCCAACTAGAAGCATAACGCACCTTCGAAATCCACTGCCAAGAAAATCCAAAGGAATGGCCATGCCACAACTCATATCCCACACAACTGACATACATGTATGGCCGCCCAAAACTCAGAGTAGGGCGCACAATCTTGTGTTCTACGGGTCTCTGAATAACCTCCCACTAGGTATTGGCATAAACTTACCAAAATGTGGATGTAATGGAACCCCGACAGACCAGTACCGAGGTGGCGGAATGGCCACACATTGGCCCCAAACAAGAATACACGGGGTGGTGGAGTAGCCCCTGCAAAATGCTTGGACGAACCTCAAAAATGGCGTTGAAACCCTAGTCTTCAATGCCGCCACCTGCCTGACACGCGGTGCCACCTACTCCACCCTTGTTGTACAATGCCTAGTCACTACCAAGTGTCCTTCAATGTGGCACAAGGGACCGCGCACAAGTATTGACGTCTCTCCCCTAGAAGAAATTTTTTAATAAGCAATTTTAAAAACATGAAAATATTGACAATGACTTGTACATAAAGTACTTTTATGAACCACTATGGTAGTTAGTTTTTCCACTCTTAACTCCACCATTGGTTCACCTAGTTACATCTATCCCCTAGGTGTATTTTTTGGAAGTTATCAAAGCCTATCATAATGAAGTTGTTAAAGTGGAAATGACTAAGTTATCATTGGCTCTGTTGAATTTTGTACAATATATAGCTGATCATTGAAAGTAGAACAAAGTCTAGAAACAAGAGAACACAAAGAGTAAACTCCTTCAAAGATGATGAAACAAAAAAAATAGTCTCCTCCTCTCTTTTGCACACTTGTGAAAGAATGAGCAAATTGCTTCGTGATTATTTCTTGCCTTTTTTATATATGAGAAGTGATTGAGGTGTTGATTGTTTATACTTGTTAATGGGTGGCCTTTTTCCACATTTCCTGGGAAATGACTTTTATCTTGGTATAATAAATAATTGTTTATTATTTCTTTACTAGTGAGGATACCTCACAGAGCTACATGCATCAACAACCCCTCTTAGCTAGGGAGGTATTATCACATTTGAACACATTTGAACATCACAAATTGTCTTGCACATCTTGTCAACATAAGAAAGATCTATTTATGTTCATGTGGCTATGACCAACATGACATCCACACAACTCAGTTCGTCAAGAAGTGTGATCAACATAGTCCATATAGAACAATGAGGAGTTCACATAGAACAATAGTCCACACATGACAAGGAGTCCACACAGAACTCAGGAGTTCACACAGAACTCTTGTTGGTTCACACAGAACCTCTAGAAGTATGATCAACTCAACTCACATCAGTCCACACAGGAATAGGAGTCCACACAGAACTCATCTTGGTCTACACAGAACCTCATCTTGGTCTACACATAACCACAGTCCACATAGGACTAGGAGTCACACAGAACTCATCTTGGTCCACACAGAACCACAGTCCACATAGAACTCATCTCGGTCCACACAGAACCATCAACACTCCCTCTCACTGAGGGAATCATTCTCCATCACTCCAAGTCGTTCACAGAAGTATACAAAATTCAATCTGGAGAGAGGCTTAGTGAGAATGTCGAAAACCTGATCATTAGTCAGAATATACGAGAGCTGGACTGCTCCTCTCTGTACCATGTCTCTAATATAGTGGTACTTGATTTCCACTTGCTTTGATTTGTCATGAAATACAGGATTCACTGAAATCTTAACACAACTTTGATTATCACAATGAATCACGTTCGGCTCAAGTATCTGACCAAATAATCCTGCAAGGAGTTTTCGAATCCATACTACTTCCCGAGTTGCAACACTCACTACAATATATTAAGCCTCGCATGTACTCAGTGCTAGTGAGGTCTGCTTCTTGCTGCACCAGGAAATCACGACAGAAACCAAACTGAATCAACACCAAGAGGTGCTCTTCCTATCCACAACACTCCCTGCCTAGTCAGAATCCGAGTATCCATGCAATCTCATATTACTACCGAAATCATATCTCAATCCGTACCTCACAGTTCCATGCAAATATCTCAGCACATGCTTCGCAACAACCCAATGTACCTATCTCAGTTCACACATAAATTGACCGAGAGCACTTACTGCAAAATAGATGCCTGGTCTAGTGTTAACTATATACATCAATGTATCGATTAGCTGTCTGTACATGGTGGGATCTATCAGGTCTGACTCGAAAGCTGAGTTACTCAACTTCTTCAGGTTTTCCTCCATGGGTGTGGTCATGGACTTATAGTCCATCATACCAAATCTCCTCAAGATATCAATGATATACTTCCCTTGACTCAAGAAGATCTCATCTTGTATCTACCACACCTCTAAAACCAAGAAGTAGTGCATCAAACCAAGGTCCTTCATCTTGAACTCAAAGGATAGCATCTTCTTGCACCACTCAATAAGTTTCTCGTCTCCAGTGAGAAACAAGTCATCAACATACAATACTAGATTTAATGACTTACCATCCACAACCTTGTAGTAAAGGTTGGAGTCTGCCTCACTCTTGGTGAATCCCAGGCTCATCAAGTAATTATCAATCCTAGCATACCATGCACGTGGTGCTTGCTTGAGTCCATACAGGGCCTTCTTCAGTTTGCACACATGGTATTCCTTCCCATGAATCATGAAACCCTCTGGATGCTCAATGTAGACTTCTTCCTCAATCATACCATTGAGGAAGGAATTTTTCACATCTATATGATGTAAGTTCCATCCCATATTTGAAGCCAGAGATATGATCGACCTAATAGTCATGTATCATGCAACTGGAGCAAACATCTCATCATAATAGACTCCCTCTTTCTTAGAGAATCCTCTAGACACAAATCTAGCTTTGTGCTTCTCAATGCTTGCATTGATTGCATGTTTGATCTTGTAGATCCACTTGGAAGTCACCATTGGCTTCCATTCAGGTATCGAAACAATCTCCCACACATCACTCTTCATGATGGACTGATATTCTTCCATCATTGCATATTTCCAAACCTACTGGCTGGCTATCTCCTCATAACTAGAGGGCTCAGTATCAATGATGTGGCCCATTAATACAACATAATCCAATAAATTCTTAGGTCTCTTCCTTTCCATAAGGGTACGACAAGGAGCTACATATTGCTCTGCATCCTGTAAAGTCCGACGAGCCCAGATAGACCTTTTCCGGCCTACAACAATATCTCTAGGAACATCTGTCAGCTCTACTGGATCAACAACATCAACATGATTAATCAGATCTACATGATTGACTGGAGGTATGGGATTCCTCTGAAATGCTAAAGAGGGAGGGGGAGATGATACCATCTCCTTTTGATCTTCTTGCTCCTCACTGTCACTCTCCATGGGAGATCCTCTAGGTCTTCTGAAGGCTACCTCCTCCTTGAAGGAGACATCCCTATTGACCTCAATCTGTCTTTGTCCTTGGATGTAGATCCTATAAGCCTTTGAAGACTCACTATACCCCACAAATGTACCCTTCTTTCCTGAAGGTTCTAGCTTCGTCCTCTTTTCTTTGGGTACATGAATGTATACCGAGCAGCCAAAAATCCGCAAGTGTCCAACTTTTGGATTCACACCTATTAAAGCCTCTTATGGAGTCATATTCCTCAATATCTTATGAGGACCTCTGTTCTGAACATAGACAATGGTACTAGAAGCTTCTTCCCATAAGAACATAGGCAGGTTCTGATCATGAATCATGGCCTTGACTGCTTCTACAATTGACCTGCTCTTCCTTTCTACAACCCCATTCTGTTGAGGGTTGTAAAGAACTGTGTATTCCCTCTTGATTCTTGCTTCCTTACATAAATCACTGAAGTATGAGGAGGTGTACTCTCTTCCATTATCAGACCTTAGAACCTTGATCTTTTTCCAGATAGGTTCTCAACTTGTGCCTTGAATTCCTTGAATTTGTTCAGAACTTCTTCAGATTCCTTGGACTTTAAGAAGTAAATCCAAGTCTTTTGGCAGTAGTCCTCGATGAAGGTCACATAATACCAAAATCCTCCCAAGGAAGCATACTGACGTAGGTCCACACAAATCAGAGTGTACTAAATCCAATATTTCCTTAGACCTCCTGTCACTGTTTTGAAAGGAACCCTTGGCATTCTTTCCAAGTGCACACCCTTTGCAAAAACCATCATGCTCAACTTGGAGTTCAAGAAGACCTGTAACCATCTTTCTTAGAAGTGGAAGAGATCTATAGTGTAAGTGAGCAAGTCTTCTATGCCACAGCCCACTCAAACTGATAGAATCATGAACTAGAGCCTGAATTGGTCGTGTCGTCAATCTGTATAATCTTTCTTCACAAACACCAATCACACGAGCTGAATCAATAGTGGAGTTCTTGTTCCATGTAAGAACCTTTCCATTTGAGAAGGAAACCTTGTAACCCTTGTCTTCTAGAGCAAAAATGGAAGCAAGGTTCCTTTTCATTCCCGGTACATAAATCACTTCACCCAAATGAAGAGAATCACCCGAGTCTAACTGCAAAAAAGTGGTCCCAGTTCCCTTTACAGTATATCTAACATCATCTCCAAGTACGACTCGTAGGTGTGATTCTCTCTCATCTATATCTGAGAGGAACTCCTTACAACCTTTCATATGTTTTGAAGCACCACTATCTAATAACCAAGTATTACTACTGGTAGGAACAGTACCTACGAGAGTTGAGATGAAGAAATCTTCTACATTTCTTGACTTCTTTGGTGGAGTCTTTTCATCTACATGAGCAATAGAGGCATGCTACTTTATTTTTGAGGTAAATTGTCTTTCATAGTGGCCATATTTTCTGTAGTTGTAACATTGAATATGTGAAATATCCTTCTTCTTCTTTTGCTCTGGAACTGGACTTGATCTTTCACCTGTCTCTTCTACCAAAATTCTTCTTTCCTTTTCCTTTTCTCTTCTTGGCATGTGCACCAAGATGTTGGATTTATTCATGATGAGTGGCATGAGTATTGTTTTTGATTGCAAGTCTGGTCTCTTCTTGTGTACATTCTTCCCACAAATGATCAAACTTGGGTAGCTTGGATCTCCCACTCACACCTTGAATGAATGGTTCCCAAGACCGAGGAAGACCGTTTAGAGTCATCATGACAAGTTCCCTATCTGCAATTATTTCTCCAATGGTGCCTAATTGATCCTTGAGTTCTGATATCTTCATGAAGTAGGATTCCACAGAATCTGATATGGTCATCTTCACATTTGAGAGTTGTTGTCTTAAGGCAAGAGCCCTATTGAAATTTGTATCCTCAAATAACTTCTTCAATGAATCAAACACGGCTTTAGTTGTTTTCTTTTGATATATTTGAGGGATCAAATGATCCTTGATTGAATCTATTAAGATCCTTCTTGTTTTGGCATCACTCTTTTTCCATTGAGACTTTTCTGCTTCTTCCTCTGGTTCTGGTACTCCTTTTACAACGAAATTTAGAAGATCATTTTCTTATAGGACAATGAGCACCCTATACTTCCATGAATGAAAGTTTGAAGCTCCATCAAGCCTATATTCAACCTTGATGCTTGCCATTTTTACTGAAGGCTGGAAAAATTGAGTTTTGGTTTTTAGCCAAGTCTTGTGGACAAGATTGCTTGAAAACCCTAGTTTCTAACAATGGTCTCTTTCAATACCACTCTGATACCATGTTGAATTTTGTACAATATATAGCCAATCACTAAAAGTAGAACAAAGTATAGAAACAAGAGAACACAAAGAGTAAACTCCTTCAAAGATGATGAAACCCAAAAAAATAGTCTTCTCCTCTCTTTTGCACACTTGTGAAAGAATGAGCAAATTGTTCCGTGATTATTTATTGCCTTTTTTATATGAGAAATGAATGAGGTGTTGATTATTTATACTTGTTAATGGGTGGCCTTTTTCCACATTTCCTGGGATGTGACTTTTCACTTGGTATAATAAATAATTGTTTATTATTTCTTTACTAGTGAGGATACCTTACGGAGCTACAAGCATCAACATGCTCGCATTCAAGGAAAACCTTGCCATGTGAAATAGTCAACTGGTAGTCAGTGATGGGTAGGCTTCCACTCATGTGCCATCTAGGTCTTGGGTTTTTTGAAGTCACTTTTTCCTAAACATTTTGGTCCCTAGTCCTATACAAAATTCAAAATAATTATTGGATATTAAATATTAATGATTGAAATTACACTATCTTATTATAATAAAAATATTTGAAAACACTAAATCCATTTATATATTCAAACATGAAAAATAAACTTGTATAACCAAATTCAAGTGTTCATAATTTAGACTACTTCTTAAAGATGACATCTAATATGCTTTCCCTCCCATTGAATTAACCAAAAACCTAATACAATTGAACTAAACCCTTGGGCGTGTAATTTTTTTATAATCATTTTAATATTTTACATTATTTTTATAAGAATAAATTATTATCCTAATTCAATAAGTCATATTGTTGATTATGATGATGACCATCACCTCATACTAATATAATAAGGTTTAGAAACAACAATGATTAAGTTTTGAAAATATTATTAAAGGCAGGGTAATATAATAAGGTTTAGAAACAACAATGATTAAGTTTTGAAAATATTATTAATATAATAAGGTTTAGAAACAACAATGATTAAGTTTTGAAAATATTATTAAAGGCGGGGTAATATAATAAGGTTTAGAAACAACAATCATTAAGTTTTGAAAATATTATTACTTTCTTTGGGCGTGTAATTTTTTTATAATCATTTTAATATTTTACATTATTTATATAAGAATAAATTATTATCCTAATTCAATAAGTCATATTGTTGATTATGATGATGACTATCACCTCATACTAATATAATAAGGTTTAGAAACAACAATGATTAAGTTTTGAAAATATTATTAAAGGCGGGGTAATATAATAAGGTTTAAAAACAACAATGATTAAGTCTTGAAAATATTATTAAAGTAAGGTAAATTAAAAGAAAATAGTAAGTGGTTTTGTGTTATTTCAAATACTAGTTTCATTATCATTTATTATAAGTATTAATTTTTATTTTGGAATATTTATTATTTTTTAAATTTACTATGTTAGAAAAAAAGTTCTAGTAGAATTATAATTATAAAGGTTATATTTTTCACTCCCTTTATTTATTAATAATTTTATTGTCATTTCAAGTTTTTTTTTTTTAAATTATGAAAGTTATCGATCATTATTTTCTTTTATTTTTCAATAATAAATGTAAGTTTCAAAATCTCTATCCCAATTTTAACTATGTAGTAGTTATGTGCATACTAAAGGTAGCAAGGAGCCTATTATTACTCAACTTGAACAATTTGTGTTTATAATCTAACTATTGAATAGTCAATTTAAACTTCACAAAAATACATCCAACTTTAATAAAAAGAATAAAAATGAATTGATATAAATTTTATTGTGATATCCAAAACTTCAACAATTTGTGTTTATAATCTAAATATTGAATAATCAATTTAAACTTCACAAAAATCCAAATAAAAGTAAATTATGTGAATTCCAAATAAAAGTAAATTATGTGAATTCCATTGTGATGTCCAAATTAATTTAAAAAGTATTAAAATTTACATTTCTTTTATTTCTTGTGCAAATATATTATGATGTTTATGCACATTATAAACATTAAAAATTAAAAAATATCATAACAAGTACGTAATAGTTTTTTTGGTCATTTTAATTACACGTAACAAACTTTTTTCTATTTACTCTCAATGCCCATTTTATATACATATTGGTTTGGATTCTCTATACAATCCAAATTTTATTCAAGTAAATAAATCGTAAATAAAATTTTAATTCTATATTTATGGAATTTTTTGAATATATTCTTATTTTGTAGTACATTAGTGGGTTTTGCTATAAGTATAATGTCAATGAAAATTTGAGGACCATTGTTAGGTTAAATGAGGTGCATATGTTATGAGTTTGAGCACTTTGAAGGGGATGAATATTACCCATTAATAAGTTATTTAGTTATTTATTATATGTTTTTATTATCATGTTAATATTTGATATAATACATTACTTATTTGATTTTTGTAATTATAAAGACAAAGAAACATAGGATTGGATTACATATAAAGATGTGTCAAATTATAGTTGAAATATTGGTTAACAAGTTAATCATATGGAAAATATAGGGATGAAGTTAATCCTATGTAAGAAAATGATACTCATATAATTGAGCATAATGTGATCAATAGATTGATCCATAACACCTTTGCTTTACATTTAAAGACAAATCTTCTTTTTACTATATTGTTGTTGAACTTGAAGGTATTGAATGGTTTGGAAAACACATGTCTCAAACATGTCTTAAGGTATGCAATATAATTATTTATACATGAATAAGTTTTTTCTATTTTTAGTGTTAATTGTATAAAGGATGCAATATTGATGACCATTCACTACAATAATTGATTTGTTTTTATGTTATAGATTGTAAGGTGAATTTCTCATACCATCCTCAAATAATTTACCTATCACATATTACAATTGTCTGTTACTATGAAAAATATATGAATAGAGTATCAAGTTATTGATGCATGTCCTAATCATCATATTATATATTATGAAAAACATGAAATAAAGATGGAATTCCATCAATGTGGATCAATAGAAATAACAAACAAGGATGTGTCTTGTAAGGTTCTTCATCATATTTCCATAATTCCATGTTTTGATTGATTGTTTAGATGCAAAAACAAGGCACAATTTATGGATTACCATGCATAGAAGAGAATTGAATATGGTGTTTCTGAATGCTTGTAGAAGGTTATGCATTTAGTGTTAGGATTATTAATACTCCATCCTTGTCCTACCTAGAATTATTTCTTTTTCCTAGTAGCTGATGATGTCATTTCCCCCTAGTGGTGTGCAGATGTTACCCATGATCCATCTACCACCTTATGCGCCCTACATGCATCATTTTAGGATCACTTAAGTCAATTCCCTATTTTTTAGCAGCATACTCAGTGTTCCAGTTCAGTTCACCTATGTCGGCTAACTCTTGTGGGGGGTTTGTGCTCCAAATGCCACTGATTGTGGCCTCATGCGCCCTTTTCTGAGTGATTTGCATGACAAACTCAATGATGTGCCCTGCTTGGTCAGTTAAATGATTGTGTCTTCATTTAATTGAGTTTAGGTTTAGTTTAGTTGAGTTTGGGTCTTCCGGAGCACTCCAGTGGTGACAATTCCTATGCTAGATCAACTGAGACTGGAATTATCCTAGGTGATTCGAATTCTCTCCGTTGTAACATTTTTGTTGACTATACTGATTATTCGATCATGTGACATTATTTTGTTCCTATCTGAGTTCTCATGCATGAATAATTGTTTGCTCATTTTCACTGCAATTTTCACTGTAATTCATCTTTTTTGCTCATTCTTTCTCCGTGAGGTATACTCAGCTCCATGATCTGCTGTGATTTATAATTTCACATGGTATCAGAGCTCAGTGAGCATAGGTTGAGAAGTTTCTTTCAGTAGTGCACCAGAAGCCTCTGGATTTCCACAACAAATCTTGGTGCCATTGCATTGAATTTATTGGAGAAATCCTTTGAGGTCTAGCCAAATGTGAAGGATCCGAAAAATGTTCCTATTGTCCTAAAGGAGTGCTCAGTAGTAGCCTATCTCCAAAATTGAGATTTTTTTGTAGGTTATTGAAGTTTTTTTCAGTGTAGCAGTAGCAACAGTACCACCTTGTATTCGCTCTAATAGTTCTAATGGAGAATTTGAACTCTCCTCTCTCTCCCAAGTTCCTGACACCCTTCGATTATCTTGATTGCAGGGATGATATGAAGATGGTCTTGCGCAACAAGTCACTGTACATGGTAACAATGGGAAAGGAGGTCGAACCTCAAGCAGCTATTGAGAAGGCCAAGTATCTGAATAGATTAGAAGAAGCATTCAATTTCACGTGTATTCAGATTTCCAGAGATTTACTCTTCCACTTTGATGGATTGAAGACTCCAAGAGAGGTATGGTTGAAGTTGGAGACCCTCTTTGGCAAACAAGATGAGATAAGGGGCCATATTCTGGAGAATGAGTTGATTGCTCTTCAATTGAGCAGTTTTGAGACCATCCTGCAATTCTTTTCCAAATTCAAATATTTGGTCATGCAATGCAAGAAGTGTGGCATTGAGAAGAAAGATGAGCAGTTGGTGCTATCCATTTCGAGCAAGCTAGGTCCCGAGTTCTCCATCTTTATCTCTACCTTCCATTCAGGGTGAATGCCAATCCCTGGTTGGAAGATGCCATCCTGAGATGTTTTCATTGAATCTCTCATCCAAGAACAAGACAAATTGATCCAGATGGGTGCCTTGAAGGCCTCCAAAAATCAAGCTCTTATGGCTGGAGAAGCAAAAAGTGCGAATGGAAAGGGGAAGCACAAGGGCAAGGAGAAGAGGCAATATGAACCCAAGCAGAATTCCAAGTCTATTCCATCAGAAGGAGCCTCCATCTCCAAGAAGGACAAACAAAAGAATTTTGAGAAATCCAAGTGTACATACTGCAAGAAGGGTGATCATCTTGAGATTTCTTGTATGAAGAAGACCATAGATCAAATAGAAAAAATCCTTGAATAGCATAACATTGCCCTCCCCGAAGATGCAAAGAATACTGATCCAGGTGGTAAGTTAGAAGATCATGAGAGATGCCATGCATTGAAGGCTGGATTCTCACAATCCTAAGCTTTTCTTATTGATTATGGAGCCTCCAACCACATGGTTTCCTCCAGAGAGCCATTTTCTTCATTAGATCTCACTGATGGACCCAACATACACATGGGAGATGACTCTCAAATCTTTGTTGAAGGGAAGGTTACTGTACAACTTAAGCATGGAAAGTTCAACAATGTGTTGTATGTGCCTTCTCTAACAGCTAATCTGTTGTCTGTTTATTATATGATGCAGATAGGTTCGCCAAAGAGAGTTGTATTTGGACTTGACACAATTGAGGTTGCAGAGATCCCATCTGGGAGGTAAATAGCCAAAGGAGTTGCAAACCATGCCTCCAATGCATATGAGTTCTCCTGCTTGTTACCATACTCACATCAAAGTTCTCTCTTGACTCATGCAAATGAGACAAGCAGAATCTGGCATGAAATATTCAAACACCTAAACTTCAAATACCAACAACAGTTGCACAAGGAAGAGATGGTTGAAGGTTTTCCAAACATAAAATTCTCTCAAGGAATCTGCAAAGGTTGCTTGGTAGGGAAGCACCCAAAGCAAAAGTATGATGTTGGGAAGGCAAAGAGAGCTTCCTCCATCCTAGATCTGATTCATAGTGATGTTTCAGGACCGATGCCCACTGCTTCAATGAATGGATCTAGATACCTTATGACCTTCATTGATGACTACTCTAGGTTTTGTTGGATCTACTTTCTCAAACAAAAATCCAAGGTGTTCGAAAGCTTCAAAATTTTCAAATCCTTAGTTGAGAACACTATTGGAAGGAATATCAAGGCACTCAGATCAGATAATGGAGGGGAGTACATCAAGAAGGATTTGCAGCAATTGTGTGCTTCTGAAGGTATTCAAATGCAAGATTTTGTCCATACACACCACAACAAAATGGTGTATTGGAGAGGACGAATAGGTCATTGAAAGAGATGAATACCTCCTTGCTTGAAGCAAGAGATCTCCCATCAAATATCTGGGTAGAAGCAGTGAATTGTGCAACATACATTCAGAATAGGGTACCCCACAAATCTGTTATTGGGTTCACTCCATTCGAAGCATTGAAGGGACACAAACTTGATGTCTCTCATCTGAGGGTTTTTGGATCCAAGGCATGGGACAAAATCCCCTCCGAAAAGAGGAAATCACTTCAACCTCAAAGTAGCGAATGCATCCGTCTTGGATATGCAGAAGATGTAAAGGATTACAAGCTAATTGATATTGCAACCAAGAGATGCTTCATTGAAACAAGTGTTCAATTCAATGAGGATCCATTGCATGATCTTCAACCAATTGAATAAGAAGGTATAAATGATCTACCTCCTCCATTTTCTCCTAATGATGTTTCTACATGTGATCCATAATCAGATTCCGAAGAAGAAGATCAATATGTTTCAGATCTAGATATTGATGTTAAAAAATGATAACAAAAACAGACACCAACATGGAGGCTTAGGGGTAGGGATAGAGAGGGGGGGTGTTTGGTAGTAGGGGGCTAGTGGAGAGAGAGAGAGAGGGGTGGGGGTTAGGGGTAGGTAGAGGACTAGGGGAGAGATCTTGGAGAGAGAGATACAAATAATAACTAGAATAAAATGTTACAATAATAATATTAAATTCTTATTGTGGTCACAATGTGTTCAGACACTGCAAACTTGAAGTGCCATTAGAGAAGGAATATCATCATGTTCGTGCCTCCAAACCATGACTCACGATCATCCATCCTATCACTAATTCCGACAACCTTTTATATAGTCACCTCCAAACGATCATATTAATGTCGTTTTCATTTTAATTATGTGCAATTTATAATTAGTTGTTGGAGTCTAAAACAACCGTGCAAGATGACCTTGATCTCATGTCTTGCTACTACATCATGAATGTACCATTCCCTTAATGCTTATGTTTGCTTAAATATATATTTCAGTGTAATAGTATAGAGGGAGTAGATTGAGGAGAATAAAACCAATTAGTTTGCATGCTTATTATATCAGCTTCAAGTAGTTGTTCACACATTATTAATTTAAAAGCTTAAGCAAATCATACATAATCATGGAGGTTAGGGGAAGGGGGAGAGAGTCGGGTCATCCTAGGGGTAGGTTTGTAGGAGGGGGATTACTGGGAGGGAGAGGGAGGCTTAGGGGTATGGAGTTAGAGGGTTGGTGGGGTTTGGGTGGTAGGGTGTCAGTATTGGAGATATAGAGACGGGTTGGGGTAGGAGTAGGTGGAGGAGTAGGGGAGACTAATTCTGGAGAGAGAGATAAAAGGAATAACTATAATAATATGCTACAATAAGAATATTAAAATCACATTGTGGTCACAATATGTTCAAACACTGCAAACTTGAAGTTTCATTGATGCAATAATATCATCATGTCCGCTCCTCCAAACCATGACTCATGATCATCCATCCTATCACTAATTTCGACAACGTTTTATATAGTCACCTACAAATGGTCATATTAATGTCACTTTCATTTTTAATTTTGTGCAATTTACAAATAGTTATTGAAGTCTAGATTCCACAAAACTAGTATTTAAATATGTACATTTTGATATCAATTTAAAATCTCTAATGGCTTCAGAGGAAGAATGATGAAGAAGAGATGAGGGATTTGATTCCACAAGTGGGGAAGTGATAGTGGGATAAGGGAAATGACCCTAGTGGGATTAGCTTATATCCTTATCCTTTTCCTTTTAACCCAAAGTACCTAAACCTTGATTAAGAGTCATGCTTTAATTCGATTTTGTAACACCCTGATTTTGACGTCATTGCATTAAACATGTAAATAATGTAATATCGTTATAAAGTCATGGTGAGGAGCTCAAGGCCAAGGCCCCGCCATCTATTTATTGTTCTTGTATCAACAATTAAATATCTATGCATGTGGATTGCGTACTAGCATGGCACGATGGAAATTATAAATATGATGTAAATATGTATTTTAATAAAATACCCACAACTAGCTATGCAAGGCAACAAGAGTATGGGGGCATGATTTTTACAAGGAATAGAGAGGGAAATATTCAAACCCATGAAGCGAATAGTTTCAATCCAAGTGTCAATGAGAGAACCCATGAACCATTAACTACCCATATTGACTTTTGCACCCAATCATTTATTTCTTCCAATAGGTGGTTGAGGTAGTTATTGTTTTGGGAAATGGAAGGTATGGTTGTCCAAATTTCGTGTATGGGCAGGCCATCATTTTGGAAAAATGTGTTTGGATTCCTGGGAAAGAAAAGACCCATGAATTTCCTCCCTAATCTATCATTCATCCATGTGCTTTGCTCCCTCACGTATTTTTGTCTTGCTAGGCGTTTTTCTCCTCGTTCTTACTGTGTTTCCCTTCCTTCTCTAACTAGGAAATTCATTTTTGTTGTTGTAAAATAGTGGGGAAGAAGGGAAATTGAGTTGGGGGTTTGTGAGATCCTTTTTGTCAATTAGTTTCCCATGTACCTATTGGATTTCGATTGGTAACCCCCAATTTTTGTTTTCCCCTCTCACAATTCATTTTTGGTGTGCCATGATTAGGAAAACCCATGGAAATCTTGTTTTGTGCATCCCACAGTTAAAACGTTTTTCCATGCCCAACATTTATGCTTGTAGTGTGTGTGTGGGGAGATATTGTTGTGGTTTGGTTAATTTGCATCCCCTTTTTGGATTGAACTTGGGTGTAAGAAACCGGGAGTAGAAGAGGATTCATAATTGGCTTGATAAACCTAATGAAGAGTGTAACCTCACCAAAGATGATAGGACTTTGGCTACCTTTCCATGCACACCCTGAAGAGCACTAGAAGGGAAGGTATGGCCCTAGGGACTGTGGAGTAGTGAAGGGGATACTTCCTTGTGTTGGGTGTATAGATATTGTGGGTGCCAAACTAGCTAAATATTGTATAGGTACCGATGGCTCAGTGGTTGATCTCACTAGCTTAGAAATTCCTTCCTTTCTACTGCCTTAACATCCCGATAAACCCAGCTGTGGATTGGCTTGGATGAGATGTGGTATATAATTGGCTATGTGTTAGTTGTTGTTCCCTTTTCTTTGTGGAAATCATGCCCAGCTCGGGGGTGGAAAATATGCCGAGATATTGATGAGCACATTTGGCCTATGGTTGGGTGGAACGTTGCAGTTGCATAGCGAGTTGCTCAGGACAACTTCATATCAAGCCATGAAGTATTCTCATGTATTAATTATGCAATGTCTTTAATTGATGACTGTTATAATTATGCTGGAAACTTGCATGCTAGATGTGTGTAGTAGAGTTTACTTTTGCTATTGATTTGTATTATGCATCTGCACACACATGTTTTTACTTGTATGAATTCATAAAATGATGATGGGGCTAGAATTTGGAAACCTAAGCTTTGTGTCATGCTCCCTCCCTTAAGTCGAATTGATGGAGGGACATCTAACAACTTTAAGAGGCGATTAAGTGGGAAAAAGGGGTTCCATCAGGAGATACCACATGGTTATATGAACTATGTTTATAAACATAAGAAATCAAGCTTAGGAGGCATTCATTCCTCATTCATATTCCAACCATTCGAATTTCTTTCCTCTTCCTTTCCATAATATTGGAATGCCATAGTTTTCTACCTGTGACAGAGGACTGATATGCCATTGTTGAATATAAAATATTCATGCCACTAACCCACTACCCTTCATTGCTTCATTGAATAATGGAGAAATTATTCAAATGGATTAGGACATATTAAAGGGTGTATGGATAAATTTTCATAGTTTCAGAGGGGTTCCTGTGCAATTTGGGGAAAAATTACAGTTGCAATGCTAATTATTCTAAGAAGTGACCCTATGGAATTGTGGTTTCAAGCGCCCAAGTTTATTCTAAGAAACGACAGAGTACCCTACATAAATTTGATGGTAAGAATTCATATAAAAAACCACTATCCAGTGCCCCTGAAACCACTCATCCATCCATTTGCTACCGTCATGTCAACAATGTGCAACTAGGGCCCAGGATAGATAGGTAAGTGCCTTGGGGACCAATCAAGAGATTCCATGTGGCCATGGGACCATTATGATGTCATTTGACTTTCTCAAAATTTTCATCAATGTCTAAGAATGAATATAACATTGTAATTTGGTGCCCAATATTGGTATGGTATTGTATTGTTGAGTTTGATAATATACTAAAATTGAAAATGGAACCCTAGAATGAGACTTGCACATTCTAAAATCAACTTCTATTCAGGATCTTCACCAATGTCTGGATAGTTTTGAATCCCAGGAGATGTCTCTGTGTTTAACAAAGATCGGTTGCTTGTGTATCTTGTTGAGGGATACAGTCAACCTAGGGTGATTTGCATCGAAAACCAATTACGATATCTCCTATTCATATTTGGAATTAAAGAATGTGAAATTGTTGAGTTGCTTTGACCTATCCACTTCCAGGTACTACTTGTGTGTCTCTCTACTTTATCCTGGTGAAATTCTAAGATTGAAATTTACATTGTCACTGTTTTGGAATTCTTAAAACATGTAGTAAGGGTAAATAAAAAAAATTTGTGTTAAATTAGCTAGTTGTTGCATGATGTTAATGGATAGGCATTGCGATATAGAAATGAAAAGACGAAGTTTTTTCTTTTATTGTGAAAGGTAGCCAATACACCAATGTATTGGGATTTTCTAGGCCGCTAGAGTATTGCCTTCATTCCTTTTAAATCCACTTTGTTTTGGATAGTTTTTGGAGAGATTGAATAATAGGTAGCTATATTAATTGATATGCCTTCAATAATGATTTATCATTTATAGTTTTCTTTTTTTATGCATTCTAATTTTATGCTGATATTCTCTTTTGTAAGAATTTTAATGGTCATGGTTAATGAAAATGAACATATACGCCACACTTACACTACATATCACACAATTTCCTTTGAATATATGAATATATATTTTAGAATCCCAATTATAAATCTTCAAATGATCATGTGGCTCTTTTTTATTTTTTTGTTTACATAGACAAAATCTCGATCGAGGGCTTGAAGAGACCTCGATCGAGGTCTATGTAAAAACCTCAATCAAGGTCTCATTTATCCCTTGATCGAGGTATTTAAAAAACCTCAATCGATCAAATACCTCCATCGAGGGCCTTAAAAACAGGCCCAAAGTCCTTTTCTCTGTAAAAAGAAAAATTTGTGTTCCTTCAGGGGATTAAATTATGTCATTAAATGCACATTAATGGGATGAATTGATATCGTTGGATTCTTCAATGAATCCTCTATCCATGTACATATAATTTACTAATTTTTATCTTCGTATGTCATTCTTTTTTAAATTTTTGCTAAAGTTTTCCCTGAAAAACCCTATTGACAACTTTGAATGAGCTCAAAGATAAATCAACAACATTCAAAATACACATCCAAAAATATTGAAAAAATATACAAGCACTACATCAGTCCATCCTCTTCAAAAGGATATTTTTAGTTTTTCAAATTCTGTAAACAATAAAAATATTTGGTGCACACATGCACATGTGTGCAAAATGTGACTGAAATATTCACTAGTCAGTTTCAAAAAATAATAATAAATATAATTTTTCAAGAAAAATAAAAATAAAAATATGTACGCACTAGTGCATTTTGTCTAGATCATGTTCACATATTTCATTTTTTTAAATTATTAATTTAACATTAAATTATTTTGCACACACACAAGCCACTTGTTAATTGCTCTTCAAATTTTTAAGGACACATGTTTCATTAAATGAGAATTTGACACAATAAATGACATTGGTATATTTTTAAAAAAATATCATTGGAAATCCAACATAATTCTCTACATTTCGTTTTTTAACCGCATGTCGAAATTCATATGGAAAATATGAGCTTCAAGGGCTTCAATTTAATACATAGGTAAAATTTCCATTTTTCATTGCCATATTTGGCCAAAAAGAGTTACACAACTTCATGGAATCACCCATTGTTGAACTTGGCCTTACCAATCTTGGTAAATTTCAGTCGTATCTCATTGGAACCATAATTTTAGTGATAAATGATGTTAACTAATTAAATGATGTAATTTTATTTTTTATTTTTTAACAATTAAAGTTAATTTTTTTTATTTTTTATGATATAAATTACAACTTTTTTATGATATAAGTTATAATTATTTTGGTTATCTTATGTTTATTATTATGACTTTTTTGTTTTTAAATAGTTTTTTTGTTATTTAAAAAAAATATAGACACAATTTAGAAAAATTAAAAAAATTAATGATAACATTGACATAAAACATATTAAAAAAATGACATTCATAAGTTTGAAGAATACGCAAAACAACATGCTTGAAAAATCTTCAGAATTTCATTATTGACTTGACAATGTTGTGAAAACTTGTCAAATCTGTTTTTTGATGGAAAAAAAGGTCCTAGACACCACCAAATCCCGCAGAAGCAATCATTTGAATCATGTTAGCCTTCCCATAGCCCTTTGTAAAATTTAGCAAAGGTATTAAATCGCAGGTGTAAAATGTCATTTCATTGACATAAAGTACATAAGAGATCAAGTTTTATTTGAAAACATAAACATAGAAGTACACAAGTGGTTAGATTGGATTCATTCAAACAATGAGGAAAAGGCTATTAAAAGGTGAGGTTGCATCTAATCTTGATGAGTGTGAAGACAAGTTGGCTTGAATCCAAAATATGGAAATTAGAACGCCACATTGTTGTCTATTCTCCAGAATCCATCGAACTAAAAATTGGTGAAATTGCATATTTTAGTTGCTCATGTCACGATTTCGTGCGAGTGGGTAGCTTTAGAGCACAAATTTTAGTCTAGATTTAAAATTGACGGTCACGATCACATCATGATAATATGCATGAACCCTAAGAGTGGATATGACCCATCCATCCACCCAAAGGTCAGTGAGCATACAATCTCTCATGCATAATCTGATAGACCCCATCTTCAGTGAGTACTTTCACATTCATTTTCTAGTGTTGGAGTTTTCTTTGTCTTCGGCGGTGTTGGTTTTTCTTTCATTTTCTCTCATGCTCATTTATTAAATCGATTCTACTCCTCTTCCTTGGTGCTTGTTGAAAATTCTGACTAACTTGGCTATGGATTCTACGGTTTTTCCCTGCATCGTCCCTCTTCCTCATTTGGGCATTAAAGGTTTAGACAAGGGAACACAATGGATTATGAGCAATGCTCTGCTTAGTAGTGAGCTCTAATACCGAAATCTTGGTTACCAAACTTCTTGAGGCCCATTTCCTTATTTTATAATGGAATATGGTAGGAGTTGTGGCCCTACAAAACCGAACTAACTTTGTTGGCTATAAAAGTAACTCTCTTTTCAATGAGTTCACACATGACAGTTGGTTCAAAGTTGACTTCCTATATGTTAGGACACCCAATTCATAAAAAAATCCAATTGGATAAGCAAGCATACCTTACTAACAATAATAATTGTATTCAAATGATAATAGGATCACAAAATTTCTCCAGATTACAAGAATGCAAACCAGGAACTCAAACTTTGTGGCAACCCCAAATTGACCTATTTTCATGCACACAATAATCTTCATTGTTTGGGCTCTAACCTTGAGTCATCATCTATAGATAAGAAAAAATAATCTAATGGCCAACAGAATTATCATTTCATGCAATATACTTCAAGGGGTTAGATTGGGAGGTAGAGAAAGCAACTCAAAACCAACACCACAATAAACCTTTAAAAACCAAATATGATAAACCATCAACCATGGTAGCATTCTTTCATAGTACAAATTATCAATAATTTTGTACATAATAGGTTGTTTCACTCAAATGAGACAAGGGTTTAGAGCTTAATAACAATAAAAAAAGGGATGATTCATTAAACCCCTAAAATAGTTTAGAGATTAATATCAAGATAAGGGTTTAGAGATTAATAACGATATAACAACAAATGGGAATGAAATTCAAGTGTTTTACAAGGCTTGCCATAAAAAACATTAGACAAACCCTTACTACATATTTATGAAACCTAGCAGCTTTGCTCTTCATCCTAAATCAATGAATCATCCTTAAGCATGTATTCAACTATCATTGTTGCAAGATCCTATTTATTAAATGATAATGATGATGATCTATTTTTAAGGTCACAACCAAGACAAACACCAATTTGGTGTATGAGACCCCCTTGTTTGTGGGACAAGGGATCCCCCTCTTCGCAACGATTTAAATGCTAAAGTATGTATAGGTGTACATACCCTACCCCCCTCCGGATTTGAACCTATGACCTCCTAGGAGGAAACACATGTTTTTATCCTTTAGTCCCACTCAAGTTGTACCTACAATGAACATACATTTCATGGTGATCAGAATCTACAATTGCCATTTCTGTAAAAACAATGCCCACTATGGCATACACAAAGTTAAGCCCTGGATAAAGGATAATCAAAACTAACTATAACACATCTCCATCTACACTACCTCTCGATCTATAGAATTCATCGCACTCAGCATTTGCAAACATGGAAAATTTTAGGGGCAACATTTAGCCCATGGCTAATTTTCGAGGTATTTCTAAAAAACAAAATCATCATTTTCCATTTATTTCCAATATGATTCGCCCAAATTCCATAGGGTTAAAATTTTTTACTCTAAAAATCGCCAAAATTATCCAAAATCTATAAAAAACCACGAAATTTAAATATATATATTTTTAAATATCACCAAACATTTTATGGTTGGAAATTTAATAGCTAGTAAGATTAATCAAGGTTTCCACACTTTAAGAAAATTATGGATCCTTAAAATTTCCCCTATTTGCAATCATATAATAGATTTGTAAAACAAAAACCCTTGAAGAACCATAATGACATTAAAAAGAAAGAATGATGCATTAAACCCCAAAAGAATTTTATACTCACTATGTAAGGCCCTAATGGCCTTAAATTCAAAATTAATTAAAAATTCACTATTTCATAATCAATAACTAAAACCATTTTATGAACAAGTAGATATCATACAATCTAACACATAAAATATCATCACAATTATGTGAAAAGACAAATAAACATACCTTTAATTCAGTGGATTCTTGAAAGATTACCTCTATCTCCACAAGCGATGAGGGAAGACAACGTGTAGGGGCCGACTCTCCACCCAACCAACTCCTCAGTGAGACATTGAGAGCCCCCGATCCCCCAACCAATAAACCATATCCATATATGTTTTCTTCCCCTCCATAACCATAACTATACATATCTTCCTTCAAAGCTAAGAAGAATGAATGCCTTTCCCCTCCAATCGTCCTCCTTTTTATAGGGTTTTCTCATTTTCTTTGGAATTTGAATCTAGTATATTTTATTAATATAATTAGCAATTTCCCTTTAATTATTTATTTAATATTATTAGTCATAGTTATCTTATTCATGACGATAAGTGTTTTCTTTTCTTTTATTATTTATGTTAATATTAATTTAGTAATGCTCTTTAAGAGACATGAACATAGTTTTACACAACATAAAAAAAAAACAAACAATAATTTATCTTCTCCAAGTAGCATCACTACTTGTTTGGACAATAATTCTAAAATACCAACCATTTTAGTAGCTTAAAACAATTTCAACAACATGGGAAATTAAGTTATGATACCAAATGTCGGGTTTAAGATTTAACAATGAAAACACTTGAACATAAATCAAGCAAGGGATACCGAGAATTTACACTCAATAAATCCTTGAAGGAGAAATTCCATTCAATCATTCATTATCCATGTTTATGTTTATTGTACAATAAGTCCCATTATATACAATAAGTGACCATAACAATATGTCATAGCAAGACATTCATTTGGGACCATCTCGATAACTATCTCCAATAATTTCTCAATATCGATTCTATGAAATCATCAATCCTAATTTCTTCCATTGTCCTCATCATTGATTCATAAGTAGACATTTTGTGTGGTCTACATCATTACAATGCAATATATAATTGAGATATTATTTATTTCATGTAGGAGTTGATCCGTCACCTCAAAATTAAATATATTGTAAGGACACACCATAATAGTGAAAAACACATTGAACTAAGATGGAACAAACTGACAACTAAGAGACAATCCATGATCAACTCAAACAACTAGATTGATAACATCCAAGGTTGCACAGTTTCCAAGTATAAGTCACAAAATGAAATGAGTAAAGTAATACTAAGACACGAGTGACATCGATCATCCTTTACACCAAACCATATCATCAACTATCCTAGGAATAAGGAATATTAATTTATTTGAATTAGTTCAATAGGATTCAAAAAATAAGAACTATAAATATGTAAATGAAATATACATAACATTGGAAAATCCATTACTAATGTCTTCCAATCAAACAAAAAAATGATTTAATATAGAATTGGTTTCCATTTACAAATATAATTGTGCATGAGGTATAAGTGTTTGAAATCCACACAAGTTCTCAAGGTAAGATTCAAATTTTTTTTCAATGGAGGTATTTGCTACCTATGGTGCATGCTATGAATTGTCAACAACCATTTTTTATGCTTGATAAGTCTAAGTTCTCTAAAGCGCCTCCTTGTGATGGCATTATGAGAATATTAGTATATAATTATGAAATTTTTGAATAAGTAAAACTATGTAATTAGTTGTTACTTTCAAGAGAGTAGTTCTTGATTGAAGTGTAGGGTAATTTAACTTCAATGATAATCTCTTCAAAATAAATGCATTATGATTGGTTATTTTTATTAGATGTCAAAAATTCAGATCTAAATCTCCTTCATACCACACATCCATCATAGCATTTTTTTTAAAATGCACATCAAATACAATCACAACATTCATTTACTATGATGGAGTTTTGTGATGACTATATTTGCCATCAATCACACCAAGTTAGCTTCATTGTAGGTAAATATTGTTACCTAAATTTTAACAATGTGACTCCCAAACACCAAAGTTGTGATAAGGAGATACACAATGAATTACCTTTATTGTAGATGACTACTGGTATCTAAATTTCAACAATGTGAGTCCTAAATACCAATTTTTTCATAAAGAAATACACATAATAAATCAAATTCAGTTGAGGAAAGTTCAATGGAACTTCCGAAAAATGAATTTCTCAATACACCAAGATGAAATCATCTTTAAGAATTGAGGCTTTGACTCTATCTAGGTTTTATAGAAACCATTAGAACCCAATTCAAAACCAAACCCATGTGACCCAAATTCAATGGATTCTAAACATCTTATCACACATTTAAGCTTGACAGTGATTTTAAGGAGAAAGTTCTCACCCAAATACACTTGGTGGCATCCCTCTCTATGTGTAGATTGCTAATCTCTTTAAACATAAGAAAATGAGAGAATGCAAAGAAAATCCACTTTTTTTTTTATCCGTGAAAAAAAACATACTATTGTTATTCATAAACTAAATCAAATAGTACATGATGTTAACATAGATACTGTTGTCTTCTCAAAACTCATGATCAAAGTTATGTGCTTCTCTCATCATCAACAAAACACAAAATAATTACAATATCCAAAAACCCAAAAAATGTCCACTTTGTAAGAGGTAAGAATAAATCCTATTTTTTTTGGCATATTAAATAGAAAAATACAACACATCTTATTTAAAATATATAACAAATTAAATTATTATAACAATTAAATATATTAATAGAAAAATAAAATATTTTTTAAAATTTAAATTGTAAAAATATAACCATTATTTAATATCAATTAAACCATACATAACTATTTTTAATTCATTCAAAGTCAAAATATTTTTAATAAAATAAAATATTTAAACTATATATAAAATTATACACAACTATTTTTAATTAAGCTAATATAATAAAAATTAAATAATTACTTATTAAATATATAAAATTGAAAAAAAACCTTTGGTATATGCAAATACGTCTTAATCTCTTGTACAGATTTCTCATGTTTTAGCGTTTCCGTTTAACATTAAGCTCACTATGAGGCTCTTTCTCCGAGGATTGCTGCTCTTCCTCGTGGGTTTGGACCTGTAGCTTCTTCATGTCCTCAGGAAGATACTCATCTCGGTAGCAGGTCAACATTAAGTGCCTCATCTCCGACCAGATTCCCATTATGCCATCTTTCAGTTGCTGCCCCTCCTTGATCGATACTCTCAACTCCGTCATGTTTTTGAGACCCTTCAAACTCCAAATACTTGCCGGCGCTTCCGTTTCCATACTTAAACCTCTGTTTGGAGTCAACACGAGTCTGCTCAGTGAAGTGAGATCAGAGATCCCACGTGGAATCAACTCTAACGATATACATCCCGATAAATTAAGACACTTTAGATTTTTAATCTCTCCGATCTCAGATGGCAAGGATTTTAGACGCGGACATTTAGAAAGATCCAAACACTGGAGTTTAGAAAGACGGCATACCTCTTTAGGCAAATCTTCGATGGGAAGATCTCTTAACGAGAGAAACTCGATCATTCTTAGCTGCTCTATTGACGTTGGGACTGAAGTTATTTCGGTGCAGCCGGACAGATTGAGAACCCTCAGAGAGGTTAGACTCACTACAAATTCTGACGGAAGCTCTTTCAATTCTCGATTGTCTCGTAAGGTGAGACTCGCGAGCTTTGGGCATTGCAAATGAGTGGGTAGATCTTCCATTAAATTATTGGCAACTGATATACTCCTGCAATTCTCATCGTGAACCTCTGGAAAATTTCGCTGATTTTGAGTTGCCATGAATAAACAGTTCTCCTCTTTCTGCCCAATGTAGATCGCCATGTCCCGAATAAGAGATTGAACTCTTATTGTATTCTGTTTAAAGACATTCGTTCTCTCATAAGAACTCTTGAATAAGCAACGGTTTACAAGGAGTTTTAAGTACTTGCGTCCAATGGCCATGTCCATTAAATAGGTTCCTTGTTTGCTCTTGACCAATCCTTCTCCAAACCACATTTGCACTAATTCCAGCGTATCAATTTCTTGATCTTCGTTGTACAGAGCACAATATAAAAAACATTTCTTTACCTCTGAATTGGGCAGAGCATCATAACTAAATATACAGTTCTGCATCAAGACCGGAAGCAGTAGCTAGAAAAGAGGGATCTACGTTTTTAATGGAAGATAAACAAATATCCCATTTATCTACACTGCTTTGGCCAATCATTGCTGCGGCGACTACATGTATGGCCAAAGGTAGACCTCTGCACTCGTCCGCAATTTTTCTTGCACGGTCTTGTATATCCATAGAGACTTGGTCGTCTTTGAATGCCAGTCTGCGAAACAGCATCCAGCCTTCCTCTTTAGAGAAGGGTTGTATTTCAGTGGACTCGTCTGCGCTCATTTCTGGAATGAGATCCTTCCTGCGAGTGCGAGTAGAGAATAGGACTTTACTGCGCTTATGATCCCCAAATGCCACACCTAGTTCTTGCAAATCGAGCCGACTCCACAAGCCATCCAATACCAGAAGAAAGTTCGTCTCCTTCAGATATGCAGACAGCTTCATCTTTCTCTCATCCAAACTGTCTGGAAGATTTAAACTTTCTAACATCCTTCATCAGCCGGATGACTGGGTTGGTTATGGCGTCGCCTGCTGCTGTGCTTGCCATTGCTTTCTCCAAAAACAAAGGGAGATTGTGGGCGGTATATCTGCGGCCTGCCGCGGGGGAAGGGGGGAGTTGTGATTTAAAGTAAGGGAAGTGGGAAGTTCGGATGTGAAGAGCACTTACCGAACCAGAAGAATTAATTTATGAGAATTTAAACAGAGGCAAAAGGGGGATTGTAGAGACTACCCGGAACGTGGGGATGAAGCGAAACTTCGAATATTTGAGAGAACATTAAAAGACAAATAAAAGACAAATAAAAAATGAGGAAAATAATAAAAAATAATAACAATGATCTTTTTATAAAAGAATATGAATATAAACATCTAAAATAGAGAGAATAATAACAATTCATATATATTTATAAAAGAAAAAGTGGATTATAAAATCATATTCATTAGAATGAGAATGGGTACCCTTGCTAAATTAAAAATGTTTCCTTGGCCATGAATGATACCTTGGAACTCTACATGGGATGTTCATAGCTTTACTAGGGTTTGTGCATGCAACAAGTGTATATAAGCTTTATTATGGCCAAGAAAAGAAACAAAAGTCTTAATCTCTAAAGATAGATTTTAGGCATCTACTACCAAACATGATACCTCTAAACCCTAAAAATGACCTTTAAACCAAATTTTGAATTTGGACAATCAAGTAAAAATTGATCCCTAATAATTTAGGGAAGGTATGACATTTATACCATCAATAATAAGTTCAATAGAGATCATGATCCCAAAGTAAATCAAAGTTAAATAAAAAAATGAAATAGCTTGGAATGAAATCTAAGAAGTGAAAAGAGCATGTGAGTGAAAATGTTCAAATGTACAAATACAATATATCTGCATAGATTTTCTATCATGGATTTAGGGTTAAGATAAACTTATGCTTATTTTAAATGTTTTATTAAGTATATTAAGATTGGAAGGTGAGACCATATATATGCTAAGTATGTGTTGGGATGTATTGTATTGTGAGACCATAAATAAAGATTCGGGGAATTGAACTCCATACCTATTCATGAAAAGATATCATTATGCCATTTGAGGGAAATGAATTATTACTAAATAGAGGTCCCCTCCTTATCTTTCCATTTTAGTGAAACTTAACCCATTACTACTCCCTCATTTATGTTTGCATTTGCATCTAACTTCCTTGAGTGATAAATATGGTGAAAATGAACCTACTCAAAGAGATTGACCATAATTTCTAACCTTCGTATGAGTCTCATTAATGTTCATGAGGCAAACATAACAACTCCCTACACCTAGGTTCCCATCAACAAAACATCTCCATCATCATCATCTTCTTCATCATCATCATCTTCATCACCATCATCATTCATCATCATCAACATCTTCATCATCATCATCACCATCATCATCATCATCTTCCTCATCAGATCAACATCTCCATCATGTCACCATCATCTTCATCATCATCATCATCATCCGAACATTACCATCACCATCATCATCAACATCTTCATCATCATCACCATCATCTTCATCAATATCATCATCTTTATCATCTTCATCTGCATCATGATCATCTTCATTTCCATCACCCTCCTCCTCATCATCATCTTTATCATCTTCATCTGCATCATGATCATCTTCATTGTCATCACCCTCCTCCTCATCATCATCTTGTGCACTTATGCACTTAGGGATTAATGTTTAGAAGAGGGTCTAAAGGCCTTTATGGGGGAGGGGTTCTAGGAACAAGGTAAGACAGAGAGGGCAGGGGGGAGGGATAATGGCGTAGAGGGTTAGTGATTAAGGGAGAAGAAGGGAGAGAGTGCTATAGGGAGGGATAATGAAGAAGATAAAGAGAAGGTGGAGAGATGGAGAGTGGGGTGGTAGGGACATGGCTGGAGTAAGGGAGAGAAAGAAACATGTAGGGAGAATGAGGGACATATATTTAGAAAGAGATAGGGGGTATCCAGGGATTATTGGGAGAGAGCTAGGGGGTATTAAACCATACAAAACATTTGTCCCCACACTAAAAACATTTGTTTTGTATGTAACCATATAAAATATTTGTTTTCTTTTGATTTTATTCGTTGCCCTAGCCGTGAACCTAACCTATTTATTGCGCTTAACAATATCGCGTACGCGTTTTTACACTTCATATAGCGCACACGTTTTAGCTTTATATAGCGCGTGCGCGTTTTGTAACTCTATAAACAGTGGATTGTCCCTGTCCGAGAGCATCTTCACTTTGTCCGAGCCAAAACAACACTCCCACGATTTTTCGAACAGCATGAGCCCGCCATTGGAAATTCTCACACTCTACACCATCTCCATCATTATTTTTTTTATGCAAGTGCAGCATTGAGGACATCTTTCATGGTTGCTCAGTGTGGTGTTGGGTTATATGACCATATTTGAAGAAGATAATCAGCAAGCTTGAAGAATTTCCAATTAAATAACACCAAAGATAAGGTCTTTGAAAGATTCATTTTGCCTATATTTGAGGAGCACACAAGATAAGATATCAAGCTTCAAGACCATTTCATGGTGATGGTAGATATACACAAGTGTACAAGAGAATCAAAGAGCCCAAACAATTTATGATTTAACTTCCATTTGCTTATTATTGAAGAGCTTGTAATTCAGGAGCAACAAAAGCAAACTATATTGAATTGATCATTGTGGTGATGGGGAATGCACATAACCGAGTAAGAAAATCAGCAAGGAAGAAGAGACCTCAAGAAGTCACTGAAGAAGAGAAAGAAAAGAAAAGAATACACATGATGAATTGGAGGCTTTTTTTGGAAACTAATCCAAATCCAATTGTAGAGGATACCACGGTTCATCCTATTAATCCACGACAAGAGGGACCTTCAATTTCCACAATAGTTGTTGAACAAGCACCCCATGGAAGTAATCAAGAAGCAAAACATAGGTGCTCATTAGGGCATGTTTCAATTCCCACTTCAAGTCAAAGTGATAAGTTACCATCTCAAGATGAAGCTCATGGAGAAACACAAAATTTGCTATCCGGATGTGGTTATACAAGAGATGAAGTCAGAGAGGCGTTGGAAATTTTGCCTACTGTTGAATAAGAGAATGTTATCCAGACCATCGATGAGGATGTTGGACTTCCACCATCCAACTACCAGGAAGAGAATGAAGGACACCAAGCTACTACTGAAACGCTAGAGCATCTTGGTGATGCGCTACATGGTAGAATTCCAACCCCCTTACCTCCATTAGCAAGCACACGTCGAAGAACTCCGAAGCGTATACAAGTTGATGAAAGTCTCATCAATTCCATTGAAGGTACGCTATCTAAATGTAGTATTGCTTATCAAACTCAACAGATACTTGATAAATATTTTGTTTCTAAATGTGATGGAGATAAATGTAGATTATTTTTATCATTGTTAAAATCTAGGAGCATGAATGTTGTTAGGAAAAAGTTAGGGATAAATATGATAAAGAATTCTGAACCAAGTTCTCATATAGTTAAAAGCCTAGTAGATGCATTTGGTAAAATTGGTAAGAACACATGTTTAAAGGACTGCAATGCTGCTCATCGTGTGTTGTCACAAGCAATTGCAAATAAGAACACCAGGGTCCTTCGTATTCTCAGGCCTACATCCGAACTAGTTAATTTGAATGTAAAAACCCTCCGTAGGTATTCTATTAGAAGAGAACATCTTGACACAATCGATCAGACAGATTTTTGGGCCTTTGTTGGTTGGTTGCCATGTCGTGACATGAAGCTAGTTGATCCAGTAAGGGACTAGTGCACAGTTTTTGGCATGATCACACAAGGCCTTCTTCAAACCGAAAGGATGTACTAAAACTGAGAAGAGGTTCAAAGGATCGTGAACCACATACTAAGCATCTTCTTGATATAACACAGACAGAACTTTACGAGAAATTTAGGACTCAACATAGACAATTGAACTTGGGGCAAAGATCTTTTGAGAAATGTAAGCCATGGTATGTTAGAATAAATACTCTTCGTAACACTTGTTGTTGCAGATACCATGTAGAATATGAATATTACTATGAAACATTTTTGTACATTCGTCGTGTGTTGCATACTAACCATGTGCAGGATTGCTCCATGACAATACCACCGACTTCATCAAGAGAATTCATTCATAGCATCATGTGCAATAGGCCTGAGGGGAAAACATACTATGCAAAATCTTGTTTGGATGGAACATGCTCCAACTGTGCTGGAATGGCATTATTGAGCCAATGTATGCACGAGAATGGAGACAGTGAATTTGGGAAAATGGTTACAGACATGAAAAGTTTCAAATATATCAACTATGAAATAGTCCCAGGGAAAGAAAGAAAAAAAAATACAATTGGTGACATCTCAGGTATGCATTTATATCTATAAAATTATGTTGTAACTGTTACATTTCAATCCTTACTTACAAAAAAAATTGACATTGAGATCATTTTGTGTCACCAAGTACAAGTTAGTGACTTCATCAAGGAATTTATTGAAAAGACACATCAATATGTTCAACATGTCCATGTGGCACGATGGCAGGATGAGAAGTTTAGAATATGCAGAGATACATTTCCCCTTGGTACTATACTTTCAGTTGTTGATTTTTCCGAGAACTACACTCCGCAACCTCAAAATGAGATCCAAAGTCAGTATTATCACTTTGAGTAGGTTTCCTTGATGGTCCATATCACATATAGGCATGGCCCAAATAGCACTGAAGAGCAAAGAGAAATTCTGAAGGAATATCACTTCTACATAAGTGATGATAGGTGCCACGACTTCCACTATGTATGTCATTGCTTCATCATTTTCTATGATCACTTGAAGGGAAGGAACATACAGATAGATCGACACTGGATTTGGTCTGATGGGTGTGCTGGTCAGTTAAAAAATGCACGCATATTTCAGTGGTTGTGTTCATTGCATAAAAACTACAAAGTGCCACTTATGTGGAACTATTTTGAGACCAGGCATGGTAAAGGAGAGAATGATGGAGCCGGAGCATGTGTCAAAACAGCCTTACGAAGAGAGGAATTGAAAGTATCTATAGAATATACTATTCTAAATGCTCAATCTATAGTCAAGTGGTGCACGTCACTAATGGGAGAGGAATCAACTATGCGAGTAGAATCCACAAGAAAGAGACATGTGGAGAGATTTTTTTGGGAGGTGGTAGACATAGATCGTTCACATGCATGGGAATGCAAGACTGTTCTTGGGACTTGTGGCTTTCATTTGGTTCGAAGCTTTGATAACCCAGTATTTGAAATTTGGACCAGAAAACTCACTTGTTTTTGCCTGCCTTGTTGTGATGGTGACTAGGATGGGTGTGAATCATTGGATTGGGTTGATGGATGGGATCTTATATCACTTCCACTTGATCAGCATGCAATTGTTGAGTTAACTCCATTGGAAGAAGACCAATCATCTATTTCTAAATATTTTGATCATGTCTCGGACCTTGTACAACCTGGTATGATGCATTTCCTTAACACATTTTTGTTTATTTACGTAGTCTTCAAATGCACATTAATGGCCTTGTCTTGCACGAAAAATATTTTGATCATATACCTACAATCATATTATGCAGGGCACATATACGCACTTGTTGCCTCAAAAGATAGTGAATGGGGTGGTGATTACTGGTTGGCACGCTGCATAGATGGAAAGCAACCCCTCATTATGTCCATGACTGACGATGAAAACAACCACTTCCCAACTGGGTCTATGGTTGTTAAAGGTGAATACTTGACACGGGACAACAATGCAAGCAAGAAGGGTGGATATGTTTACAGGGATTACAAACCAAGTGCAAGTATGTATCACTTTACCAACTTAATCATTGGCACAAACCTCCAGGTACAAACAATGCCTAACTGAAATACATCGAAGGTACGCTACTTCTTACCGGATACAGAGCACGAGAGACTAATGGAGACCATTAGTATAAGAGATGATCCGGAGGGCTTGGTTGTATGATAATAGGTGGGATCTAGCATGATGAGGTATGTTACATACTTTTAATACTATACTATTTATACTATTTGTAATTGAATATTGATATATGCTCAATTTTCACATGTATGTTTCATATGAATATGTCAATTTTGTGTTCTTGATATGCCAAACTTACGTTTACATTGTTTATAAATATGCAAAAAGTTCTCTTGTATGTCAAGTTTATGAATATGCCATTTTTTACATATGATCAGTAAACCCTAAAATTATATTATGTTCATCATGTTGGTTATTGGCTTCACCTAGCAAAATTAATTCAATTCATGCTCACTATATTAAACAATACACTTATATTAAATTTAATTAATGTCTTGTTAAATATTTCATAATGAATTAGCTATTTGAGAGCACCACCTTAGACCAAGCCATCATCATCAACATATTCATCATCATCACCATCATCATCATCATGAAAATCTTCATCATGGACCTGCAAAACCCTAGTTTCCAAGATGGACTTGCAAGGTGATATCTGGGCCATGGAACCAGAGGTGAGGGGAACCCCTAGCACTATCCGGACGTCCTGAATCCAACGTATTCGACGGTTCGTCGATAGGAGCCATGGTCGTCATTCGATGGCTCGTTCCGTCTCGCATCCAAAAGGCCTTCAGGAAAACCTACTGGGTACCTGCCGGGGGCATAGAACTCCAACCGTGCAACACAACCGGGTTCTGGGGAGTCCTGTAGGTGTGTCTAGGCAGGTTTGGGCTGGGAACACTAGCCATACTCGCCCGGTGGATGATTTTCCAAAGTTGACCCCCGTGTGCAAAAATTGCACACTCCCACACTGAGCAAAAACCCTAGTTTCCAAGATGGACCTGCAAGGTGGCACCTGGGCCATCGGACCGGAGGTGAGGGGAACCCCTAGCACTATCCGAATGTCCTGAATCCAACGGAGTCGATGGTTCGTCGATCCGAGCGACGATCGTCATTCTATGGCTCGTTCTGTCTCGCATCCAAAAGGCCTTCAGGGACACTTGCTGGTATGTAAACCAAGTTAGAGATGCCATTCAGACCCAATTGAAAGTTGACGAAGTGGTTTTATGTGACGTCAGCTTTGGAATAAAGGTTTATGTAAACCAACAGAAGCTCGGACAATACTCCCTGCTTTTAAACACATTCTGGAGAGAGCAAGAGAACAAGTTCATCAAAGCGACTTCAATCATCTATATTCTTGTAATGTACACATAGTCCATCCTTCTCTTGATAAACAAGAGTTTTATGATAGCTTGAATTTTTTGGGCATGGTTATCTCCCTGTATTTGGTTGTCTGATTAGTTGACAAGCATGCTTGAAAATCTGTACGTTGAACTTCTTTGTTTTATTGTTGAAAATTGGAAGGGATTTTCAAGTCACCTGCAAAATGCTCCTTTGTTGAAATATGTAAGTTCTTCCAACAACATAGATTTGGCTAGTGTATCAAATGCTGTCGTCCACACCAGAATTTATCTATCATCAAAGGAGTCACACATATTGTGGTTGACCAAATGGTGAGAAACTATATGAGTGGTTGAATCAGTATCCTAAAATTACAGAGCCTTCTATTTCAAAGTTTGCTAAGCGGATCCTGGATGTAGTATCAGACTCAACAGACAGTAAACTTGTTATCACCGTTGCACATTTTTTGCACTATTCATCTGCAAATAACTACGTCTGGTCTGAAGAGCTCACCAGTCTTTGCAAGAATATTCCCCTAGTAGATGAAGGTGGGAAAATCATTAGGGTACGAGGCTCTCTGAAGTTTCTCCAGCCTACATCCACGAGTAATTGGGCCAAGTTAATGGGAAGGAATCCCTGGACTACCATGGGCTTTTCAACCCTTTCTGAAGGTCACCTTACACTACCATCTTGTGCAGGAGCTTTGATGTATTCAGTTAATGATTTAGTTTCATTCTTTCGAAGACACCTTGATGTAGTAGATACTCCAGATCTATTTCCTCCGAATGCCAATCTTTCTGGTGTTTCCCATGCTTTGACAAAGGAGAATGCATTTCTTTTGCTGCAGTGGATCCAATATTTGAAAAAAAATTGGAAGATGCTGGATGCTTTTATACATAGTATATTGGAAGGCATTCTAGTCGGGCTACAAGTCGCATGTCATTCAGGGACACTTGGTGAATTTCCGTCTGGGAGCCAAAAAGAAAACAGAGCAGCAAGATTGCGTGCCATTGGCTCTTGCAGGTGTGTGTGGGCAATGCTGACGTGGGAACACTACCAACACTAGCTCGAGGGAGGGTTTTGCAGAGTTGACCCACCAATGCGAGATTGCATGCAATGAAACTGAGCAAAACCCTAGTTTACGAAATGAATGCACAATGAAGCCACTGGCCCATGGGGAGATGAGGGAGAGGCCCCCCTAGAGGTAATCGCATGCCAGGAGACCAACAGAGTTGACGGTTCGTCGGTCCGACGTCCGGTTTCTGAGTTATGTCGAGTTGCAAGTCGCATGAAATTGTCGTTCAGGGACACTTGGTGAATTTCCGCCCGGGAGGCAAAAAGCAAACGGAGTAGCAAGATTGCATGCCGTTGGCTCCTGTGGGTGTGTGTGGGAAATGCCGACGTGGGAACACTGCCAACACTGGTTCGGGGGAGGGTTTTGCAGAGTTGACCCACCAATGCGAGATTGCATGCAATGAAATTGAGCAAAACCCTAGTTTATGAAATGAATGCACAATGAAGCCACTGGGCCATGGGGAGACGAGGAAGAGGACCCCCTAGAGGTAATCGCATGCTAGGAGACCAACGGAGTCGATGGTTCATTGATCCAACCTCTGGTTTCTGAGTTTGTCGAGTTGCAAGTCGCATGAAAATGTCGTTCAGGGACACTTGGTGAATTTTCGTCTGGGAGCCAAAAAGCAAACGGAGCAGCAAGATTGCGTGCCATTGGCTCCTACAAGTGTGTGTGGGAAATCCCGATGTGGGAACACTGCCAACACTGGTTCGGGGGAGGGTTTTGCAGAGTTGACCCACCAATGCAAGATTGCATGCAATGAATTGAGCAAAAGCCTAGTTTATGAAATGAATGCACAATGAAGCCACTGGGCCATGGGGAGACGAGGGAGAGGACCCCCTAGAGGTAATCGCATGCTAGGAGACCAACGGAGTCGATGGTTCGTTGATCCGACCTCCGGTTTTTGAGTTTGTCGAGTTGCAAGTCGCATGAAAATGTCGTTCAGGGGCACTTGGTGAATTTCCATCCAGGAGCCAAAAAGCAAATGGAGCAGCAAGATTGCGTGCCGTTGGCTCCTACAAGTGTGTGTGGGAAATTTTGACATGGGAACACTGCCAACACTGGCTCGGGGAAGGGTTTTGCAGATTTGACCCACCAATGCGAGATTGCATGCATTGAAACTGAGCAAAACCCTAGTTTACGAAATGAATGCACAATGAAGCCATAGGGCCATGGGGAGACAAGGGAGAGGACCCCCTAGAGGTAATCGCACACCAGGAGACCAATGGAGTCGACAATTTGTCGATCCGACCTCTGGTTTCTGAGTTATGTCGAGTTGCGAGTCGCATGAAAATGTCGTTCAGGGACACTTGGTGAATTTCTGTCCGGGAGCCAAAAAGCAAACGGAGCAGGAAGATTGCGTGCCATTGGCTCTTACAAGTGTGTGTGGGAAATGCTGATGTGGGAACACTGCCAACACTGGCTCAGGGGAGGGATTTGCAGAGTTGACCCACCAATGCGAGATTGCTTGCAATGAAACTGAGCAAAACCCTAGTTTACGAAATGAATGCACAATGAAGCCACTGGGCCATAGGGAGACAAGGGAGAGTACCCCCTAGAGGTAATCGCATGCCAAGAGACCAACAGATTCGACAGTTCACCGGTCCGACGTTCAGTTTCCGAGTTATGTCGAGTTGCAAGTCGCATGAAAATGTCGTTCAAGGACACTTGGTGAATTTTCGTCCGGGAGCCAAAAAGAAAACGGAGCAGCAAGATTGCGTGCTGTTGGCTCTTGCGGGTGTGTGTGAGCAATTCCGACGTGGGAACACTGCCAACATTGGCTCGGGGGAGGGTTTTGTAGAGTTGACCCACCAATGCGAGATTGCATGCAATGAAACTGAGAAAAACCCTAGTTTACGAAATGAATGCACCATGAAGCCATTGGGCCATGGAGGGACGAGGGAGAGGGCCCCCTAGAGATAATCGCATGCCAGGAGACCAACAGAGTCGACAGTTCATTGGTTCAACATCTGGTTTCTAGGCTATGTCGAGCTGCAAGTCGCATGAAAATGTTGTTCAGGGACAAGAGACACAACATTTTATCCCGAGAAACCCTCATGGGGAAGAAAACCTAGCAACCTTTCTTAGAATAATTATATGTTTAGAAATCAAGTACAATGAAACCATGAAAAAACCCTAACCCTGAAGGGTTTTACCACATGAAAAAACCTTAATGACACATGACAACAAGAGTACTTATCTACATGAAGATGACCTTCAAGCCATAAGGATATCCAAACATATCCTTCCCAACCAACATTAGAAGGCACTTTATTTCTCGAATCCTGAGGTAACATTTGTTCCTTTCACCAATGTTGCTTTTAGCACTTGTATGTAGTTACTCATATGTAGTGTTGAATCTAATTGTACAATAAAATATTGGGCGTTGATGAAATGTGTAGCATGTATTGCACTTAGTTTTATTAAATTACACTTGAACATTGACTTACTTGTAATTTAATCATCCAAACTCACAAATTTTAATTACACCTATCCAATTAGTGTGCATGAGTGAGTTCGTTGAAACCTTGAAAAACATTGTATTGCACTTAGTTTGATTAAATTACACGAGCAAGAACTTTGACATAACTTGTAATGATCATCCAAAATCACAAATTTTAATTAAATACCAATTAGTGCACGCATGTAGTGAGTTCGTTGAAACCTTTAAATATAATAGTTTGTTCTTTTGACATAGCGCATTCATGAGTAATAGATAATCCACACAAATCAACACATTAGATTGACACAAGAACACGTGGAAACCGAAGAACAAATATAAAGTGAAATGTATCATTCATTTATAAGTGAAATGTCAATGTGCATGTCTCCAAAAGTACATGTATCCAAAAGTACATATATATCCAAAAGTGCATATCTCCAAAAGTACATGTATCCAAAAGTACATATATATCCAAAAGTATCCAAAAGTACATGTATCCAATGAAGTCAACGTACATGTCTCCAAAAGTACATGCACAATGAAGTTAATGTACATGTTTCCAAAAGTAAATGTATCGAAAAGTACATATATATCCAAAAGTATCCAAAAGCACATGTGTTCAAAACTATCCAAAACTATCAAAGCCACATGTACATGTATCCAAATGTACATATATCCCATAAGACACATCAAAACTCAAGCTTCCTCTTGTTCTTTCCCGACATTGATCCTCTAGGCACATCTCTAGGATCAGTGTGCGTCTCTGGATCCTGCAAATTAAATATCAATTGTTAAATTCAACTAACTATGTACACTAATACATTAGCTCAACAATTAACTCAACAATTATCAACTAATGCATGGAAAGTGCATGAAACACTTGGTCACTGAAGGACATCTCACCTCAACTGACAAAGGAGATTGCGTTGCTTGTGTAGTAGATGGAGCCGTTGGTTGAACATCCAGGATGGTCGAACCAGGGGAGCCAGGAATTGCTCCTGGTGGTGGTGGATACAATGAAAAAATGTTGAAATAGTTAGAAATGCATGAATAAACAATAGACAACAATAATAAACTATGTAAAGATAATGTTGAAATAGTTACATACCTGTGTGTGATCAATTTCCATTGCAGATGCGGCATTGACTGCTGCATCAACCATCGATGCGAGGTTTTGAGTAGACAACTCAGGTTCCTGATGCAGTAAACATGCAATTCAAACATTAATAAAAATGATTTATGCACTGGATTTCAAGTTAAACAACAAATATCATCGAAGGATATACATTACCATGGTATGAGTAAGCCCATGGTCTTGGGCAGCTGGAGTCTTTCTAGGAGTAGAACGCCTCACATACACACGACCCTTGTTCACGAAGGGCCTAGCGGGAGATACCAATCCAGGCAATGGTCTAGATGTCTCGGATGGTGCCTACAGTCAGCAAGTGTTCATGTAGTTAGACATGCATGATTCAACAAACAAACATGTATTTAAAAATTGTCATTTTTAATTGTTTACCTGGAGCCCAGATGTTTCATCGGACAGTACGACCATGGGTGCTACCTCCACATTACCTTTCCCCAGTGAAGGATCTGCCATCTGCAAGTTTAATAATTGTAAATATTAGACCGTAGATAGCATTAGTGAACTAAAATGTAAAGTATGTGGAAATTAACAAATTAACAAGTATTAAAAAACTAAAATTTTAAAATGTTTACCTCAGTGTGAGATATGTCAATAGGTGCTATATAAGATGGGCCTGCCAAATGGGTAGCATCATGACCCCCTGTAGAGTCTGGAACATCTGACTTTGGGACGTCGCTGCGCATAAAGCATCAACTGCAAGTTCAGAAAATTAATATATTAGCTCAAACTATATATATGTGTACAAAGATGAAAATAAATGAAGAATTTATTACAATTAACCATCTACATACCTCTCTCAAAAACCCACTGAAGGCAACATCTGAGGCAAGACCATAGCAGGGACGACCACATGATGTGCACTCGTGAGGATCAGTACTAGGATGGGGATGTGTCGATGGTCCTGCACTAGTGGATGGTCCTGCATGGTGACGAGCTGGTGTATGTACCACACCAGGGACATATGTCCCTTCCTCACCCATATGCTGAACCATAGTGCCATGGTGAACAACCACCCGTGCCAAACTCAAAAATGCATCACGTGTCTGTGGAATAATACGATGTGCAGGTGAGACATCTAGCCCAGGAAACTGCTTGCGAGGTGCAGGGATAGGGCGATCCTGGTCTCGAAGCCTCGCATTGGGTTGGTTTTGGGGCATCCCCCAACCGATCCCCTGAAACTGCAAGATGTCAAAAATGTTTACGTGTCTATGTAACACGAACTCTGCGTACATCTTTTGAAGGAAATACAAGGGAATTTCCCTGTTGTTATGTGGTGGCATATCAAAAACCATGTACCATATGTCCATCCAGTTATCAACAAATGGTTGAAACGTGCACCACTCAATGGCGATATGAGGCCTGTTTGCATTTGGGATTTCCCCCATCCGAGGGTCCCTAATGCAAATATGAGCTCTTTGGATATTTTCAACTTTTTTATTGCATTGTAGTCTAGCCCATCAGCATATTGCTGTCTTTTTCTTTCTCTATATGATGTAATATCATATAGTACATTGCTCAACTGTGAAATGGTGTCAACAATTGCATCCAAGGTTGATGCAAGCGAGAGGCGAATCTTGTCACCACCACTAAAAGCTGCACTAATGCCCCTCAAGTGGGCAAGCTCAATCAGTATCTCGGCATTTGTGTCCATAGCCGCAACTACAATAAAAACATCAATATGAAAATCATTATAAACATATACATGGTATATAATGACGTCTCTTCAAAATTGAAAATGTATTAAATCAAACTCAAGTAAGCAATTTAATGGCATTCACTTACATACATTTAAAACTTAAAATTAAATATTTAACAATTAAAAAGTAAGTTTCGTTCAACTTCTTTCTAGAAGTTAAGGCACTTCTTAACCCTCATTGGTGACTTTTCCATGCAAACTTGGGTTTAAACTTCTTAGAATTTAGGAGTGTTATTTTGACATGTTTTTGCCTTTACGTCCCTTGCAGAAAACAATATTTCCATCAACTTCATATGCTAACATTAAATTTATTGATTTCAACATATTACGCCTTGTGGTTGGAGGGGAGGACAAAGTGGCATGGAATGAAATGGATATGTATGAGTTTGTCTTGCCAATATGATTACATATGTACTTGAGATGACTATCAATGATTAAGATGTTGAATAATCAACTAGAGATTGTGACTAGAATGACAATAACAACAATGTCAACTTCTCAAAACAGAGACAATTTCTCTCTACAAAATCGATCTCTACATTGTATGGCAAGTTCAGAAAATTAAATAAAAAACATAGTGATTTTCTATATGAAGTCTTTGAGTTGAATCGACGGTCCCTGAGCATTGAGTAGATTGATCAAGGGTGTGGATAGGGTAGGCCCGAGAGACACTTTGTTAATGTGTTTTGACATTTAGTCAAGGGTGCTTAACTAAGAGGCAATGTATAGCTACATACACTTCTGATGAAATTTTGATTATGTTCATGGACAAATGATTGTGATGAAATTTTGAGAAACCAAGTTACTAATTTTTTTGCATTTTTTCTATTCACGCTTGTGCATGCATTTCATCTTGTTATGGCCATTACCAAGGAAAATTATTTAATTAGTATCATGGGAAATGGCCTTTGAGGGTTGGAAATTTGGGTTTCATGTGGATGGATACATTGTAGAAAGGGAGGAGTTCTATTTTTTTCAATTTTTGGTTGGATTAGGAATTTTTGAGTTTTTCAAAAGGGATTCATTTTAATTATTTACTCTTCTTGGTTGAGGGAGATGTGAATTTAATTAGAGATTGGGTTATTCCCAATTTTATAAATATTACAAAACTAGGTTGTTTTAAACAATAAAAAAATAGTAATTTAGGTTAAGAAATGACAAAAAAATGGTATGGGTGAATGAATTACCTGATTAGATGTCAATCCACCAGTGAATTTGCCTCCCCTCCAACTAAATCGAGCTCCACCGATACTCTAGGGCACACAAACCGTCCTTGTCCAACCTCTAATTCGCGTTTCTGATGCGTGAAGAGCGCCACAGGTGGTCGGGGGTGGTCGGGACTGTGTTTTTAAATTGATTTTAGATTTAAATAACGCGTACGCTTTTTGTAACTACATAACGCGTACGCATTATGGTTACCTATCCTACATGTCTAGTGACATGTCAGGCTCGGGTTTTACCATGCCAAGTGCTAAGTATCAGAAATGCGTTATGTTTTTATGTATCAGAAACGAGTTTTGAAAAAGTAGGATTGCATCTAAAGTGACCCTCATCTTCTTGCACACACCCAGAGGTCATCTATTTTTTTTGAAATCCTTTTTTCCTCCTAGTGTGGATTAGAAGTCCTCATATAATTCATTCTTACTTTTGGACTTTTAAAGAGGTTATCCATTTTTTTAAAAATCCCCTTTCCCTCTCAGTGTGGACTAGAAGTCCTTAGATTTTGGCACAAGGAGCATCAATGTTATGTAGATTGATGATAAATGCATATCCCCTTATTAGAAGGTATGAAATGGTGAGTCTACATTGTTGTTGGGTTATTCTTAGAGTAGTTGAACAATTAAGATTTCAAATCAGTGAGGAACTACTTTTTCATTTGGAATCCATGGGTATATACACCATAAAAATATATATTCTAGATCTCTAGATAATTCATATTTATTTAGGTGGAAATAGGACACTGAAGTGAAGATTACAGTGTATCACAAAAGCGCTTGTGATATTTTACGGATGAAACTATTGAAAAATCGAACTACTTTATGTAAAGAAGATGACTCTTTGATGTGAGGGACTAATCCTTTGGTGGAAAATACTCTATACAATTTGGATACAATAAATTATTCCTTGACACCTACCATTCCCACCAGAAATCTTGGTGGTATTGTATTTTCAGGCAAAACCCCCATTGAAAATGATTTTATGCACTTGGATGGAGGTGGAGAAAACTACCAACACTTGATAGACAACAAACAAGGAAATTTTAGGAACATAAAATTTTCTATTTATTCTGGGAGTGAGAAGGATCAACACAACACTTATTCAAAAAGTATTATTTTACTCTTTAGGTATGGAAATTTATGAAAGAAACTAAGAAGGTATAAAGGGTTGGGAATGAGGAGGCACTTACATTAGTACATTGACTACAAGATTCATGAAAATATATGATCCCTATATTTTTTATTCATCTGGTCTATTAGGATCATGTTTTTGTTTACTAAAAAATCAAACATTCATTGGCATTGATTCTTAAGTCTACTAAAGAAAAAGTCCCTAGAAAATAAACAAGTTGATATTGGATGACTAAAAAATTATTGGTTTTTTATGGATCCTTTATGAGAAACGTAGGACAAAGAAGTGTAGGGAGAGTCATTTACTTAAAGGAACAACACAAAATATTCTTTAGTTTTGCATGGGAAGTTGTAAACAAAACCATGCAAAAATTGAACATAATGTAGGGATATGGAGACTCACAACTTTTATGTAAATGGTTATCTAGAAAAAATTAGGCATGAAATCTATTGAGCTCATACCATTGGTTCCAAAACCATAGGAATGGTAAGGGAATTTGAATGCGTTTCTTGTTAGGAGATGAATCCAATATCTAGATCTATCATATTCTTCCTAGATAGTACATGACTAGTCCCACACATGATTCATATACGATGAGGGGGCTATCCAGCCTCCCCTCCTAGGGGTGCAAGGATAGAGCCCCTTAGGAAAAACTTTATAGAACCTTCTAGTGTATTTTGGTTTCTTTTGGAACCCTCTTATGTATTGTATAGAATGGCAGTCACCCATGGAATTTTATCATAAGAAGGAAAGCATTGCAAGTTTCTTACTAGGTAATAATAAAAGATCAAATTTATCATTGCCCCATGGTTTTACCTACGCACAACACAATTTCCATGTAAATATCACGTTCTATTGTTTTTGTTGTTTTCTTCTATTTTTTATATTTTTCTAACAACTAGTATAAGAGCATGTAAAAATCGCTAGCATAAGGTTTTCTATGTGTGGGAGCTATAACAATGACATGATGTTTAACCAAGTTCTATATTGAGAATATTGATGGTAATAATTTCTCCTCGTGGAAGATGAAGGTGGGCGATTTGTTGGCTTAGAATGGCCAATCCCTAGCCTTGAAATTTGTTGTGAAAAAGATGAGCGGTGTGATATGTGAGGAGTGGATAAATAAGAATAGGAAGGTGTTTTATACAATTCCTCTTTTCCTAGATGACTATTGTTCAATGGTGTTATAGAAAAGGCCACATAAGTGTTTTGGGAGAAACTTAGGAAGTTGTGTTGGACTTAATCATAAAAAAATAAGGTTTTCATAAAGAAGCATCTTTACCGTATGACAATGAAGGAGATTTCATCTATAGAATACCATATAATGGGTTTGTTACCCTAATTAGTATATTGGTCTTGGTTTGTGTAAAGTTAAAGGATGAAGACATAGAAATAATTTTACTCTATTCCCTCCCAAATACCTAGGATAATTTGGTTTTGACCAACTCATCATTAAGAACTTCCAAATTTGATGATTTGGTAGTCACTTTGCAGGGAGAAGAGTTGAGGTGAAAATGATCTATGGAACCCTCTAATAGTGAATCCATATCCCTGACAGACTCGTCTACAAAAAGGGTTCAAAAAGATATATCACGGTCCAGAGAACACAAAATTAAAGGGAATGGTTGGAAACTAGGGCACTTGAGGAAGGATTGTTGGAACTAGAAGAAGGAAAAGAAGGATGAAAATCCATATCAACCATCAGCTGAGGCTAGCACAACAAAGTCAAAAGAAATGACAAAATGTGAGGCTTTATGTCTAAGTAACAATATATATCTTTTATATACTTGGGTTTTGGACTCGGGTGCATCTTTCCACATGTCTCCACATAGAGACTCGTTTGTTAAATATCATCCCTATAGTGGTGGGATGGTCTACTTGGGTAATGATCATCTTATAAATCAAATTGTTGGAAGAGGGGATGTTAGGATCAAGCTAGACGGTGGGAGATAAATGATTCTATGTGATGTACAACATGTATCATATCTAGAAAAGAATTTTCTTTCAATCAAGATGATGGATAAATTGGGATATTATACTATCTTTGGTGAAAATCATTGCAATATTACCAAAGGAATCCTAGTGGTAGAAAAAGGATAATCTTATGGACCTTATGTCATTTGTGCAGTGATACAGTGACAAATCATGCACTAGCAACAGAGTCAGGGAATGTTCTAGATGTACTTATGTTTTGGCATCACAACTTGGATATATGAGTCAAAAATGTTTTAAAATTCAACATGACAGAGGTATGATTTTTGCGATTAAGTATTTCAATTTAGACTTGTGTGATCATTGTAATTTTGGTAACTAAAAGAGTGTTTGGTTTACTACAAGATCTAGTAAAAGTTCTGATCTTTTGCAACTTATTCATTCTAGTGTATTTGGACCAATCCCCATTATATCTTTAAATGGTTCTAGGTATTTTCTAACTTTTATATATGATTATTCTAGAAGTGTGTGTGTTTATTTTATAAAAAATAAGTCATAAACCTTTGAAAATTTTAAAGAGTTCAAATGCACGAGTAGATAAAAGTTTGGGCATGTCTGTCTTGTGTCTTAGGTTAGATAATGGAGGAGAATATTGCTCCAAGGAATTTGATAAATTTTGTGTGCATGAAGGAATTAAGAATCAGAATAATATTCCATATAATACACAACAAGACTGTGTGGCTCAGTGGATGAATCACATAATCATGGAACATGAAAGAAGCATTCTTAGCACATCTAGGTTGGATAATGGATTATGGGAAAATGATGTAAATAAACCTACTTATTTGATTAATAGATAACCTACAACTACATTGGGTGGATATATTCTAGATGATTTTTGGTGTGGTAATACAATTGATTATTCTCATTTGTATATCTTTGTTTTTTATTCATTTTCTCATGTTCCTAAAGAACAGGGGTCCAAGCTTGACCCAAGGTCAAGGAAATGTGTTTTTCTTGGTAATGATAATATAGTAAAGGGGAATAAACTATGGATCCTACTGAAAAAAGGTAATTGTTATCATATTTAATTTTTGGATTATTTGTGTAATGTAATTCATTAATATATGACCCATATCCCATGAGTATAGTCATAGCAGGTCAATTTCTCATGGTTTTGAATTTTCCACTTAACACTCATTGCATCAAGTGATGCTTATAAGGGTGAATAAGTGGGATTCATAGTATTGAAATCAATCACATAGCATCAATCATCAATTTTGGGGCTTGCACTTGGTAATGATGAATTCCCGGGAGGTCACCCATCCCAAGAATCCTTTGGTTCAAGCATGCTTAAATGTTGAAGTTTCCCCACAATCAAGACCACTTAGAATTATACCCAATTTGCAAAAATTTAGCAAGTATTATGCCTTATGAACTATTCAGTTAGAGTTCCCTTAACTCTTTTTCTAGTTGAGATGTTACATGTTATGATAAACCATGCAAAGGAAGGAGGTATATAAAACACCTAAGATTGTACCTATTGAAGTAGAAATGAGTGAAGATTAAAATGAAAGTGAATATGCTAATCAACTTGGGGAGAAACAAATTCATCATTCACAACTTTGAAGATCTACATGTCCCAAGAGGTGTCTACAAAAGTATTCTCCCTATTTTTAGCCCCCCTTTTTCTTTCTTAATTGATGATGGTGAACCTAGTTCATTTCAGTAATCTAGAGTATTTTAGAATGAATATAAATGGAGGAAAACCATGGATGATGAAATGAAATAACTACACAAAAATGAAGCAGAGGAACTTGTGGATCTCCCACTAGGAAGAAAGGTTGTTGAAAACAAGTGGGTGTATCAAGTAAATAAGAACAATAATGGGTTGCTAGAATGTTATAGAGATCACTTAGTGACAAAAGGTTATGTGAAGAAGTTAGGTATATACTTTTTAATGAAATATTATCTCTATTTGTGAAGCTCACTACTCTAGGGGTTTTACTTGAATTTATAGCAACTGATGTGATTTAGAGTTGGAGCAATTGGATGTAAAAACTACTTTCCTACTTGGTGACCTTAGGAATAAATTTATATGGATCAACATGAGGGATATAGAGAAAGAGAAAAATATAATTTGATTTTTAGACTCAAGAAATATATGTATGCATTGAAACATGTGACAAGGATGTGGTACAAAAAAAAAACACCTTCATGAATAGTCAAGTTTTTAATAGAAGTGAAGTTGACCATTTTTTATATTATAAGAGGTTTGATGATGGAAATTTTATTAGCTTGTTGTTGTATGTTGATGACATGCTAGTTGTAGTCCCCAACATGAACAAAATCATTGATTTTAAAGATAATTTGGATCATACATTTGAAATGAAGGATTGAGGACTAGCAGATCAAATTATAGGGATGAATATACACAAGGACATAATAGGTAGGGAGATATTTTCAAGTCAAAAGTCATATATAAAAAAATGTTATGTAGTACTTCAATATGTAGAATGTAAAAGTAGTTAGTGCCCCAATTCTTGTACACTTCAAGTTGTCTTCCAAACAACGTCCTAGTACAGAAGTAGAGAAGACAAGCATGTATTTTTTAGCTTATTCATTAGCACTAAGGAACCACATGTTTTTCATGGTGAGCATCGGAATGGATATTTCCCAAGTAGTGGGAGATGTTAGTTGGTTCATGTTGAATTGTAGTAAGAAGCATTAGAATGTTGTGAAGTCAATACTCATATATTTAAGGGGCACTTCATATGCTACTATTTTCCACAAATTGACAGATTTACAAATTAAATGCATATATTTTGATTTTGGTGGAGAAAGAGATGGAAAAAGTATACTATAGGATATAGTTTCACTATGATTAGACGTGGAGCTGTAAGATGGACATCTATGTTGCAGCTAGTGGTGGCCTTATCAACCACTAATGAAGAATATGTGGAAACAATTGAGGATAATAAAGAGGCAATATGTCTAGAGTAATTGATGGATGGCTTCAAGATAATGCAAAGGAAGATTAATTTTCATTGTGATAGTCAAAGTGTTATTCACTTAGTGAAGAATTTAAAATTTCATGATTGAAAAATACATATTGATATTAAGTACCATTTCATAAGGAAAGATAAGGTAGGATCCTATTAAACCAAATTGATACTTATGAGAACACTGCATATATGCTTACAAATCCAGTCAGAATAAGGAAGTATGAATGGTGCAAAAATTCTATAGGTTTTTTGAAAATGTGATGAAGGTGACATTGGACAATGCCATACAAGTGCAAAATAGAAGTAAGGAAATTAATGTCTATTGAATTCAAGTGGGAGAATGTTAGGATTTGAATTCAATATCCATATCTCTATTATTCTTTTTGTATAGTACACGACTAGGCCCATGCACAATTCATGTGTGCTAGGGAGGTTGCAGGAGGGGTCAAATAGTGCCCTCACTTCCCAAGAGTGTGGGGGAATACCCCCCCACATGAATATTGTTGGCAATATTGAGAGGGGGGGTGAATCGGTATTCAGCACTTTTTAACATTTTAAACATTAATTATAACATGTAAACATTAGCCATTAATAATGTCATTCATCATCACATAAACCATACACAGTGCACAAGAGATTTAACATGGAAACCCAAATGGGAGAAAACCACAGAATGCTTTTATTACATAATAACAAGATTACATTCATAGAAAACATCAAATTCCAATATTCTCCAGCACCAACTAGAAGGAGGATCCAAACCCCTAAGATCATGGGATCCAACCTATCCTTGCCCCACTCTGCCACCTTGATATGAATAATAAGATCAATCTTCCACTGTCACTGTATCACTGTCACAACCTATAACTGTATCACTGTATCTGTACCTATATCACTTTCTCAGTCAGCCTATACATGTATCACTATCCCTGTCAACCTGTATAATTGTATCATTGTCTCTTTCAACCTGCCACAATCATTATCTCTATCACAATTCCCCAATCACTATCTTTGCAACCTGTATCTATGTCTCTATCAACATGTTCCTATATCTCTGTCTCTGTACATGTATCATTGTCCCTTTCACAATCATTGTATCTCTATCTCAATGCCACAATCACTGACTCTGCCACAATTCCACTGTTAATGTCACAATCCTACAATCAATGTCACATTGTCCCAGTCATTATCACACTATCACTATCATGCTGTCTCTATATCTGTGACATTATATCAACCTGTACATGCCTCAAATCTATACCAGGAAACAATCATCCATCGATTTTATTCCCATCCTCAAATTTTACATCATAGAAATTTTCAATACATTGAACATTCCAAGAGATGATCCATATGCCAAAACATAACCATGGACTATGCCAAAATAACCACTATGATCTATGCTAAGACCATCATACAATATTCCCAGATAATCATCAAGATCTATTTCAAGATCATCATACAACACACCAATATATTATTAAGATATATTCCAAGATAATATCAATATCTATCCCCATATAACATCAATATCTATACCAACAAATCACCAGGAATATGTCAACAATATGCCAAGATAATGTCCAAGATCTATGCCAAGATGATCATAAAATATGCCACGATAACTACCAGTATTTATGTCAATATAACCATCATCAAATCCTCCATAACATATTCAATGACTTCACATATCATACTAAGATCAAATATGAACTCTATCCATGAGAGACATGGTCCATCACAAGATAAACCATCAAGCATGAACCATACCTTTTTCAAGATTACAATATGAAGCAACAATATACACACCAAAATAAACTCTAGCATTAGATAAATTTTGAGGTAAAAAATGGGCCTCAAAACAAAGAAAATGTACTATAAAAATCAACCAATCACATTCTAGTAGATAACATCACCCCCCATGGTTGAGGTGGCATTGCATGAGTTAAGAATGTTTATTTGTCAAATTTTCTATGGTGGATGAAAACCCATAGTTAACCAAGGTAGTGGTATAAGTACTTTTAAGTCATAAAGTAAATTACTCATAATGAAAGTCCTTTAACATTTTTTCATAAAATAATATTTTTATCATTTTTATATTTTTAATTTTAATTATGCATTCATTCCATTTTATTTAATATTATAATATTAAACTAATTTATTAGCATATATATATATATATATATACTTGTACTTTTAAAATAGATTAAATTCTTGTACTTTTAAAATAAATTAAATTCATAAATGATATTAATATGAAAAATGTATCTCGGATGCAGGTGATCATTTGACACCTTCCTCAGCCATCGCGCAAACGGAGATGCTGCCACCTCACCCCCCCGTACGTGACGACAGACCTTGCATACATGAGCCTACTCCAGCTTCGACAGAGACCATCCACCTGGCCACTGCAAATGACGGACAGTGCAGCCACTTGGACGACAGATAGTGCAACAACCTGGAAGACGACATTTATTTAAAGCTGGAGAACGAGGGAGTTAATAACGACCTCCTTCACATGCATCTGGAATGACGTCTCCTCTCGGATTATGGGACCTACATTCATTATCATCGCCTTCAATGAGGATGACAGACTATGATATTAATTACCTCGGCTCTTTAAATCCCTTGGTCGATATGAACGAAGCATCGACTATTGAACTCTAGCTCTTCTCTGTGATTTCTCCTCCTGCTTCTGTGAACTTTAATGAGATTTCTGAGTCACCCACTGCCATGACGAATCATACCAGGGGGATTTCTCGTCGTGGGAGTGGCCACAAGAGTAACAGTTGTCGACCCAAGGTGGCCATGGATTGGTCTGTGATGGATGGTTATGCCGAACGTATCCCTGCGCGAACTCGAAATCTTATCGACGGGTGGGAGGCTCGCAGGGTGGCAACACTCCTTGCATCTAGTAGTAATGGCGGTGCCATTAACCATTATTGGTTGCTCAAAAATATGATGATCACCCTTATCAAAGAAATGGAAGCTAGCTCCAACATTGTCCGTAACATCAAGGCAAGTCTAAAAGAAGCTGCATAATACTCTAACACTCTAGACGCCAACATGACCTGGGAGTTTTTCTCCATTGGAAGCAATTCTGAACCTGCGAAGCAGGTTAGTAAAAATGAAGATGCTGCAGGGACAACAGCGAACACCGGGTCTGCAAAAAATAAATCCCCTCCACAGAAGAACAAAGGTTCGGCTCTTGGTCTTGACGCCACTCCAGATGGAATGTGTACTCCACGTTCTCCTTCTCCAACTCTGCCCCCTTCGGGGAAATTTGAAGATTACTATGCAGCCTGCCCCATTACCGAGGAAGAGCTAGAAGAACCACCAGCAAAATGAAAGATGGACGGCCATAGCTCTTGGTCATCTCTGTGACTATCGACTTTTTTGCTTTTATTACCTGCATAGTCTAGTTTTCAACATTGTTAGACAGACTAGGTATTATTTTTTGATCAAAGTCCCAATTTTTTTAAGGGCAGACCATACTCAAGAGGTCTTAATTTTGTATTATGTCAGTCATTACAATATCTTTGAGCAATTGGGATGGTGGCTTCATCACATGAGGCCTCCCCAATATGCAAAACTCTCTTCGGCTCTACATGTACATTCAGTTTCCATTAATTAAATTCTGCTCCGCAACTTACAAAAAAAAATATGAAAAATGTATATTAATATAGAATTAATCAATAAAGAAGAATAATAATAATGCAATATGGATTATGATAATATTATTAACATTTTACATGTAAATAAATTTTCTATAAAATTTTTTAATATTAAATTGATGATAAAAGTACTTAATATAAAAAGTCAACATCAATTAAAAAATAGCTCTTAAAAAATATGTTTTAATATTTAATTTCATTTGCAAGTTCAAGACAAATAAATGCTAAAGGACAATAATTTTTTGGGAATATACAATGAATCTTAGTCACATCAATGTAGAGTTATTTGATTAATTTTATTTCTATTGAATTTTGAAAAGTAACTCAACCATGGTTATTTATATTGTGCATAGAAAATAGTGTAGGAGGTAACTTGTCATATATACCTACCCATAAAACCCCTAACTCATAATATTTTAATATATCTCATACTTTTTTAGTACATCTCTTAGGAGGCCATTTTTTGACCTCAAAATCTCTCTAATGAATGTGTCATCACATAGCACTCGCAACAAGCTTTCCAATGAGCCAAGAATTTTGTAATTCTGATTCTGTATGAGAAAGTTATGCTAGTTTTCGTGAATCTCCTCAATCCTCAAAGATGCCCAAAAATTCTCCTCCACAAAGTTTCGCACTTTTCTCCAAGAGGTTCGCAATACCAAAGAAAGACTTGGATGGATGATAAAATGAAAACTTTGATCTTCTATTTATACACTTCATCATGCCTTGTAGCTTATTTTAGGGTCTCCTTAAACTCATCCTTAATTTGTGGATCTCCATATTTTAAGGGGGTCTCAAGGGTTAGTACCCCACTTCAAGGATCCATCATGACACTTCATGCCAAATCTTCAAGGTTACTCCATATCTTCTCAAAGAGGCCTTATGGCTTGTCCACATCATCATACTTTATGAATACATCATTATTTCTTGCGGGGATCCTTACCACTTCATGTGGTCCAATGGGCCAAAGTACCACAAATTTTGGGGTCATGTGAACCAAACATCATTATTTTGGGCATATTTCAAACTTCATACCAACTTGCTTCAGACCAACTTTGGGGACTCTTTAGGGCCTTCTCCGCCATGGTTCATGTAACCCCAAACTCATGGGCGAGTGGACCAAATATCATTTTTTACGGATTTCTTCACCTTTTATTTTAACAATTCATAGGGGCAACTGTAGGGACTTATTTAGGGTGTTGATCCATATGTGTACATCACAAAGTGTCTTCCCATGAGGGCCATGCATAACCGCTACTCCATAAGGGAAATGCTTTGGATTTATGTACACTTGTGACAAGGATTCTTCTTCAATGGATTCCTTAGGATCATTAAGGTCTTCTCTAGGGGATTCAAAGCTTCATCAAACATTACCCAAACAATCTATCTCTACTACAACCACATCATCATAATCACCTTGACACCAATGGAAACACTATATATCTCTTCACCCTTTTGACATCAATGACACACTATTTGGCATCAATGACAACTTCTTCCAACAATCTCCCCCTTTGTCATTGATGGAAACAAATTCAACTCTCTCTCCCCCTTTGACATAAATGATAAAAGGGGCGAAGCAACTTTGTTAACCTACTACCCCTGGGATTATGCTGGCGCCCTCTATCAATATGCTTCTCTTTGTTTTTTGATCATTTTCTACATTGCGGAAAATAACTTTACTTGACTATGAATGCCTTCTGAAAATCTCTTTCTTTGCTGACAATGCTCCCCCTTAGACTTGGCCATTTCTTAAAGGTTTCTAAAGTATCTCTCCCTGTGTTCCTCAATGATTTACCAAACCATTGCTCTTCTAAATTTTCATTGATATTCCTTTCCTACTACTTAGACTCCCCCTCAACATTATCCATAATACTAGGAGTCGTTGTGACAAACTATTTAGAATAATAGGTATTGCTCTGCTATAGGAACATCATCTGTAAATGTGATCGCTTTCTTTCTGCTTGCCGATTTATCTTCATTACTTGAATTAGAAACTATTGTAGCTATGTCCTCTGATACTTCTCTATTGACATGTTTTTCCATCACATCATACTAATTCCATTTTGTCTTCGATCCCTGGACCTGTTCTACTTTCATTCAATATGCTTCCCATTTTTAAGATAGAGAATTGCTTTGGTTTCTTGTCTTAAGCTGTGAACTTTCATCATTTGTATAGAGGACCAATCCACAAGATTCTTCCTTTTGTCCTTCTATCTTCTTCTTCCAGTATTGAGTATTCTCTTTCACGGAATACTTCACCATGCTTCAACAGTCACGAGCTATGTGTCCATAGTTGTGGCATTTGTAGAATTCAACATTGTGATTCATCATAATCCTGCAATTTATGGCTATGTGTCCAACGTTGTTACATTTGTAACATTTAGTTTCATAATTTAGAAATTCAAATATGTTATAGCTTCTAGCATTAGCTTCATGATGTTTTCTGAGATAATTTCCTTCATAATGATTCCTGAGGTTTTCATAGTCATTCCTATTCCATGTATTTCTATCTTGCACATAGGCTCTACAATTTATAGCCTTATGCCCAAAATTATTACAAGAATAACACATGCCAAGAAAACATTTTGGTATCTGGACTCTTCTATGTTGTTGGTTTATGTATATCTTTCTTTCGAGGCTCGAGACCCTTTACAACATCTGCATAACTTCCCTTTTCAGTCATCATAGAGCTTGAACTCTCATCAGTTTGTTTGTATACAAGACTAGACTTATCATAAAATGGTTTTTGGCTACTGATGATTTCATCTAGTATTTTGGTGCTATTGCCAAAGTTTTGTCGAAGGTCCTTATGTGGTTCCTTTCCGAGATAGACTATTTTTGCTTCCATCTCTTCCTGTAGCTTCTCCTTTTCTTCCAATCTTCTTCTAAGTTATTCTTTAGCCACCTTGGCTTCTTCCAGTTGAAATTTTAGATCCATAAATATCTTCTTTGTTTCTTTAGGGTTGCTATTGGAGCTTTCCATTAGATCATTCAACTCTTTCTGGAATAACTTGTTTTTCTTCCTTTGTTTCTTTAGTTCAATTAAAGAACTAATCAATTATGCGTCAGGATTTACTTCTCCTTCTACATAATCTTCCTCGTCATCATTAGCAGTCTCTTCCAGCACCATGAAAATAAATTTTCTTGAGTCATTATTGTTATCATTCTCTTCATTGGATGAGGAGCTATATCCTCCTTTGAATAGAGACTCTTATTTTTAAAAAAGTTATTTTTCTTTCTTTCCTTATCTATTTTTTGATATTTATTTTCCTTCTTGAGAAATTCTTCATCATCACTATCTAAATCATTTTCATAAGGACATTTGGAAGCAATATGACCAACTTTAACATAGTTAAAACATTTGAAAGGAAGCTTACCTTTGTACATTCCAACTCCTCATTTCAACTTTCTCACAAAATTTGCTACTTCTTTATCATCTAAGGCATCACTATAGTTGCAACATGAACATGATTTTGATTTTTTCTTGATCTTCCTTTCCTTCTTGGAATCCTTTGAAGTTGCTTCCCTTCTAGTCGTATTCTCTTGTTTTGTTCTCATTTCATATACTGTAAGAATTCCATGTAATTGATCCACACTTAAACTATCTAGATCTTCTCTTTCTTTTACGAATGAGATCTTAGAATCAAACCTCATTGGAAGAGATATGATAATATTCTAAACAATCACCAAATTTTCAATCTTTTCTCCTAGACCCCTCATGGTGTTCACAATTTCATCTACTTGAAGAAAATAAGCTGCAATGTCTTCAACTTCCTTCATTTTCAAGTGTTCAAATTGTCTTTGATAAGCTTGCATCTTGGATCCTTTGAATTTTGAGTTTTATTTGTACACGTTCTTGAGCTTGTCCCAAATTTATTTTGTAGAGGTACAATGCATAACCTTGACAAGTTCTGAACCTGACAAGCCTCCCAAAATAACACTCATGGCCCTTGAATTGCATTCAAAGAGTCTTCTTTAAGTGGTACATGCAGGTGGATCTTTGTTTGGTGTAATGTATCCATTTACTACAACCTGCCAAACATCAAGTCCTAGTGACTACACGAATAGCTTCATCCTTATTCTCCAAAAGGCATAATTCAACCCATCAAATAATGGTGATCCAAGTTTAGAATATTTTTTGTACTTTTTCATGATGATCTACCTTCTAGTGGTTAGACTATCTTGGAGGAACCTACTTTGATACCAATTGTTGGAAATACTGAGAGAGGGGATGAATCAGTATTGAGCACTTTTTACCATTTCAAACATTAATTATATCAGGTAAACATTAACCATTAACAATTTCATTCATCATCACATAAACCATACATAGTGCATAAGAGATTTAACATAGAAACTCAAACAAGGGAAAACCATAGAATTTTTTTCTTATATAATAACAAGATTACATTCATAGGAAGAACCAACTTCCAATATTCTCTAGCACCGACTAGAAGGAGGCACCAACCACCTGATTTACACGAACCAACCTAAAGGAAGTTCCAAGTCCATGATTTACTAGCACCAACTAGAAGGAGGATCCAACCCCCTGATTTATAGGCTCCAACATGAAGGAATCTCCAACTCCCTTATTTACCAGCACCAACTGGAAGGAGGATCCAACCCATCCTTTCATTGTCCTGCCACCCTTATATGAATAATAATATCAATCTTCCACTGTCACTGCATCACTGTCACAACCTATACATGTATCATTGTCTCTGTACCTATATCACTTCCTCGCTCAGCCTGTACCGGTATCACTATCTCTGTCAACATGTATCACTATGTCATTGTCCCTATCAACCTGTCACAAACACTATGTCTATCACAATGCCCCAATCACTATATCTACAACCTGCATCTATGTATCTATCAACATGTACCTGTATCTCTGTCTTTGTACCTATATCACTCTGCCTTTCACAATCACTATATCTCTATCTCAATGCTACAATCACTGACTCTAACAGAATGCCACTATTAATGTCACAATCCCACAATCACTGTCACATTGTCCTAGTCATTATCACACTATCACTGTCATGTTGTCTCTATATCTGTCACTGTTGGCTGCTTTTTGGACAGACCCAGGTTTTAATGAACCGCAGCAACAAAAACCCCTTGGCGCACTGGCCCTCTCGGCAACGAGCTGCGCAGCAGCTCGAGGTCTCACCCGAAGTGGCTATGGGGGGGCTAAGGAATCAGATTTCCTTAACCTAGGCGATGCGGAGACTGCTCTATTTCTTCCTTAATGATTCCTTAGAGCGGAATGTCTTACTCTTCCACAGACCCCTCAACGCAACTGCGCCGAACTCTCTCTCGACAGCCTAGCTGCGCGGTATCTTCACTCCTGCGCGCAAGGCGATTATCCTCTGCATCCCTACTCGATTGCTTCTGCTTGCACGCCCAACGCAGTAACGTATTCCTCTATTGCTATAGCGACAGTGTTTTACCGATTTCTTCGACACTTATCGATTATAGTTACCAAGGAAGCTTGAGAACTCACTTATATACTCATAAAGAGAACGTAATATTCATGTATACACAGACAGTAAACTAAAACATGCAATCACTCAACACAGCATCATAACAACGAGAAGTATGAAGTTTACCTCCACGAGGAAACCACGTCCACGGGAGTGTTATATTAATCAGGAGAGGATAGAATTACACAATATGCTGCGCACACAGCTGCAGCCTTAGATCTTTCCAGGAAACTCCACACACACAGCTGGGAGCCCTTCTCTCGATCTAGTCTCTTTCTCTTCAGAGATTACAATAGTTCAGACATCGACTCAGACTGTCTGCAACTCAGGGATTAGCTTCACGGCTATACAGTTCTAACTCTTGTCTCCTAACAACACAGTAGAAGACTTACTACCTAGCTAGCTTATCTCAAACAGCTAACCTGTGTCTCAACATCTAAAGGCTAGCTATCTAACGTCTAACCTTTACAATTACACATATATATAGGTGGCCATGACGGTCGCACCTTTACAAAACTGTGGGCCTTTCCCAGCAGTAATCCCCAAAAACCCTAACCACGGACATGGCTAGGTGTACTGTAGGCGCCGCTTGCAGTTACGTCGCCGCTTCCTGCAGGTTCCGTGACTTTCAGCGCAGATTGCGGGTATGGGCGCCGCTTCATCTTTTACTGCTCCTTGTCCTTCGTCTTCAATGCTTTGGTCCGTTGCTCTTCCTTGATCAGAACAACCATAACTTCTGTACTTAGCCTTAAATGAGGGTAGCTGAGCCCTCTACTCCGTCGCTTCATTTATTGTGGTAGCTGAGCTTTCTACTCGGCTACATTCATTCTCCTTTGACATGTGCGCGCGAGCTCCGCAAGTTTCAACCCGTAATTTGCGCTAAGCTCATCCATCTGGCACCGTACTGCGCACCTTTTCCTTCTGCCCAAAAATTGGTGTTTATTCAAAATTAGCACTTTCCTTTCAACACTTGTGCTTTTCCCTCAAAATTTGCAGCTTTACCATAGCTGCGGCCTAGGCTCCAACAGGCCCCTAACACTTACTTGTGGCTCGCCCTCGAGCCACTCGCACTAGCGTGTGGTCGCTTTACTTGCGCATGTGCTTTTGCTTGGGTCTCCGCGAATGTTTTTTTCCACTGCGCAATAGCGGAGTCCATTTCATCGACAAATTCCACAGTTGTCTGCACCATTTTTGCAGTGGCTTCTTCTTTAGTTATGCCATCAATCTCCTGCTGAGATTCTGCAATTTCTTTGATCTTTGCCTCAACTTGGGCAGCGAGGTCAGCATACTCATCCATAAATGGCTGAATGCTGTTGGTGAGTTTAGCATCTTCATTTATGAGCTTGTGCAGTTGCTGTTGGATTCTGTGCACTTCACTCATTTTCCTCATTTTCGCTAAGCCGTCTAAGGCCTTAGCTTCTTCAGTCAGAACAGTTAGGGACTGTTCTGCGGCTTGTACCTTTTCCAAAAGACCAACTTTGAAAGGGAGCGTCTCAAGCTCCGTCCAAGCCTCCATAGCTTGGTTCATCAGGTTCTCGGCTTCACCTGCTCTGCTCTTCAGTTGTGTGGAAGTTCTGCGCAGTGCTTCAAATTGTTCCTGGCTATCATCTGTAGAATGCGCTGCAACACGAGCTTCTAACTCTGCGATCTGCGTTCTATGGTCTTCAGCCATAGCAACTATTTCATGCTCCAAGGTTTTCACCCTTCCTCCAATAATCTGAACTTTCTCAACCAGAGGAAGGTCTGGTTGAATCTCGCAGGCTGGCAACTCCTGGGCAATTTCATCAACTGCGTTCCTTATGCCAATGTCTTGTGCTTCATAAAGTGCGAGCTTCTCGGAGATATTCTTGTAGCTTGCCTTCAGCTCTATCTCCTGCGATTGCAGTCTTTGGTTTGCATGGAAGGTAGAGAGCTCTCTAGCTCTCAACTCAAGAGAAACTTTCTCGTGCACTAGCTGCAAGGTTTCTATGGGAATCAAAGACAAATTTATTTCAACGGGCCCAACTGCGCTTACCTGTAGTGCAGCCAGAGGATCCGGAAGTGTCATACTTGTGGTTGGGATGTGCACGACAGTATGCCTTTCTGCGAGTACTTCAACTCGCTCGGTACTTGTGGCGCCTGCGAAGTAGATGCTGGCGCATGGGTCTGCGCAACTCTTCCTGCAAGACCTTTTAATTCTACGAATTGCAGGTCCAAAGCACTTCTGATATGAGCGTGTGTTGTCTGCAGCTCGCGAAATTGCTCTTTCAAATACTTGTCGATCCCCGAGGGAATGGCCTCAGAGGGATGCGACACCTTTTGTTTCTTGGTTGCTGGTTCTGTTGAACCTTCATCACTTCTTTGCTCAGGGGCTTCCTTTCCCTTATCCCTCTCTTGCGTAGCAGGAGGTGGCATCGCGGGTGCAATTTCGGCAGCCTCCCTCCATTCATCCGACCAAGACTTGATGGTTTCTTCAACATCTTCAGTGGTCATCCTGTAGAGGCCTACGGCCCATTCCTCGTGAATGCTGTAAGGGCGGAGGTACAGTTGATGCAAGTCGGCAGAAAAGGCCAACTTTCCTTCATATATTTTTGCTGTCTCCTGACTCAGCCTTGGCATTTCCTGAATGGTATCTTTAAGGAGATGGTAGTATTCACAAAATACAGCGGGGTTCATCTTGCGCTTCGCGGGATTGTTAGAATCCCAGAGATTGACATATCGCATTCTTGCGACTTCTCCTGCGCGGCGCGGAAGGAACTGAGTGTTCGGGGGCTCCTTCCACCCGACCAATGCGCATAAAATTAAAAGCCAAGAAAAATGGAACAACTGACCGGGGTTGTCTTGGACGTTCCGGCAGTCTTCCAAAAAAGAATTGAGGAGGAAGAGAGACCAATTGTACTGTTCTCCCTCCGCAGCTGCGATGGCGAGTTCTGAGACAGCTCGAGTAACTTCCTTCGGTCTGCACTTTGTGAGAAGTCTGCCTGCAAGCAGACTGCCTGTAAATCTAAGTGCTTCATCCTCCACGATCATGAGGTCATAGGCTCGACCCCCTCTTGTTAATTTGTACTTCTGCACCAACTGTGCAGCTAAATTTCTATCTTTGTCCTTTCCCACAAGATGAATATTTGGGTCCTTACCAACCTTAGATAGGCCGGTAATACGATGGATTAAGTCGACGTTCAAATCGATTGGCCTTCCCAGCCAAAGGTAACCACCTTGAACGCAGGATAGCAGTGTTTTAACAACTGCATTGACTTCGTTGCTACGCCCGAAGTGCGGTAGCTTCAGCAGGTTGAGCAGTCCAGGCCTCTCCAGGTTTGCTGCGAATTCCTTTGGGATGAATTCGTCAACCTTTCTATCAGTATTGTGAACTACCGTCAGATAGCGATCTGGCGCAAACTGAGGATATGTTCTGTAGTCGCCCAAGTTAAAATCAGAAAACTTGACCAGTGGAAGGTGTCCAAGCAGGGACCCTTCTTATCACACGCCTCCGGCAATGGAGGCAACGGAATCGGATACTTTGCATTCTTCGAAATATGCACCTCGGGTGAATTATCTGGGAGCGGCAGAATGTAATTCACCATAGTGGCCAAGGGCTCTGGAACGGGTTCGTCGGGCTGCTGCTGCTGAGATGCCCTTGTGCCCGAAGACTGTCTAGGATCAGTCCAACCAGGGTGTACATAAGTCGAGGCCATCACCGGAGTAGTCATGCCGAAATCTAAGCCTCGGCGCATAAACTGACGAACAACTTCTTCAGTAGACAGGTTCTCCATCGTGAACCGGTATAGACAACAAAAACTTGAACAGACAGATGATGAAACAGCGTGAAATACGAACGCTGAAAACAAAGGAAGCACTCTGCACAACTCGGCTCTAAAAACAATAACTTAGATTCTCAAACAAGACTATGCAACTCGAGAAAAGTAACCCAAAAATATACAAGTGCGGGGTATTTATAGCTAAAGGCGACAGTAACTGCGGGCAAGTGGGGTTACTAGCTGTAGATGCCTATGCATGAGTTGACAAGCCCCTTATCCGCACGCTTCTACGGAGCATTAACTGTGATGGACGGGCTCTGACAGGATTTCGGGAGAAGCTAAAGCTTTCGGCGCATGACATAAATGGAAATCTTACGGAGATCGAGCCGAATCCGTCAGAGCGGCTACAATTAAATGGCGGGCTTATCCTGCATCAATACTCAAACGCGGCTACATAACTGCTGTAATTCAAATTTTTCGGCGGGTCACTTCATCATAGGTAACTGTGCATATGGAGGGGTCCACAACGAGAACTCCTCAAGCGGAAACTTGACACAGGGAACACCGCAAGAGCGACGGTTCGACGACCCAGAAAAACTTCGCAAGAGCGCAAATATAGGCTCGCTCAAAACAAACTTTACTGATATGCGCGGATGGTTCAAGGAACTGCGCGGGAAGCCTGAGACTAAAAGTGTCTCGCAACTTCCGTGTAGACTGTGATAAGGCGATGTCTCTTTCAACTACACTGGACATCTGCACTTCTTTTGGCACTGTATTAGGTCGACAGGGCAGAGTGGCCGTTGCGATAAAGCTTGAGCCGACTCCCGTTGACCATTGTAGGTAGCAATTCTCCATTAAGCTTCGTAAGCTGAACTGCTCCTCCTTCTGTTATCTTTATGACCCAAAAAGGTTCTAACCAATGTACACGAAACTTGCCTGGAAACTTGATGAATTTACTATCATAGAGGAGTACCAAGTCTCCTTCTTCAAAGTGTTTATTCTTAATGTGCCTGTCATGCCAAGCTTTTTGTCTTGCCTTCTGTACTTGTTGATGGAATCCGGCTAAAAGTCTGTCTTCTTTTAAGGCAAGCAATTGCAAAGTCTTTCACTCATAGTATCAGTATCTGTCATTTCTGTGATTTGCGCAATTCTGAGACTGGGAACAATGTATTCCATGGGCATAACTGCTTCTTGTCCATACACCAAACTGAAAGGTGTGTGACCTGTTAGTTTCTTGCATGTGGTTCTGTAAGCCCATAATACAGCTATGACTCTAAGGTCCCAATCATCTCTTTGTTGATTACAGATCTTCGTCAGGGCATTCTCCAGAATCTTATTAAATGCCTCCACCGTAACATTAGCTTGAGGGTGGTAGGGTGTACTCTTATGATGACTAATTTGGAATTCTTCAGTAAGGGCCTCTATAGTCTCATTGAGGAAATGTGTACCCTGATCACTCATGAGAATAACTGGACATCCAAACCTAGTGATAATGTTCTCAAAAATGAACTGCGCGGCAGTGGCAGCGTCGCAATTCTTAACTGGCTTAGCCTCAGCCCATCTGGTGAGGTATTCAGTAGCTGTAATGAGGTATCTTGCACCAGTTCTTTTTCCTGATGGGTTGATAGGTCCTACAAAATCAATGGCCCATTTATCAAAAGCACGCAGTGTTATCTGGGGTCTTAGCGGCATTTCATCTCTCTTTGAGGGTTTTCCGGTTCGCTGGCACACATCGCAACATTTACAGAATTCCTTAGTATCCTTGTGCAATGTCGGCCACCAAAGACCTGCGGCTAAGATCTTTTGTGCAGTCGGCTTTCCTGCGAAATGGCCTCCTGCGGTTCCTGAGTGCGCTTCTGCGATGATGGAGTTCTTCTCATGCGGTAGGATACATCTGCGCAAGACTTTGTCGGGGCCCAGCTTGTAGAGCTGGCCTGCTATCAAAGTGAAGTCTGCGGCTTTGACAACAAGTTGCTTCTTCTGCTGGATTGTAAACTCAACCGGCGCTTGCCCGGTAGTGAGAAACTCAAGGATATCGGAATAATATTCATCTACTACTTTAACGGAAAACAACTGCGCATCAGGCAGATTGTCCTCCAGATTTGTAGGTTCTTCCCCCAACTCTAGTCTAGATAAGTGGTCAGGTCCGGCATTTAATCTACCTGGCTTTACAATAACCTCAAAATCATACTCCTGGAAGAGGAGTAGCCATCTGCAAATTCTTCCCCCTAACACTGGCTTATTGACCAAATATTTCAAAGCAGAATGGTCAGTATACATTTTAAAATGTGCGCCCAGTAGGCAGTGTCTGAACTTCTGTAGGGCATACACCATAGCTAGTCCTTCTCTTTCTATAGTGGTGTAGTTCTTCTTGGCTGTGGACAGCTTTCTGCTGGAGTAAGCAATCGGGTGGTCAATACCTCCTTCTCCCGGTTGTGTAAGCACGACCCCCAATGCTATGGAAGAAGCATCGACATGAACATGAAAGGATTTTCTCCAGTCTGGGAAAACTAGAATTGGTGCAGTGATCATCTTTTCTTTAAGTGTATCCAAGCTCTGCTGGCATTCTTCTGTCCATTGGAATTTTGAATCCTTTTTCAGCAATCTTTCCATAGGTGTTGTGATCTTTGCATAACCTTTGATAAATTTTCTGTAGTACCCTGTATGTCCCAATGTAGTGCGCAATTGTTTGACTGAGTTGGGCGCAGGTAAATTAGCAATGATGGCAACCTTCGCAAGATCCATCAGGAGTCCTTGTCTGCATACTATATGTCCCAACAGAATACCAAAAGGAGCACAGAAGATACATTTTTTCAAGTTAAGGGAAATCTGATACTGTCTACATTTTTCTAACATTATGCGCAGGTTCCCTATATGGTTCTTTAGTAAACCAAACATAGTCGAGTCATCAAAATAGACTTCTAGAAACTTATGAATGAATTCTTTAAATACAACAACAATAACTTGAGAGAATATAGCAGGAGCGTTTTTAAGACCAAAGGGCATTATCGTATACTGGAATGATCCCCATTCAGTCGCAAAAGTCGTCTTATGGCGGTCGTCTGGATGGATTCTGATCTGATGGTATCCCGAAAAGCCATCAGTAAAGGAGTAAGCCTCTTGTCCTCCAACATTATCAAGCACTTCATCTGTAAAAGGAGTAGGAAATGGATCATGCGATGATGCGTCGTTCAGCTTGCGCAAGTCCACACAGATTCTTATTTCGCCTTTTGTCTTCTTGTCTTGTACAACCATAGGACTAATCCAATCACTTTCTTCTACTGGTTCAATGATACCTGTCGCAAGCATTTTATCAATTTCTTCTTTAACCTTTTCTTTATATCGCGGATTCAATCTGTACGGGCGCTGTTTTACTGGCTTGGCGTCTGCTTTCAGAGGTATGCGCATCACTCCTAAGTCTCCTAGGATGCCTTTCATTTCTGTGAACTTGGTAGGAAAGATATCCTGGTAGTCACGTAATAAATCTGAAATATGGCCAACAGTTTCTTCATCCCAATAATCTCCGATAGAAGCAAACTTGGGTTCGGCTTCTGTACCAATGTTAATCTTTTTGAGCTTGATATGTTCTGTAATGGCAGGGATATCAAGATGAGGACCTTCAACATTGCGTGTCCCTTCTGATTCTGGAATATTGATGTTGCGAGGATCATCTTCCTCTTCTTCAGTAGTGAAATTATAGCATTCCAGGGCATGTTCTATCTGGACATCCCAATCTGGTTGGGAATACTCTGGTAATGGACATTGTTCAAATACCTTCTTTTTAATACACTTTAAAGCGTGGTCAATGCTCGGATGTTCTGATTTGAAACTGAAGGTAAGTTGAAAACTTTCTATCATAAGAGGCCAATTGATAGTGCCTCTGCGCAATTCTGTTTCAGTGTACCAGTTCCTTGGAACTGTATCCAACGTGTGGATGAATAGGTGAACCCACTCATCTTCTGGAATATTTGACCATTGCTGAATACATGCTTCAACGTGTGACCTGGGGTCACTCTGTCCCTCATATTTGCGCATTAATTCTGTTGTAGTGTCCTGAAATCTGCGCAGTATCAATTTGCGACAGTCTTGCCATGTGTAAATATTCTCTTTATGCGCACCCCACCATCTTGCGGGTGTAACACGCAGTGCGATGTCCAAAGCTTGTATGCGCTGCTCTTCTGGAATCTGCTGTTCATATGTGTGTATGAATTTACTTACTTCAGTTAAACCATCAAAAATTGGAGTGTCAATCACTTCTGTGCCAATCCATCGAATGGATTTAGTCATCATGGTGCATCACCTCGTAGAAACCTCATGTAAACGATTCTGCCAGTTTTCCAGTCCTACGTCTGAGTCTGATGTGCACGAGCTATCACATCGCCAGCTGATATGGCCGTCTGCTGTGGGATTGACATAATCACTCTGACTAGCAGTCATCTGATACAAAATTTCCATGTGGCGCACTTCTTCTTCTGCCCGAATGGGTTCAATATACCTTGGTCCTTGAATAGGATCAAGCGGTGCAATGACCCTAATCTGGTCATCCTCAAAGGTCATCTGTCTTTTCTTCAAATTAATGACAGCCAAATTATCAAATGCCCAGTCTATACCTAAAAGTGTTGGGTAAGGTCTACTATCATCCAGAATTTTGATTACTTCAAAGTCTGTAGAACTTCTTACTCCCTCGATATCAATAGGTACATTGGGTAATCTGCCCAATGGAGAGACTCGTTGCTGATTCACAAGTATTAGCTGGATAGGAGATCTTGTAAGCTGAGGGCTACCCATCTGTTCCCATGTCTGCATGGTGAGAACATTAACTTCTGAGCTCAAATCTAAAATAACTTCGTCCATTTCAAATGCGCCAATCTGCGCTGTGAGCCTCATCTCTTTTCCAGTTCTAGTGTGACTCCCAATCTGGTGAACAACACGCTGCGGTGTGTTCATCGAAGCAGATTGTTGACATTTGTCCAATAGGTGTTGAAGTTCCATAGTTGCTTTTTCATTGCGCAACAACTTTAAGCAGTTCCTCAGAAAAGTATGGACACTGCCTAGTGCATCCTCTTCATCAGGCCTTCGGGATGTAGTGGCCTGTTCTTGTACCAGGTTGTCTTGTCTTAGCACTTGCGATCTAATATCATTATGCGGAATTGCGACAGAACTTGAAGCTCTCGGATCTGAGAAATACTCTTGAGCTTGCTTGAATGCTTCTTTTTGCTTCTGCAGATTAAGTGGGGCTGGTTTAATATTAGCGCAGTGCACCCATTGCGTCGCTTGCTTTCCAGTTCCTATCTCTGGCGCACCAGTGGTTGCTCCACTGCGCGTTACTATATTAACTGTAGGGTCTGGTTCTCTTTTTTCTGCTCCAATCAGCTGAATATTCTGATTGACCTGTGGCGTCTTTGCTTGCATCTTAGCCATCAACTGAGGGCATTCTTCAATGATATGATCATAAGATTTACAGTATCTGCAAAGGGCTGTAGGATTTTGGCAATCCCTTGCAAAATGACCTTGCGCTCCACAATTATAACAAGTGATTTGTCCTCTTCCTCGACCAAAATTTGTTGCGCGTCCGCGACCCCTATAATTTCCTGCTCTGCCGTCACGAGTTTGGTCATACTGTGGGTCCTTGTGTCTCTGATTGTACTCTATAAACATCATGCTTTCTTTCCATCATAAGATCATATGCTCTGCAATTGTTCTCATCATGGCCTACTGATTTACATAAATTACAATATAGATTCTTTGGAGTTTGTACATATTTCTGAAGTAAGTGACATTCTTGTGGTCTGTGACCTCTAGTTCTACAGATTTCACACCAAGGCCCTTGAGCCTGTGGTAAAGGGTTAGGTGCTCCAGTTGCAATATACTCTATGAAAACGGGACAATGGTCCTTTGAATGACCTTGCGCTTTACACTTTGTACACCAAATTTCTTCCTTAACATCCTTGCCTTTCTTAATATCATGCACTTGCAAGGTTAAGTTTTCTAATTGGTTCTGCAACTGCACAACATCGTTGCTTGTTCCAGCAATTGGTGAAGCTTTTAGTTTCATAGCCATCTCTAGAGCTTGTTCCTGAGTAGTGAGATTCTGTTGCATAAGAGGAAGTCTAATGTGTGGGAGCAGCGCAGCAATGAACCATTCCTTATGCTGCTGTGGTGCAAACTCAAAGCTTACTTGATCTATCAAGGCTTTGAACTTCTGGTCAAAGTCCCATACTGAATCTGTAGGTAAATGTTTGATGTCTTTGAGCTCTGTTATACACTGTGATTCTGATTTAGGTTTCTTGAATTCTCTAATCATAGCATTTCTTACATCAGCAAGCGTCCTATTCTGTGTGGCTGAGTATTTCATGAACCAAGTTAAGGCTCTTTCTCTTAGTGTGGTTGCTAACTGAACCAGTTTAACAGCATCATCATTAATTTGCTTAATTGTCCAAATGGCTTCACATAGGAACCAGTGCTGCTCAGGGTCTTCTATCCCTGTTCCTCTAAAAGTTGGTAGCTTCATGTCATCACCCATCCTTCTTGCGCTAGGTTGAGGTGGAGGTGCTGTAGCAGTGCCTCCTGGATGGTTGAACAAAGGTGGTACATAGGTACTAGAAGTACCGTGCAGGCTACTAGAAGGTGTTACTGCAGGGTTATACTGAGCTCCGTCTGGCTTTTGTGGTGTAAAGGGGTGATAAGGGATATGAACACTCCCTTGTCTCTCTATATGGCTTGTTTGAGGAACTTGACTATCTTCTGGACTAGACTCAAAAGAATGTTGGTTAATGCCTAGTTTATACCGTTTTCCACTACGAGTGCAACCAATAAGTTCAGGATCACTATCAGAATCTGCGGACATTACTTGTCTATGCTATTCATCGGAAGCTATGAATAGTTTTGCTTTTTCATATAGAAGCATTTTAATCCATAAGTTCAGAGAATTTAAGAACTTACCTCTGTGTGCTTGGAAGAAACTCCTCTCTGCTTCGCTGAAACTCTTTCTTGTATCTACTGCAAACTCAGTGATGAAACCCTCCAGCAGACTATTCAACCAAAAGTCTACTGCGCGGGACACAGAATTATCTACTCGCTTCAAAATACTGACTAGCTCAGGCGTCTAAGCGACGGGTCGATCAACATGCACTGTGGGTCTAGTATCTACTAACTTGGCTATCCAAGCATGCAACTCAAGTGCAAATGTGACAAAGAAAATTTCGTGAAGGTCAGTATAGATATACTTCTGCAACCAGTCTTCTGTCAGAAGCCTAGAGCTTCTATTTTCTTGTTCAGTGAACTCTGTAGCCTTTAAATCAAACCAGTCTTGAATTTCTTTAGCGGTAGGATTCCAGTAACACATTTGTTAGCTGAGAAAATCTCAAGGCAACATAACCATTTGTTGGCTTCAGCAACAATCTCACACGTCACGGAAATAACAAGTCTCATAGTAACAAGTCGCAAGGCAACGGAACCATTTGTTGGCTCCTTCTTTCTCTAGGTTGCGCATCAATCTCGCGCATTGCCGAATTAACAAGACTCACAGTAACAAGTCACAAGGCAATGGAACCATTTGTTGGATTAACCAACCATAATGCAACAATCTCATGCGTCGGCGGAGTAGCAATGTCCCGGCAACAGAACCATTTGTTGGCTGCTTTTTGGATAGACCCGAGTTTTAATGAAGCACAGCAACAAAAACCCCTTGGCGCACTGGCCCTCTCGGCAACGAGCTGCGCAGAAGCTCGAGGTCTCACCCGAAGTGGCTATGGGGGGGCTAAGGAATCAGATTTCCTTAACCTAGGCGACGCGGAGACTGCTCTATTTCTTCCTTAATGATTCCTCAGAGCGGAATGTCTTACTCTTCCGCAGACCCCTTAGCGCAACTGCGCCGAACTCTCTCTCGACAGCCTAGCTGCGCGGTATCTTCACTCCTGCACGCAAGGTGATTATCCTCTGCATCCCTACTCGATCGCTTCTGCTTGCACGCCCAGCGCAGTAACGTATTCCTCTATCGCTATAGCGACAGTGTTTTACCGATTGCTTCGACACTTATCGATTACAGTTACCAAGGAAGCTTGAGAACTCACTTATATACTCATAAAGAGAACGTAATATTCATGTATACACAGACAGTAAACTAAAACATGCAATCACTCAACACAGCATCATAACAACGAGAAGTATGAAGTTTACCTCCACGGGGAAACCACATCCACGGGAGTGTTATATTAATAAGGAGAGGATAGAATTACACAATATGCTGCGCACACAGCTGCAGCCTTAGATCTTTCCAGGAAACTCCACGCACACAGCTGGGAGCCCTTCTCTCGATCTAGTCTCTTTCTCTTCAGAGATTACAATAGTTCATACGTTGACTCAGACTGTCTGCAACTCAGGGATTAGCTTCACGGCTATCCAGTTCTAACTCTTGTCTCCTAACAACACAGTAGAAGACTTACTACCTAGCTAGCTTATCTCAAACAGCTAACCTACGTCTCAGCATCTAAAGGCTAGCTATCTAACGTCTAACCTTTACAATTACACATATATATAGGTGGCCATGACGGTCGCACCTTTACAAAACTGTGGGCCTTTCCCAGCAGTAATCCCCAAAAACCCTAACCACGGACATGGCTAGGTGTACTGTAGGCGCCGCTTGCAGTTATGTCGCCGCTTCCTGCAGGTTCCGTGACTTTTGGCGCAGATTGCAGGTATGGGCACCGCTTCATCTTTTACTGCTCCTTGTCCTTCGTCTTCAATGCTTTGGTCCGTTTCTCTTCCTTGATCAGAACAACCATAACTTCTGTACTTAGCCTTAAATGAGGGTAGCTGAGCCCTCTACTCCGTCGCTTCATTTATTGTGGTAGCTGAGCTTTCTACTCGGCTACATTCATTCTCCTTTGACGTGTGCGCGCGAGCTCTGTAAGTTCCGGTCCGTAATCTGCGCTAAGCTCATCCATCTGGCACCGTACTGCGCACCTTTTCCTTCTGCCCAAAAATTGGTGTTTATTCAAAATTAGCACTTTCCTTTCAACACTTGTGCTTTTCCCTCAAAATTCACAGCTTTACCATAGCTGCGGCCTAGGCTCCAACAGTCACATTATATCAACCTATGCATGCCTCAAATATATACCGGGAAACAATCATCCATCGATTTCATTTGCATCCTCAACTTTTACATCATAGACATTTTCAAGACATTGAACATTCCAAGAGATGAGCCATATGCCAAAACATAACCATGGACTATGCCAAGATAACCACTATGATCTATGCCAAGACCATCATACAATATTCCCATATAATCATCAAGATATATGTCAAGATCATCATATAACACGCCAATATATAATTAATATCTATGCCAAGATAATATCAATGTCTATCCCCATATAACATCAAGATCTATACCAACAAATCATCAATATCTATGTCAACAATATGCCAAGATAATCTCCAAGATATATGCAAAGATCATCATAAAATATGCCAATATAACTACCAATATTTGTGTCAAGATAACCATCATCATATCCTCCATAACATATTCAATGACTTCACATATCATACCAAAATCACAATATCACTATAGCTTTTCCAAGATCACAAGATGAAGAAACAATAGAAAAAAAAAGGAACTTTATATGGTGTCATCACATAGCACTCACAACAAGATTTCCAACGAGCCAATAATTTTGTAATTCTGATTATGTATGAGAAAGTTATGCTAGTTTTCGTGAATCTCCTCAATCGTCAAAGATGCCCAAAAATTTCTCCTCCACAAAGTTTCAAACTTTTCTCCAAGAGGTTTCCAATACCAAAGAGAGACTTGGATGAATGATAAAATGAAAAGTTTGATCTTCTATGTATACACTTTATCATGCCTTGTAGCCTCTTTTAGGGTCTCCTTAAACTCATCCTTAATTTGTGGATCTCCATATTTTAAGGGGGTCTCAAGGGTTAGTACCCCACTTCAAGGATTCATCATGACACTTCGTGCCAAAACTTCAATATCACTCCTAATATTCTCAAAGACTGTAACATCCTTGATCTTATCTCAATGGATATCAACTCAAATTTACAAATTAAAAAATAGAAAATTGCAAGCATAAACTAGTCATCAAAACTAGTTGTGAAGAAACTAGTCTTGGACACAAATAAACCCAGGAAGAGTTTGATGGATGGACACTTTCGGATCTGAAAAAATGTATTGGGGAGTGTGCAGCAGCAAGGATAAAAACATCAATGCTAGCTTATGATTTCTAAGCACAATGTACTGGGGCCATTTATGTTTCGAATTCAATAGACACGGAATTCTACTCCAAGGTTGTATGGGCACACTAGCATATGCCTACTAAACGCTTTCACTTGCGCTTGAAAGTAACTAGATGAGTGAATATTAGTATTTAAGTTCCAAGTATGATGATGGATAAGTGTTTTTGAAAATTTGGGAAGAGTTGGTAGAGTTTGGAAGCAAAAAGGGGTGAAGTGCGCTATGATGGACAACACGACTAGTCTTCTTTCAAGCGCTTCCAAACATGATGAGAGGCTTATGAATTCCCAGGAAAATGGTTGGAGAGTATTTAAGAGAGTCTTAAGAATCATTAATGACCATTAGAACATAAAATTGACTCATAGGAAACTTTTAATTGCAAATATTGAAAAACTAGTTAAGAATTAGGGCCCAAAGAGCTAGTATTGACAAATCTTCATACAATAGCCTCTAAGTATTTAAAATTCATCTTTTGAAATACAGTATGGTTCAGAATTGAAAATATGAATAGAATCAAACAAAAATTACAAACTCTGAGCATAAATTATAATAATTTTAACCTCAGACTTCTCAGAGAGCCTCAAATACATAAGATCTTTACAATTATACTGAAAGTAGAAGACCGCTAAGAAGAGTAGAAGTGAGGCGTTCTTCATTGGATCTACAATAAGGATGAATAAAGAGAATATGGATGCTCATGTATGGTGTACCAAGACTCATGATATTCTCATGGGTGCATTCACCAAACTAGATAGAAAAGAAAGGGCGCATTCTTCACAGCTGGAATTCCCGGATCTAGTAAAATGGCCATAACTTACTCACCCAAACACCTTTTTTGATGAAAAAAAAGGTGTTTCCTATTGGAAACGATGCTATGGATGCAATGGGATAGGTATCAAAGTCCACAATTTCTCAAAAAGATTGAAACCAGAACCTCCATTTAGGCCCTTCAACACTGTTGCCACTGAATGAGAAGAATGCTTCAAAATATAGAAAGAAGAGAGGATGTAATGACAGAGTTGGATCATATATTCATATTGGTCATCAATGGATGCATTGGATCATGTCCAAAAGACTTGAACAATAAATATGGGGCACATCTCCCATGGGTGGCTAAGGGTGCATCACCAAAGCCTAGAAAAGCTAGAGATTACTCACATACAAACAATAAAGTGTTAGAAGCTATGAATGCGGTGCACCCTCCTTCTTTTATATACTAGGTGACTTGTTGAGAAAGTTAACCTCCTTGGCCTCATCCAATGCACCTAACTTGACTAAGTTGTCGCTTTCCTGCTTTTCCACTAACTAACTTTTGTTCTCTTTTGGAAATTCGCCCTCCTATATTTTCTAGATGTTTCCTTATGTTTGCAACTGGATAGCTTTTGTTCTTTTTTGTAAACTGTGCCCTCCTTATCGTTTTGTAAGTTTCTACTTTTCCTTACTTGCCTACTTTGTACACTTTCCTGCTTTATGCCGTGTTTTTTTCTAGTTTCCTTCTTTTTTTCTTGGTTATGCTTTTCTTTCACTTTCCTCTTTGGTTGGAAACTCATTGAGCTATTCCCACATCCTTATGTTCCCTTGTCATCATCCAACTCATCATGATCACATGTAATTAATAATTAAATACAAAAATAATAATTACATCACCTTCAATTTAATTAATTAAAACAACTATAGACCAAATTATTCCTAGTTAATAATTTAATTTCCGAAGTAATGTCACCCCCTTATTAATTAATTAATTGAATTTAACTAGGATCCGTGGGGTTTTTATGTGACATTGGATGCTGCTTGGTCCTGGAAAAATGGGAACATGACAGTCCTCATCTCCCAAGCTTGCTTGTTCTCTAGCAAGAAACCAACTCCAACTCCAACCAAACATCCACCATGTTTCTGCTGCATCACTCTGATTATAGTCATTCTCCCAATGACTAACTCTTCTTCAACAAAATTTTCAACCCAACTAAGATAGATGAGAAGAATTCCCAGATCCCACTGTTTGTGTTGCATGTCTCCCAATGGCACTGTTACTTGTGGAAAACTGTCATACCAAAGAATTCCAGGGTCCCACTGTCTCAATTGCATCCTTCCAAACACCAGGATCAACATGAAGAATAAATCATCATGTAGGATGTCTATATCACTCCGCCATAATGGAATTTCATCACTTCCAATGCAAAACCAAACCTTTGTGAGTCCCTCCAACCAATTATGGAACTCCTCATGTTCCATGTGCAAACCAACACAGAGACTCACTTCATTGTTAGCCAATTGACATAGGTGACAATACCATGTCTTCAAGGCATCACATAGTATCCATAGATTCCCATGCAACTTCTCACAAAATATGTACGATGTGTCCATAAACTTTCTACTGATGCAAACGACAAACTCACCCTTGGGGGTGCTTAGCTCCAATATGTATCCATTCACCCAATCAATGGATGAACAAACAATCCAACTGAATGCACTACTATGCATGATGGAGACATTAGATAGATGCCTCTAGTGCTACTAATCAAAATGGGAATGGGCTAGTGTGCTTGTCAAAACCCAAGGCCTAACCATCCAGTCATCAAATAAAAGTGTGGGAACCTCCTTCTCCTCATGTGGCACCAAAAGAAAGAATCATTTTACTCAATCATCCCCATGTGTGATGGCTTCCATATGTATGTGGGGTGAAGGATAGTGAACCAAATCTTGGGAACAATTATCCATCAACTTTGTGTTTGGCTCAACCGAAATGAAATCATGTGCCTCTTCCAAAACTGTGCAATAATCTCCTAGAGGAACATCATAATCTTTCTGGCAATGAACAGGTGTTTGGCCTCCATCTTTCTCAATCCCAATTTCTCCAAGCACATGCATGTCATCATGCACCTCATGAAACACCATCTCATGAGGTTCCTCCATAGAACTCTAAGTACAACCAACTATATGAGACTGGTTGACTGGTATGAGTGATTTTTGCAACTTTTGGTGAAGTTGCTCTATCTCCATCTGGGATTCTTGGAGGGCACTTTTAGTGCTTCTCAAAGAATATTGGGTGGCCATCAATTCATCATTGAGCTTGCATATCTCTTCATCACCCTTCAAGGATTCTCCATGAAACATATGAACAAGCTCATGCAAATAATCTTTGTCAGAAAGCATATCTGAAAAATTACCTTGGATTGCAAACATTGCTCTCTAAATATTCTCCATGGCTTCAAGGAAAGATTAATCTTCCAATGAAGCAGATTTCCAACAAGACTGTGAAACTAAAACATGTGTGTCATGGAGAATGTGTAAGGCCTCCTTGATATGTATTTCACTCATCTTGAGTGGCATTTCAAAAGGAGAAGGTTGAAAATGAACCTCAGCTTCATCTACCAATGGATCAACCTCTTGAAGCTCATGTGGTGATAGTGAGATCGATCCTGCGAATTCTTCCTCGAATGCAAGGACTTCCTATTCTTCAAGATTAGGGGAACTTGTACTTGCAAAAACCTCATCAAGTGGTATCTCTATGTCACCAACATAGAGATATGGAAATCCATTAGAAGATGTCTCCTCAAAACATAGGCACCCATCAGTAGGTACCTCATCACAACATCCAATAGTAGATGCTTGTTCAGAACTTGAGAAATGATTAGTAGATGCCTCTTATTGGTACCCATTAGTACCTACTCTATGATCCATAATTTTCTAATCCTTATCAGAATTTATGGTGGCTTCTTCATGCTTACTACCTTTGGAAGATCTGCTTGAAGAAAACCCAAACAATCTCATAATGCTAGAAGATGCAGATGGTTGATTTGTTTTTCCTTCTTCTTTACTCACAGGTGTAGAACAACTTGGTTCATATATGGATGGTTTTCTTCTCTCTATTGAATCCAAATATTCATCCTTGAGCTCAAATCCAATTATTCAATAAAAGTAATCTTTGAAAGAAATGGCCTTACCAATCTCTTCTCCCAAAGCTAGATACTCCTGGTAGTGGTAGAGAAGGTTTTTACTTGCGGATATCATCTTTTATAAATCCTTCTTAGGATTAGCCATCGGTGGTTCATCCCATTGACCTTCACTATACATATGGTCACAAATGTAACCATCCTCATCTCTTGCTAAGCCTCCATCAATTCAAATGATTTCTTCTTCCTCATATAATTCAATTCCTTCATCTTCCATAACTGCAACTAGTTCCACAATTGCAACTTGAAATTAAATATGAGATATCTTCCACTGAGAGTTAATTTCCATGGGATGAGCCAAGGAAAGTGCTCTGATACCACTGTAATATCCCTGATTTGATCTCAGAGGATATCAACTCAAATTTACAAATTAAAAATCAGAAAATTGTAAGCATAAACTAGTCATCAAAACTAGTTGTGAAGAAACTAGTCTTGGACACAAATAAACCCCAGAAGATCTTGATGGATGGTCATTTTCAGGCAGATCTACAAAAATTATTGGGGAGTGTGTAGCATAAAGGACAAAAAAATCAATTCCAACTTTTGATTTCTAAGGGCAATGTATTGGGGCCATTTATGTTGTGATTTCAATAGACACTGAATTCTACTCCAAGGCTACTTGAGCACACCAGCATATGCCTACTAAACTATTTCACTTATGCTTGAAAGTAACTAGATGAGTGGATATAAGTATTGAAGTTACAAATATGATGATGGATAAGTGTTTCTGAGAATTTTGGAAGAGTTGGCAGAGTTTAGAAGCAAAAGGGGTGAAGTGTGCTATGATGGACAACACAACTAGTCTTCTTTCAGGTGCTCCCAAATAGGATAAGAGGCCTAAAAATTATCAGGAAAAAATTGGAGAATATTCATAAAAGTCTTAAGAATCATTAATGACCATTATAATAGAAAATTGACTCATAGGAAACTTTTAATTGCAAATATTGAAAAACTAGTCAAGAATTAGGGCCCAAAGAGCTAGTCTTGATAAATCTTCATACAACAGCCTCTAAGGATTTCTAATTCCTCTTCTGAAATACAGTATGGTTCAGAATTGAATATATGAACATCACTAAACCAAAATTACAAACTCTGAGCAGCAAGTATAATAATTTTAACCTCAAACTTCTCAGAGATCCTCAAATACATAAGATCTTTACAATACTGAATGTAGAAGACTGCTAAGAAGAGTGGAAGTGAGGAGTTTTTCACTGGATATGGAATAAGGATGAATACAGAGCATATGGATTCTCATGGATGGAGCACCAAGACTTAGGATATTCTCATGGGCGTACATTCACCAAACTAGATATAAAATCAAGGGCGTGTTCTTCACAGCTGGAATTCCCGGATCTAGTAAAATGGCCATAAGTTGCTCATTCAGACACCTTTTTTGATGAAAAAAGGTGTTTCCTATTGAAAACGACGTTGCGGAATCAATGGGATAGGTCACAAAGTCCACAATTGCTCATAAAATTCGAAACCAAAACCTCCATTCATCCCTTCAACATTGTTTCCATTGAATGAGAAGAATGCTTCAGAAGATAGAAAGAAGAGATGATGTAATGACAGAGTTGGATCAGATCTGAAAATTGGTCATCAATGGATGCACTGGATCATGCACCAAATATTGGAACAAGAACTATGGGGCATATCTCCCACAAGTGGCTAAGGGTAAATCACCAAAGCCTAGAGAAGCTTGAGCTTACTCACATAAAAAAATAAACTGTCAAAAGCTATGAATGTGGTGCACCCTCCTTCTTTTATAGACTAGGGGACTTGTTGAGCAAGTTAACCTCCTTGGCCTCATCCAATGCGCATTCCTTTACTAAGTTGGAATTTTCCTTCTTTTCCACTTACTAACTTTTGTTATCTTTTGGAAATTGTGCCCTCCTAGCTTTTATGGATGTTTCCTTCTTTTTGCAACTGTCTAGCTTTTGTTATTTTCTGGAAATTGTGCCCTCCTTAGATTTCTGGAAGTTTCTACTTTTGCTTACTTGCATGCTTTGTACACTTTCATGCTTTATGCCCTGATTTTGTCAATTTTCCTTCTTTTTTGCTTTGCTATGCTTTTCTCTCACTTTCCTCTTTGGTTGACAACTCATTGAGCTATCCTCATCTCTTTATGCACCCTTGTCATCATCCAACTCATTATCACATGTAATTAATAATTAAATACAAAAATAATAATTACATCACCTTCAATTTAATTAATTAAAACAACTATAGGCCAAATTATTCCCAGTTAATAATTTAAATGCCTAAGTACTGTCACCCCCTTATTAATTAATTAATTGACTTTAACTAGGATCCATGGGGTTTTGATGTGACATTGGCTGCTTCTTGGTGCTGAAAAAATGGGAACATGACAAAGAGGCCTTATGGCTTGTCCACATCATTATACTTGATGAACACATCATTATTTCTTGTGGGGATCTTGACCACTTCACGTGGTCCAATGGGCCAAATTACCACAACTTTTGAGGTCATGTGGACCAAACATCATTATTTTGGGGATATTTCAAGCTTCATACCAACTTGATTTGGACCAAATTTGGGGTCTCTTTAGGGCCTTCTCCTCCATGGGTCATGTAACCCCAATATCATGGGAAAGTGGACCAAACATCATTGTTTATGGATTTCTTCACCTTTTATTTCAACAATTCTTAGGGGAAATTGTAGGGACTTCTTTAGGGTTTTGATCTGTATGTGTACATAACAAAGTGTCTTTCCGTGAAGGCCATGCATAACTTCTACGCCATAAGGGGACCACTTTGGAGTTATGTACACTTGTGACAATGATTCTTATTCAAGGGATTCCTTAGGATCATTAGGGTCTTCTCTAGGGGCTTCAAGGTTTCATGAAACATTACCCAAACAATCTATCTCTACTATAACCACATCATCATCATCTCCTTGACACCAATTCCAATAACATAGATATATTCACCCTTTTGAAATCAATCACACCCTGTTTGACATCAATGACAACTTCTTCCAACAAATATTTCTATAACCCTCTAGTGTATTTTAATTCCTTCTAAAACCTTGTTATGTATTGTTTAAAAGGAAAGCGACCCCTGGAAATGTATCATAAGAAGGAAAGCATTGTAATTTTTTTTCCAAGTAATAATAAAAGACAAAGTTCTCATTTCCATAAGGTTTTTCTTGCACATAGTAAGGTTTCCATGTAAATCTTGTGTTCTATTGTTATTGTTTTTTACTTTTGTTTTTATATTTTTCTAACATTTATTTCCAAAACACCTTCTAGTAAAACAATAAGGTAGAAAAATGGATAAAGAAGCAACACATCTTCCAAAAAGGAAAATTCTAAGTTGGGAATGTAATGTTGGGATTGAAGGTCCCCAAACCTACTACACCATTGAATACTACAGAACTACAAGTTTACCATCTTCTTTTTTTTATTCTTAATATGTAATAAGATGTATCATTAGTCAAATACAACTTGAATAATTTTTTCACTATATTTTATTTCTAAAACTATAAGGCCATTTGCAACTATGTAAACATCTCCTAAATATGGATTTCTTACTCAAATGAAGCAAGTATTCGATGAAACTCTTATTATCTTAAGGTTACCCACTTATCCAAAGGAAAAACAAAACCCTATCAAAATAGTTTTGAAAGGAAGTATGATAGCTCAAATGATGCAACTATGTCTCCATAATGATTTATTGGATTTGGGATGTTTGGGTATTGTTTTGGTTGGCACATGTTAGCTCCTTTATACAAAAATTACATTTATATTAATAAAGGGAATCATTACAGACTCATGACCACAATTGAAAAAGTGAGGTACACATGCTTATCAAGGTTACCTTCATATTATGATCCTTCTCTTTGGAAACGTGAGGTTAAAAAAATATTAGATTTAATGTTATATAGTTTCCTTTTAAGCTGAAATTTTATTATTTTGGGGGAAAAAAAGAGATTTTATTTGATTGTCAATGCTAGGTGCACCTACTCTTTCTCCAAACGATTGAACACAATAAGATTAGGTACATACCCTATAGATTTCATCTCCATAGACAGAAATCTCCAAGTTTGCATAAATTTGTTGTGTTTGCAGCTGTGATGTACACCCTACTAGGAAAGTATAAATCCATTTGGTGATTTAAATGTAATTACAACCAAAAATCCTTTCAAGAGTTATATTACATCATTTTTTGGACCTTCTCAATGTCAATCCACCTTTTAGTTATTCCATATATGTTTGAAAACAACACATAAGAGGTATAAATTTGGGGATTCTACTCTAAAATATACAACACGAGAGGTATAACTTTGGGGATTCAACTCCAAAATCTATAACACCATAAGTTCTTTGAATTATAGGTTGTTATGTAGTTTATAGGCATCATCATGCTTCATTAAAATGCCCAATGGGAGAAAGTTCAACCATATTACAATCATAGTGTTGTGTTATAGGTATAATGAGATACGATTTTCCATTGAATTTAAGTATTACAAGAATTCATCTATTAGACCTACATGGTAGCATGTAGTCAAAACACAAAGTATTGTGACTTGGTTTGAGTTTATGCTAGATCATTTCATTTGTTCAAAAATTTTAGGGTTTCCCTACTAAAACCATACATGATATATGTTGTAGTCAAAGATGTTTGGAAGACAAAATTTGGTGTAATAATTTTGTTAAATAAAGAATGTACCTTCTCTATTCTACAACATTTTACATACATGTATAACATAGACATACCATGTTGAAATCCACTAATATTATTTCTCAAGGTACCTTGTTATAAAGATGCAATGCTATCACAAGTATGGACAACGCTATAAAACATATTTGAATTTGACTCCACACCAACCACTGCAAATGTTTGGAAAATCCTTGAAGGTAAAGATTATACCCATTCCATACATATCCCATAATCATAATTATGTTTGAAACTAGAACTTGGTGAGACATTTGATCAAATACGATACATTCATTCTCTATGCCACCACATTTTGCATGCATGTCTACAAGGGCATTCCGCATAAAAAAATATGCTTGAACTCACTTTTAACTATTTATTTATGGATCACCATATCATGTTGCAAAAGTGTCATACTAGCACTTTAGCAAAGGATATGAAGTCGATTACTATACTAGCTAGTTCCATTTTCTCAAAAGAGATAGAGACCTCTTTGAAATGTGTATTTGTATGTACCATTCAACATTGCTTTCCATGATTCCACATCTTGCATATATCTTGTCTTAAAATCATCACATGCATACTCTATCCTTGCACATCAAAATGAAGTCTTCTCTTAATTATTTCTCCATTGGCCTTCACACATGTTCCATAGTTTTCGCCTTGGTAGAATACTACAAAATCTAAAATAGTTGGGATGGATTACTATCTATTGCATTTGATAAAGTAACCCCAATGTCAAATCATAGATCCAATCCTTTTCGCTTTTGAAATTGGAAGAACTCATCTCAACTTTGACATGTTGAATACGTCATTAGGTACATACATCATCACTGTAAGCTGCAATTTCCATCTCCACTCTTTATCACGTTTTTCCACACTTTACTGCAAGCTGCAATTTCCGGGCGTTGCAAAGAAGTAAGTCTTGAGATGCTACAAGGCAAACATTGCAAATCATCGGAATTCCTCACGTCACCGTTTGATACATGATTAAACTTGGATAAAGGGCATATTGCCTTGCACGCCTATTCTTTATTGACTTGTCTTTTCAAATTCAAACAAGAGAAATTGTTCACCAAGAGATCTAAGCAGTCTGGCTCTACAAGCTCTGAAATGAAGTCCGGAAGGTTCTCCACAAAGAGATTATGCTATAAAATCTAAGCACTGAAGTTGCCTACATAGGGTAAGGTTATGAGGTAGCTTGAAACAATAGTGTTGTTCATCAAAAATAGTTTTTTCAGTTGTGGAAGACTACAAATGGTACTCGAAAATTCTCTAATTAAGCCTTCGTTACCCAGGTCAATTCCAATAAGCATCTCCAACTCATGTACACACATTTGCAAATTCTATTTTCATACTTTGTCATGGACATTGCCGCATGCAGCTCTTGTTTTCATTGACCTCCTTCTCATGTTGAAAATCAACCAAGCTAAGCCAAGATGAAAGAAACATAGAAAACGTTATCAAATTTAGCTTCTCATTCACCATTATAATTTTAATGGGAGTAGTTTATGCAATTTGTGTATAGCCAACAACCATCATATTCTACGAGAGCATGTCTAATTGATGTATTTTATTAATGATGGTGATGATTAACGTCTGTTGAGACCAAGTTTAGTTTATCAGACCTTCAGAAATGTAAGGAATTACTTGATTTTCTTTAGATTTTTATTTATGTAATTGGAAATCTTTAAGAGAAGCATTCCTAAATCACCATAGTTTTGATGAGTTAAAATGTTAGGAGTTAGGTTAGTATTTTAATAAATACTTTTAAACTACAATTTAATGCGGTTGTATGTACGACATCCTAAGAGAAAGTTATTTTCATCTTCAATCCTCATAGTGTCACAAACATGACAAATTATTTTGGCCCCTGATGTTTTAGGAACTATCCAATGCCCCATTTCACTATGGAGCTTGTGCTGGTTTGTTATCACCTCGTTATAGTATCTTTATTTTCTAGTATCCTCTAATTCTTTATTACACCATAATTTCTCCATAAATTTAGATGTAATAATATTTTTAATATTATTGTTATTCTACAAAATCACATCTTCTTTGATTCCTTAATTACTTAGCTAATACTTGGTATCTTTATGTCAACCTCACTTGAGACACAAATAGTTTTGATTAGAATTTAAAGCAATCTTAGAAAACCTATTGTTTTCCATATTGTTTATCTTTTTCTTAATAATCATAGTCTCAATAAAAAAAACTTTAAAATATAATTAATTATATTTCTTTTAATTTTTATATTATAATTTATTAAACACACTATATAACTTCTCTATGCTCTCACATCACCATAGTCCATGAGAACATTAGCATTTATGCATGGCATCTACTAAATTGCCTGACTTGGCAGACATGTTTATGAGCATGTTAAGAAGAATCTGCAATAGAACATGGTTTAATTCATGTGGGCATGGATCATTTTGTCCTTTGAAAAAACATTTTACTTTGGCCATTGTTGTGAGAGAGTTTCATATCTATACATTTTTCTTCAGCCACTGTTGTGAGAGAATCCATATCTATAAGGGTTTATATAGTTATTTTTTTTAAAGGATTACTTTCACAATTGGTTTCTAAAATTTGAAAAGAATGGGAGTAGATTTTTTTGTGCTATAAGTAAAACATCATGTTAATGAGTTACAATATGATTGTTTTTATATTTTATTGCTTTCATTATCATTTCCATTTCCATGGATGGTATTTCCTTAATCTTGGTGGGTATTATGCATACTTAATCTTCTTAGGTAATATGACTTTAATCTTCTTGGGTAATACGACTTTAATCTTATTATCATTTCCATTTCCATTAGTGGTATTGCTTGAATTTTCTTGGGTATTATGCATACTTGAATCACTTGATATGGATCTCAAACTTATTTTTAATGAATTGAGATTGTATTAGTCAAATCCAAAAAGAGTTTGAATGTCCTTTCCATTTATAAACTTGTTTTCCCTTCTATTGTGTTTCCTTGCAGCCATGATTATAATTCTACACTTTTGTTCAATATTGTTTTTTAGTGTTTTATAAATATATACTTAAAAAAATAAAGATATCGAAGTCTATAAGGAATTAAAAACATCATTATATTCTAAATTTCGATATCTATATAGTATATGTTGATTTTTTCTATTTTTTATTCTTTATTAATCTATTTTGATAATATATAAATATCTTCTAAATTTTAATATCCTTTATCAATTCGTAAAATTATTTTATTTTAACTTAATATTTCGTCTAACCATAGTATATAATACGTGTTGATTCTTTCTTTTAATAATATATAAATATCTCCTTGTGGTTGTCAAAAGATATGGTGTTATGTTTGCAAGATATACATGGATTTACATCTTTATATAATTATCTTCAATCCTATCTATTTATGTTTATGTTTTTTATTTTTTCATCGCAAAGTTTTATGTTTTTTAATTGCAAATGTATATTATCTTAATTTTAAATTCTAAAAATAGGATACATTAAACTTTTGAAAATTTATGATATTTTTTATTTTGAATATTATTAGTAAAAATTAAGGAAAAAAATAAAATAGTTATTTAAAAATATGTTTATAAGAGTGATTGATCATTGAAGAAGTGATTTAATCAAAAAAATATTAACTACTAAATCATAAATATTTTGTAGTTTATGTTAATTTCATGTATTATGTATGATTATTTTATTATACTAATAACTATCATAACATTTTATTTGGTTTATTTTTTTTGTGTTGTAATGGATAATTATATGTGTATTTAAGTGGTGATGTTGATTGTTGGTCCCTCAACTTGGTTTATATAATTGTATACCATTTCTTAAGTACTATTAATATAAATAAAATTCAACATAGTCATGAAAACAATCTCCACACGTAAACATCAAACTTTAAACTTTATGTTCGAAAACCCTTATTTATAAACTCATTTATCTACCCTATTAAAATATGAGGGAAGAAAAAATATAATTGCTAGGGTATAAACTCTTTGTTTGTGACCACTAAACCATTGCATCCTATCATTCCAACAACTTATTTCAAAAGTTATATGATTGGAAAGTAATAAAAAATGTGCTTGTTTTTTCCACCCTAAAATGTCAAATATGTGAATTGTCAAAGTTCACCTTCCAAAGAGTCAATTTCCCACCATGAATATCCACACTAAGATCAAACATATTCTAAAAATATATAGAGGCACCTCATACAATGAAGCACCTCATATAATGAAGCATTGACTGAAGAGATCCCCAAACAATTTTTTTCTATAAATGTCGTTTTTTGAATTGTTTGATAGATTGTGTTTTCTACGTCACATTAATTAAGGAATATTGACTGTGTATTATCAATAGAAAACCTAAGGAATTCTTAAACATTCTCTTGTCTCTAATGTCCAAGCTGAAATATCATCTTAACATTCATTATAATATTCTATTAAATGTAAAGGACTTTCACCTTGCCTCACCATCAAAACAAGATAAAACAAGATGATCAAGTTCACACATGAAATACCAAATTCTCCTCATACAATGTTTAGAATGATATCATTGAAGTAGATATAAATTTCATTGATATATAAATAGGATTTATAGTATATCTTATATATATTAAGAAAGAATATGGATGTTATTGCTCTTCCATGGCTATTGTATATTATTCAAGTTTGATGAACCAATTTGATAATTTGTGGTCATTAATATAATTTTTTGTTTTTTGTTTGGGTCATAGATGCAACAATAATGTCTTTTTTGTTTGACATGTTTTCCTATATAAATTGGATATAGATTAGATGATGAAATCTAAAATGTTTTGAGATTTTGTAAGTTTGGTTTATGCATGTCTACATTTGTTTTATATATAAACTAGTTTAGGTAATTGACTCAAAATAATGTGGATATCATCTCAAATAAAATTGCCATGAATTGATACGATCTTTTGTGATTTGATTCTTAATTTTTCATGTTGATATGGGCCATTTGTTAGTTATGGAAACCTATTGGCCTCATAAACAAATTTCTTGACTTATTAGCTATATAATATAATAGCATGCTAGAATATGGTGTTTTCTTGTTTGTAGCATTTCAAGTTCTAAAAAGGCTAGACTAGCCACTTCAATTTTAGCGGCATGCTACCCATTGTCGACATATGCAATTATTACAGTTATCATAGAGATTTCACATCATTGTATTTGAAGTAAATATATTGTATAACACTTGGATTGTTTCCCAATATATTGTATCCAAAGAAACTCTCTCTTAATTTAAACCATAAGCATTTGAGTTAGGGACACCGCTAACATATACATCATTGGAATAATCACTTAATTTCAAATTGTGTTGGAGCAGTTTCATTACTTTAAACCATGATTAAGCTCATTAAAGAGAATTGAGCGGCATTGCCATGTCAAAACTATCATTGTGTCCTTATAAAATAAATCACTACCAATATTTTATTTTGTGATCATTCATAGATTTTACATACAGAAAAATCATTTTTTAGCACATGTGTTGGTCATCGAAAATACATGTATTTCAAACAAAATTTAAGCACATTTTGACATTTGACATTGTAAACAATGTAAATTTTCTAAAATAGTTATTTAGTTTCCTTGATTTTCTCCTTATTTCCCAATAGTTGAGGTATGCACATATCTTGAGAAGACTAGCAAGAAAAATCTTGTTGTGAGCATTCTCTATATTGTCGTAAGAATTTATAGGTTTTGTCATGTCCCCTTGGTATTGCATTCCCTTATAAATCCAAACCTCTTCAATGCATTCATTCATGAAACTACAATGAATGTGGGAATATTAGGAGTCAACATCCTTGGATTGGATAAACTAATTGTAACCCATCATATTTGGGATGATCTAATCCTTTTTGTAGAGATACTGTTGGATTTGAAAGAAATTCTAAAGAGGGTCCAAGGTTTGGAAGATCAATGAGGATGGAATTTGGCATGCTAATTGCAAGGAAATGGTTGTATATATCCATCAATATGCATCGAGGGTACACTAGCTTCTATAGAAATAAATCATAGTCGACCCAACTACATGTCCTTGGGTATTGAAGTAACTGCTAAAAACTCAATTACTAGTAACATCTATAACTAAATGTTTGGCATCTAATATTTTTGTTCACAACAATTTGAATCAAAAGTTTGGTAATGAAAAATTTTCAAATCATAAAAAAAAGATATCATTTCAAATTCCCCGACATTAAATAATTAAATTTTATATGTTAATTTTTCCCATTCATTAAAAAATCTAATATAGGTTTAAATATCAAAGTGTGAACAAACAATAACTTGAAACACATGCATGATAGAAACACTATTCACCTGCATCATATGACTAGAGAATTTACTAGTTGGTAAGATGATTATGATTACTTCAACAATATTCATAATTTGCAAGTCAATGATGATTACTTCACTTTTATTTCTTATTTTCATCAAAGTATTGGAATTTTTGCTACTTATGTTGCTAGATTAATTTTAATATACTAATAAAATGGGACCATTCATTTGGACTCCTACCCAAATTTGGTTGAAAACAAACTTGAAACTCTTCCTCATAAAAGTAAGGTTGCATAAAATTTGGATAACAATATATTGATAATTGATGAATTAGATGTTATTCTTTATAAAATTAAAATTTCCCGAAAAAATAAGGAAATGATAGATTAATAAAATGGGACAATTCAAGTGGACTCCTACCGAATTTTGGCTGAAAACAAACTCAAAGATCTTCCCCATAGAAGTATTGTTGCATACCCAAACTTGGATACCAACATATTGATAATATTGATGAATTAAGATATTATTCCTTATAAAAGTCACAAATCCCCCCACAAAATGAAGGAAATGATAGATTATTGTTTGGTGGTATTAGTATAAATAATTATGTAATGTACATGTTGATTCATGTGCAAACTTGCTTGAATTCAAATATTTAAATTTTTATTAAAACTACATCTACCTTCATATTACACCACATGAATGTTTCTAAGTCATCTAATTGTTTCACCTACTTATACATCTTATCATAGTATTTATTCTCATCTAATAGATGCACCTCTTTACATTCAAGTGCAACACCCTACTTTTACTCAAATATTTGCCCCTAATTGCTTGTCAATGCTGTAAGAGTGTCATGTAAAGTCTTTTTATATGTTTCATTTCTAATTTATATGTTTTTTGAGTATGGATGCTTTCACCTTGGCTAGACATTGTGTCATTGTGTTTTTAGATTTTCACCGTGTTACATTTTTTGAACCAATGTTTCGAGTGGACACTACACTCATATTTAGGGACTCAAGAACGAAGCTGCAAAATGATTCCTTGAATATGGGTGGAGTGTTCGCTTGAAACATTGGTTCAAAAATTGTAACACGACAAAAATCCAAAAACACAATGACACAATGTATATGCTTTCCAATGAAAGGACTCATTTTACTACCTTTTTCTTCTACTATATCATTGAAACTAGAAACTCCCTAAAGAGATCTAAGTTAATTTTCCAATGGTATTGTGTTAGGATACTAAATGATAGTGGATGTGTGTTGGTTAAGAGATTTAAATTAAGTCTATATTAGAACTTAAAGTAAGAGAAAATTATTTTCTCAATAAGAAGATGGAGGTGGCAATGAAAAAATAACATGAGTGGTTTGAAAGAAGAGATATGTTATACTTAATATGAAAATCTTAAGTGACCAATCCAACCATTAGTCCTTCATTGATAAAGAATATTTTTTAGTTGACATGATCGCAATGTTATGTGATTAGCTTCACTTAACCAAACACTTATGCTTATGAAAATCAACTTGCATAATCCATTCTTCATAAATGAAATATAAAGAAGAGATCAAAGAGAACAAAATCAACAAATCACACCAAAACTTGATAACAAAGTTCACCAAACATCTTGGATACATCTCTGGGTCCACTCCCATTTAGTAATACTACTCTCATTAATCTCAAAATGCTACAAAATACAAAGAAAGGCTTGCAAAGAAAGTGTTGGAGTCACCCTTTAGTTCTATAACTCAAAAACATAAACAGAAACCACCATTGGATTCTTCTCAAATTTTTGAAACTTTAGAGTATAAACTCTACTATACTTGGCTCAGCTACACAAGATCTGAATACCCCCATTAAATCTACAATTTGGGCTCAAAAGCAAAGGTCATATATGCACTCCTCTCAAAATTTTGAATCTTTTGAGTATAAACATGACTACCTTTGGTTGTTGCATGAAGAACCCCCCTTCTAGGAAAAACTTCAAGGTCGTGATGTACCTTATGTAACTATGTCAGTCTGTACTCCATCTTGATATGTGTGACCCCTATAACCTGCATCAAACTATGTTCTAGGTTATATAGTGTGGGTTCGACCAACCATGGACCGACCCCCACAAATGACGTAGAAGTAAACTTAAATACATTCATTATGATATGCCTAACAAGGCACATCCATTAGCGCATTGATCGAATCGTTGGGTTATGTGGAGGGAGGGCATGGGTTCAAACCCTGGAGACCTCTCCCCTTTTGGCACATGTTATATATATATATATGGAATGCTTGTTGAAATATTTCATTAGACCATTGATGTGTTGGTCGGGCCCCTCGGGGACAATTTTTTTGATCCCTAGGCTTCCTTGTTCTTCTCGAAGGTGCCACATGGTGCCTTCTAATTGGTTCATGTGTGCCCAGTCACTGTACAAATGCCACTTGTCTTCCCAGTCACCGTACGGTCACCACATCATCTGCCACTTGGCCACCATGTGTCATTTCCTGATTGGACCACATGTTGTATGAACTTACCACACCAAATATAAATGTACCTTCCATGTCACACCACGTCAACCTGATTGTACCTGCCATGTCATCCATACCGATGACACGTGTCACTTTTGGATTGGTCCAACTATGTGCCAAAATGGTTAAATATGGGTGTCATGTGGCAGCCTATCGTGATGCCATGTCAACATGATGACGTCGTGCTAATATCAACTGTGCCACATCGACTATATGGAAAATACACATGGCAACCTTTGGGCCTACCATGTGGCACCCCCATTTTTCCATGTTTATTGTTTTGCCGACTTAAGAACATTGTATATTCCTCATATGACGTCCTTTTGAGGCGATTCAAGTGCCATTGGAAAGCACTCGTCGAGCCCTACATGATGGTTCCATCTGTTTCAGTATTTGAGACTGATAGATCCTCTTGGATCATTCTTCCCCATTGGGAAGCATTGTAGACCACCAAAATTACAAATCAATTAGGAAGTAAGTTAGGGTAAAGCTCCCTCACTCTCTCGATATCCATCCACTTTGCTTTGCTTGGATGTACCCCTTTAAGACCAACTTGAATATATTGCACATCACCTTGATGGAAGGTTTTAGTTATTCTGTCAAGGATAACATCTTCTTACAACTCATCTAAGTAATCAGGAGAACAATCATCACCAATAGGAATTTGAACATCCTCATTATCATCCATAATCATAGGAGGTTCATAAAGTTTCAAATTCTCAACATTCACTACTGAATGCATATGCATATAATATGGTAGATCTAAACTGAAAACATTAGTACCAATCTTCTCCAAAATTTTGAAGGGACCATACCTTATTGGTTTAATCTTTTTACCTTCACCTATCATTATTTCCTTGCTGATGTATAACCAAACCTGATCACCAACTTGAAACTGTTGATCTACTCGATGCATTTCATGCCTTGCCTTGTACTTGGCTTGGATCTTCTCCAATTGTTCTTATACTACCTAATGCACCTACTGGATATTTTGAATGAAATTTGTAGCTTTGTTGGCATCATCATGTCCATCCACTTTACCTTCTTCCCAAAAAGCAAAGTCCATATGTGATTTAGGAAAATACTCCAAACATACTTGAAAAGGAGTTATTTGAGTAGAAGAATGCATGGCACAATTGTAGGCATGTTGTACATAATGCAGATCATGTCCATCCCACAACTTAGGATGTTTACTACAGTATCCTCTAAGCAAATGTACAACTGTTGTGGCCACTACCTCTATTTGTACATCTATCAGTGGATGGAAATTAGTGCTCATTTTAAGGTTACTGTCCATCAACCCCCATATACAAGATCAAAAATTCCCAAGAAATTGAGAGTCTTGATCATATACAATAGAGGTAAGGATTCCAAAATGAACCGAAACATGACTAAAGAACAACTATGCTATTTGTTCAACTATGACTTGCTTCTTACATGGCATGAGAGTGACACATCTTACTGAACCTATCCACCACAACATACAAGTAATCATGACTTGATCTGGACATAGGTTAACCTCCTACAAAATCCATGGATACACTTTCCAAGGTTGGGAAGGTATCGACAGAGGTGTATACAAACCCAACTTCATGTTTCTAGGCTTACTATTGACACATAACGCATACCCTTTTACATACTTGGAAACTATATCATTCATCAAAGGCCAATAACAATATATTTTCAATTGAGCTATTTTTTTCCTACCCCAAAATGACCAGAAATGAGTGATGTATGGGCCTCCATAATCACATTAACTCTATCATCTCTGGGTATACAAAGTTTTCCAACATGATACAATAGATTGTTTTTCACATGATAATTCACTTATTCAATATGACTGATATTAATGAGAGATTCATACACATCCTTGAAATCATCATCCTTAGCATTTTGTTCAAAGAAGTATGCCTTAATTTATGGATGTGTTGATTACTGGTGTTGATAACATGTCTACAGCCTTGTTATGTATGCCCTTTTTATATTTTATTATCAAATGAAATTGTTGTAAGAAACCCATCAAATGAAAGTCCCTTGATTGGTGTAGCATTTTTTTATTGCAAATACTGTAATGGTTGATGATCTGTGTGTATTATTGTTTCCTTCCCCATTAAGTAATGCTTCCATTTTTTAACACTTTGTACTAAATCATACAATTCCTTATCATATGTTGGATATTTAAGTACTTCTTGTGTAAAGGTTTTAGAATGGTAACATATGGGATTACCTTGTTGCATCAATACTTCACCCATGGAATATCCACTTGCATCATTCTATATTTCGAATGGCTACTGCAAATCTGGCAAAGCCAAAATTGGAGTTGTACTTAAATTCTCTTTCAATGTCTCAAAATATTTATGCCTCTTGCCTCTCCACTAAAAGACATGTTTCACATTGGGAAATGCATGTAAAGGAGTTGCAATATATGGGAATTTAGTAATGGATTTTCTCCAATATTGCACTTCCCCTAGGAATCTTCTTACTTCCATCATAGTACTTGTCTTGGGACAATTTAAGATGACTTCCACCTTAGAGGGATCTACCTTCAACATACCATCCCCTACAACATAACCCAAGTACACTTGAGAGTCTTCTTTCCAAATTCACATTCAGACAAGTTTACACATAACTTCTCCCTTTTTAATACATCAAGTACTTTCTTTACATGCATTGCATGATCCTTCCAAGTACAACTAAAACAAATGTCAATTTAAGTATACAATGACAAAATCATCAATAAAGGGCATGGAAACATCATTCATAACTTGCATAAATGTCGTAAGAGCATTGCATAAACCGAATGGAATCACTAACCATTCAAACAACCCCTGCTTGGTCTTGAAAGCATTTTCCACACATCATTATTTTCAATCCTAATTTGATGGTAACCACTTTTCAAATCCAACTTAGAAAAATAGAGAACATTTTTCAATTGATCCAATAAGTCATCAATTCTAGGAAGAGGGTAACGATTCTTTACCATGATCTTGTTCAATCCTCGAAAATCAACAAACATCCTCCATGTGCCATATTTATTTGGAACCAATACAATCATAGATCCACATGGAGAAGTACTTGTCCTTATGACTTCCTTATCGACAAACTCTTGAAATTTCTTTTTGATCTCTGCAATCTCTATCATTGATGACTTGTACATACCAATGTTAGGAAGAGCAACATCATGCTGCAAACAAATCTCATGTTCCATATCCCTCTTGGTAGGAAACCCCTTAGGTTCCTGAAAATCCCCATCATAATTAGAAATGATGTCAAATAATTCATGCTTATGACTTGGATCAATATCTACAAGGGTATTTGATACATCTTTCTCTTTTGGTTTAATAACCATAAGATCAACAGACTTACAATCAATCACAAGTCTCTTAATTTGTCTTGCACTTACTAAAGAAAGATTGTTCTCCATTTGGTGAGCTCTAACAATATATTCAACCTTGTCCTTGAAAATGTGATACGTATTTTCTTCATGATAAAATATATCTTTTTGATCATATAGATATGGGCTACCCAAGGCTATTCTGCATATGTCGAGAGGGACAACATCTAATACAAACTCATCAGTAAACTTGAAAGTAATTGAAAATTTAAGTGCACATTGTATAGTTACTTTCAATTGAGTATCTTTTTGTACCCAACCTAAAGGATAAGGATTCTTATGAGGTTTAGTCTTTAATACCAACTTCTTAACAATTGATTCAGAATTGGATGCAAGGTTTCATCACTTGAATTGGACGCAAGGTCTTGTTGCACTCTAGCAGTAGTCTTTTGATTCGCCTTGCCTTGAAACTTCTTTGGTAGTAATTCAGGATACAATTTCCAACACTTGGCCTCCACATGCCCTTTCTTACTGCAATGAGGACATGTAGGCTTCTCCACCTCTTTCTTTATTGTAGTTGTCTTCTTACCCTTCTCTTTTCCTTTCGACTCCTTCTTGAACTTATATGGATGCTTATACACATTGTCCATACCATGTTTACCTTTTCTAGTTTCAAGGTGATTAGATTGTAATGACACTTCGTCAATATTAGTAGGATTAAACATCAAAATAGTATGTCGAAGATAAGAATGCAAACCACCAATGTACTTAAGAAGAGTTTCATGAGTGTGTAATGGAATTTTCAATGTTAAAGATTTATTCTTAAATTCTTGATTATAAGCTTGAAATTTTTTCCCTTTTAATTGTCTTAGATGTAACCATTCAATCATAGATGTTTGAGTATAATCCAAAAGATAGAATTGCTTTCTCAATGCATAAATAAATTCAACCCAAGAGGAAATGATTTTACCATGTTGTAATAGATATGCTTGAGTTTGAATCCCCCACCATATTAAAGCTATACCTCCCATGTGAAGAGTAGCCAACTGAATCTTTGCAATGTATTCCTTTTTCTTTTTCACCCTACAATAAACTTCTATATGTTTGACCTAGTTGTCCAACTTTTATGCATTCAATTCTCCATCATAAATAATAAAATCAAACTTTAATAACATCCAATTTTAATAAAGGCATATCATGAGAATGAGAAGGCTTTTTAGAATGCTTATTCTTGGAAGAATTTTCACTTCAACCATCAGTAGATGATGAAGAAGGTTTTGAAGGTCCACCACCTTCACCTCCTTCTTCAGCGTGTACTAAGGATTCACTTGCCCCATCCCTTTGAAATATTTCATACAAATCTTCCACTATTTCCTTCATCGCAAAAAGTGTAACCATAACTTCCTCGAGGTTCATGGGAGGTTTCTTTCCTTCATTTCCTACAGATGCCATCTCATGTTTACAAAATCCCCTTTGGATTTATGGATTGAAACTTCAAGCTTTCCTTCACCTTTCTTGAGTTTAGCTCTCGTAAGAATTCACCTGTCAAACCTACTCTGATACCACTTGATCTGGTTTCCAAACCAACCCTTAGTCCTTCATTCATAAAAAATATTTTTTAGTTAACATGATCTTTAAATTGACAGTGCACTTTGCAATGTTATGTGATTAGCTTCACTTAACTAAAAACTTATGCTTATGAAAATCAACTTGCATAATCCATTCTTCATAAGTGAAATATAAATAAAATATCAAAGAGAACAAAACCAACATAATCACACCAAAACTTGATAACATAGTTCACCAAACACCTTGGATACATCTTTGGGTCCACTCCCAAATAGTGAGACCACTCTCATTAATCTCAAAATGCTGAAAAATACAAAGAAAGACTTATAAAGCAAGTATTGGATTCACCCTTCAGTTCTGCAATTTACAAACATAAATAGAAACCTCCATTGGCTTCTTCTCAAAATTATAAGACTTTAGAGTATAAAATCTGTTATACTTGGCTCAACTACACAGGCTCTGAAGACCCCCTTCAGATATGTAACTCAAGCTTAGAAACATAGGCCATATCTGAACTCCTCTTGAAATTTTGAGTATAAACATGACTACCTTTGCATATGGCATTGGGAATCCCACTTCTAGCACAAAATTTTAGGTCACGTTGTACTTTCTCCAATTTTTTTAGTCCATACTCTATCTCGATATGCATTCCCACTATACCCTGCATTGAACTACTTGTCGTGTTATATAGCGCGGGGTCAGACAACCATGGCCGGAACCTCGTGGATGACGTAGCAGCAAACTTAAATACATTGATTATGACATGCCTAACAAGGAATATCCTTTGGCGCATTGGTCAGACAGTTGGGTCATGTGGGGGGAGGTCACGAGTTCAAACCATATAGACCTCTCTCCCTATGGAACATGTTATAAGAGTTTATATATATATATGGAATGTTTGTTGAAATATTAGGTTAGACCATTGATGTGTTTCCCTATCCCCTTTTTTCGATCCCTAGGACTCCTTGTGCTTCTTGAAGGTGCCACGTGGCACCTTCTTATTGGCCCATGTGTGCCCGGTTACCGCTACAATGTACAAATACCACTTGACTACCCAGTCACCATATGGATACCACATCACCCTCCACCTACCACATCACGTCACATTATCCTAACTGTACATGCCACGTCATTGTATGGATGCTACGTCATCCATACAGATGCCACATGGCACTTCTGGACTGATCCCACTAGGTGCCAAAATGATCAAATTTGGGTGACACATGGCAGCCTTTCGTGATTCCACTTCAACATGCTAACATCACATATGCCAAATTGACAGTATGGACATTCCACATGGAAAACTATGGGCCTACCACATTGCACCCCATTTGGCCATTTTGTCTATTTTATTGAAACTTAAGAACAATATATCTTCCTCATACAATGTCCGTTTGAGGCAATTTAAGAACCATTGGAAAGCTCTCGCTGAGCCCTACATAACGATGCCCTTTGTTTTGGAATTTGAGACTACAAATTTTGTAGCATTTGCAGATCCTCCTGAATCAATACCACATCCCTTAAACATTATGGAGGGCTTTTGTTAATCCTTGTAATACCCCAGTTTTGAGGCTTGGCATGTATTAAGACATATGTTGTTAAATCATGTGAATATGATAGTAAACATTCCTAGTGTGTATCTCAAGGCCAAGCCCCTACTAGTGAATGGATAAGCATATATGATGTAAATATCCATATATGGAAAGCAACTCAAAAACAATACCAAATAAACCTTTAAAGATAAAATAATATGGTAAACCATCAACCATGTTAGCATTTTTCAGTAATTTGGTACATGATAGGTTGTTTCACTCAAATGAGAATTTGCTTGAACCATTTTACAAAAACTGGGTTATGGGTAATCACAATGTTGATAGTAATATTAAGAATATGATGCCAACTCTATTTGTTACACAAAAAGAGATACTATTCATATCTTGGGTAAAACACTTGAATTATATTTTTCCATGATGGAACACCACAACTACCATTAGACTATTAGCCATGATTTAGAGGGTTTAAACATTTAAATTCTATGGAGAAGGCATCAACTTGTCCCAAGTATATTCTTGGGAAATAAAATCCATGTTTCCTTAGAGCTTTAAGTATGACCACAAAACTTATAACTTTATGTCAAATGGCTTCAACATTATATATGCAACAAAAATTCACATATAGTCAGGGCATTCAAATTTGTAAATATTTATCTAGGTTTGCTCCTAGCGCTAACAAAAATCCTCTCAATGAACTTGAAAGACAACATTTAATAGTATACACCCAGTAAAATATTATGCTAGGATTTGAATTGAAAAGGGAAGCAAGTTAAGACATGTATGATACACATAGGCTATATTACCTGAGCTTTGTTGGCTTCCCCTATCTTAGGAGATGTGACAAAGAGAGTTTCATCAAATAATGAATTAATCAAAACCCCAAGATCCTCAAAGGATAAAACTGATCTACTAAATATCAAGGCAAGGGCTTAGAGATTAATAACGATATAACAACAAATGGGCATGAAATTCAAGGCTTTTTATAAGGCTTGCCATAAAAAAGTTAGGTAAATCATTACTACAGATTTCTGAAACCTAACAACCTTGTATGGAATCTTAAATCAATGAATCATCTTCAGGTATGTATTCCACTGTCATTGTTGACAAGCTCTTGTATATTGTTGGGGCAAAAGAATCCCCTGAAGAAGCTACAACGAACAAGCATTCCATGGTTAGTAGAAGCTACAATTTCCATTTTAGTCAAAATAATCCCTATTGTGGCATACACAAAGTTAAGCCTTGGATAAAGGATAATCAAACCTAAACTATAGATTCATATCCATCTATGCTACTTGTTGATCTATGGGCTTCATCAATCTCTTCATTTGTGATGATAGAATAGATTAATAAAACAAAAACCCTTGCAGAACCCTAATGGTGTTAAAAATAAGGGATGGCACATTAAACCCCCAAAATGGTTTTCCACTCACCACTAAGAAACACATTACTTTCCACCTCCCCATGATTCATCAATTAAATGGAATTCTTGAAACTATTACCCACAACTTATACACTACACGTAATCTAGACCACCCCAATGCCTACCATTAGTGCCAAATAAACTACATGTCATTAGCATCGGATAGTGTCGCCATGATGAAGAATATATGTCACTTCAAAATTTTTGAAGGACAATCATGTTGATCTAAATGATCAACAGTATATTCTTGGCATACATTGCCTTGAATCTATGTTGGATTCTCAATAGTCTTCACATTTACTTGATTTATAACAACTTTAAACAATCTCTCACAGTGCACTATCATGCTTATCTTTCACAAATCCAATAGTAATGTTCTTCAATATACTCAGACGTAGTTTTAACATAACATAAAAAACAATAATTTATCTTCCCCAAGTAGCATCATGACTTATTTGGACAATCATCCTAAAAGATCAACAATTTTAGTGACTTAACAATTTCAACATGGGAAATTTATTTGTGATACCAAATGTTGGGTTTAATATTTAACAATAAAAATGCTCAAACATATATCAATCAAGGGATACCCATAATTTACACTCAATAAATCCTTGAATGGGAAATTCTATCCAGTCATTCATTATCCATGTGTTTATATATATTGTACAATATGTCCCTTTATATAGAATAAGTGACCATAACAATATGTCACAACAAGAAATTCATTTGTGACCATCTCCAAAGTAATCTCCAATAATTTCCTAGTAAATATCTCAATTAATTATATGAATGCATTAATCATACATTCTTCCATTGTCCTCATTTTTTGTCCATATGTAGATATTCAGTGTGGTCTACATCATTACAATGCAATCATACAATTGATACATCATTGATCACATGTCACCTACACAATTTTTGAGAATAATTATTTTCTACTATTATCCTTTTTGCAAAATACTTTGTGTTAAATTATAATTACAAGTTTTGTAATTATGACCAAATTAGGTCAAAGATGAATGTAATGACTCATTATTATTATTTAATAAATAAAATGGGAGACAAACACTCAAGAAAGCTGTTACAAGAGTGTTCACTGGCCCACTAGGAGGAATGGAAGCTGCTGGAAGGAATGGGACAGATGGCAGGATTTTCACTCTACCATTAGCTGTTGGTATGGGACAACTCCCCCTAATTTTGTGGCATTTCCCCCTCCAGGTGGAGGGAGGTGAGAAGGTAGCTCACTAACGACCAGTTAATTACAAAAAAGACCTAGGCAGCCTATAAAAGGTAGTTCGAATTGAGCAGGGAGCTCTTACAATGTTTTCTGCAGAAGCATTTCCTCATGTGCATCAGGTGATGACTGAGATATTCGAATAGGGAGGCTATGGAGAGTGCAAGTATAAGTCTGCAAAATGTTATGAGAAGGACAGAACAGAGGTGCTGGTGCAGGTCCCATTGATTACTAAGCCTGTAAGATTGGATAAATTTCTTGCTGCTGCAAGTAGAGATCCTAAGCTTCTGAAATTTATTCCTCCCGGTGGATCAGTGGACAGGCTCGGGGGTCCTAAGGCAGTCATCTTGGCTGTTTAGGAGCAGGTTGGGTGGAGCAGGCTTCTTGCGTGACTTGTTCCTCCTATCACACTCGGGTTCTATTCTTTTTTTTTGTGTGTTTCCAATCACATGAATTCTTTCAGTAATTGGCTTGGAAATGTTATTAATGATCAGTAGCAGTAAAAGGTTAGATCCTGATTGATTTTAATTGCTTAACTGATAAAATGACTCCTCTGCATTTTTCCCCATGTGTGAGGCTACATCGTACTCTAGTACAGAGAGGTAGCATTAAATATGTTCATTTAAAGTGAGACCTAACATGCATCTAAATTCATAACCCCAAGAGACACCCATGCAAAGACTTATATTCCCCATGCATCTCATTTTCTAGGTATTTTAGCAGCCGCAAATTAAATCTCTGCATCCACTGAATATACTGTTCAACTCTGTATGCTGAAACAACATATCAGAAACTAGCTATAACAGTAATCTCCTTTCTGACTTCTGAAGGTGGACATGGTGTTAGCATCTAGGGTTTACTGATCATCAGTTATTTCTTCGAAAGAACCCAATATCATGCATTATGTTTAACCACATTCCCATTCTTCTATTTTAATTGTTATTGGAATCTGACCGATATTTATAGAAATTATTGTCATCACTGTATTATCTTTGTGCAAAAAGAACGGTACTGTATTATTCTATCATTTCTCCAGAGGTCCAAACTAGACGAATACAGGGAGATAGAGTTATAGTAGACAAAATGTTTAACTAATAGGCAATTTAAACTAACTGACGAATACTCTGTGAATTTCTTTGATTCTGTATTATCAACTGTACGTAGCAAAATTTAAATCATAGAATAGCATGTTCTTAAATAAAATAAAAAGGGTAGTAATTATTTTATCAACTGACAGAGTAAAATACTGCATCTCTACACCCAAACCAGGGTTTGGTCTATTCTTGCCAAAGTAATATTTACAAACATTTAACAGCTGCAAAATCAAATGTTTTCATCTCATGAAATTATCATAGATATTCTAACTATAGAAACAGAACTGTTGTTCTTGCATGCAAACATCATTATGTCCCAGCACTTTTCATTTTAGAACTCCATTCTTGCATTATCATCAACGTGATAGGGTTTAACATCACACACAGTGGTATTCAAACTGAACCAACACCCATTTATTAACTGCTTAACTCAAAATATGCACAGATGTTTCGTAAGCTAGGTCTTCCATTATTGGCTTACAACCATCCATTGGTTAAACACTTAAAACATGTCTTTCATTCTATTAGAAAACAAATTCGAAAATCAGAGTTTAAGACACTATATGTAACGTTAAACCCTAGCCCTGGAACTTTCCATTTGATTAAGTCGAACCGTGGCATCTTACAGAAAACCTTTACTGTTTACTAATAGTTTCATTCAAAACCCATTTTCACTCTACACAGCTATTGTCGAGACGAACCATAGTCAACATTTTCTATTCCTTACAGTGCAACATTTGCTTCCACCATCGAATTAGAAGTGAAAAACTATAAACATTAAACGTTTAAATGCTGTAAAACTCATTGCAACAATGAAGGTTCAAACCCTATCGAGTTCGCCGAGCCGAGGCATGGTTGGCCTTACACTTTAGAAAGATTTACATAATCTACGCTAACTAAAAACCATAACAGTAACGTTTTCCCCAAGTTGTAGGTGAGGAAAAATCCATTGCCGAGAAGACACTTTTCCAAAACCCTGCCGACACTCACAATTGTCAACCAAGTCCGATTCCAGGAGAACCATGAGGTAGGGGTACCACCGACACTTACCAGTGGTTACGTTGTAGATTCCCCGTCAACGTTCCAAGCATACCACTGTTCGCCAAGGGCCAACCTAACAAGCAAAACCTACTCAAGGTTAGACAATATTCATAAAATGTCGATGCATGCACAAAGAAAACTCTAAGTTATTCAACAGCACTGTACCTACGTCGTTGACAGAAGAATGACGAAGCCATCCATCCAACTTGAAGGAGAAAGAACCAACTCGTAGGGAACACTATGTCAACACTTGCGAAACTTTCAACCTGATTCTGAAACCCCAGACCTTCAAGTTACTATAACACCACCAACGGATGCACTCATTCAACCCTGTGGTTGCTGCACTATTTTTTTCCAGACTCAGCCCCTATTGATCGTATTTAATTGCAGATTGAAGGTTGCTACAGGTCTCAGGTTCGAGCTTGAGGGAGGCTAAAAAACATCAAAACCTAAGAGCCTCTAGGCCAGTTGGTCTCACCCCAAACCCTATCACCAAAACGAATGCCAAAGAAAATGTTACAACACCCTGAAGGTTACGTTTATGGTTCACTACGATCCCAATGCACAACAAATCGATGATGGAGATCTACTACCAATGAGCCACGTTGGTGGGTGGTAGATGCACTATTAAATTACCCATCTACCTCCTAAGCCACGACTTTGCCAACTCAGTCGACACCGAGGCAGGAGGCCTGTTACAATGCAGCACTGGTGAACCTCTTCACGTGCTGGACACCCACTATAACATTCACGTAATATTACCATCAATGCTGTAGCCAAAAGACTTGATTTCAAAACCCAGTCATTTACGATACCTTTAACTTGTACGCCAGACATTTTATAACGCCATCCATTGGATCGATGTTATTACATTCACTTTATAATCATACCAAGGTTAAAATATATATCGTTAGCATGCATACATGATTTCATATGTTCTATTTAAGTCAGCATAAGTGCACTCATAGCATAACAAATCAACCTAGGTCTCATTCGACACCTAAGGTATGGATAGGTTCCGCCCCACCTAATATAAAGTTCATCAAGTTTGCTCCTGTCATAAAATCATAGGGTTACACCCTTAGGGTACAGTTGCCATATAAAAAAGACCATCGCATAAATTGCATGGTAGGGTATTAATGTATATCACATCACCAATAATTGCTTAGGTAATAAAAGACTTAGAATCACCTTGTCGCCCGACTACTGTTGCATAGGACCATGTTTTCTTTGCAATAGTTATGTCACAAGTCGAAATTTATAGTAAGATTATTTGAAAAAGCCCAAGTCATTCATGGAATGGTAACAAGGGAAGCCATAAACTCTTAATGCAGAAAACTAATAAAAACCACACTCATAAATTTACAACTTCTACAGCTTTTGAACTAGTCAAGTTACTTCTTACGAAAATTGAAAAGAAACCATACCTGTGGCGTCGCAGTACTAGCAGTTTTCATTTATGAAAACAATTATTAAACACTCTGAAACTATCGCTATCTCTTACCTGCGAATCTGTGCACGAAGGACGGGTACAATGCTTTAGCTGAGTAGCTAAGTAAGCCTTGGGGCACCTCGTGGGACCCCTTTCATCATCATCCAGAAATTTTAAATTGTTAGTACTTTGTCGAGGAGAATTATGTTTTCCAAATGAATCGAAATTTTCAATCATTCAAGCATATAAATAAATGTCATAATCATTATTTGGATTCATGATGTATCGAACATCATCAGTTAAAAAAAAAACAACAGTTAAATTGTTCCTACAAAATAACTTAATTATTAATTACTTCTTTACTAAACATTTATTATTTCCACATTGTACAATTATTAGCATTTAATGATGATTTAGAAATTTTAAATTTTTATGAAAATATCGGGATGTTACATCACAATTGGGATTTAATACTTCACTTCATAGTTAATTAGATTATAAGGGCACACCATAATGGTGCAAAACACATTAAACTGAGATGGAATAAACCCACAACTAAGAGACAATCCATGATCAACTCCAACAACTAGATTGATAACATCCAAGCTTGCACAATTTCCACGTATAGGTCACAAAATGAAACGTAAAGTAATACTAGTTAAGACATGAGTGACACCCATCATTTTTAACACCAAATGATGTCATCAACTATCCTAGAAATAAGAAATATCAATTTATTTGAATTAGTTCAATAGGATTAAAAAAATAAGGACTATAAAGATGTAAATGAAATAGACATGGCACATGAAAATCCATTATCATCGTCTTCCAATCAAACACAAAAATGCTTTAAAATAGAATTGTTTTCCATTTACAAATGTGGTTGTACAAGAGGTATAAGTGTTTGAAATCCACACAAGTCCTCGTGGTAGGATTCAATTAATTTATTTCTCAATGGAGGTATTTACTACCTATGGTGCATGCACTATGAATTGTCGACCACCATTATCGATGCTTGAGAAGGTTGAGCCTTTTAAAGGGCCTCCTTATGGTGGCATTGTAAGAATATTAGTATATTATAATTATGAAATTTTTGAATAAGTAAAACTATGTTAGTAATTTTTACTTTCAAGAGAGTAGTTTTTGAGTGAAGTGTAGGGTAATTTCACTTCAATGATAATCTCTTCAAAATAAATTCATTATGATGGGTTATTTTTATTAGATGTCAAAAATTGAGATGTAAATGTCTTTCATAACACACATCCATCAGAGCATTTTTTTTAAATGCACATCAAAGACAATCACAACATTCATTTACCATGATGGTGATTTGTGATGACTATATTTGCCATTAATCACACTGAGTTAGCTTCATTGTAGGCCATAGATATTGTTACCTAAATTTCAACAATGTGACTCCTAAACACCAAACTTGTGATAAGGAGATACACAATGAATTACCTTTATTGTAGATGACTACTGGTACCTAAATTTCAACATTGTGACTCCTAAATACCAAACTTTTCATAAAGAAAGATACATAATAAATCAAATCCAGTTGAGGAAAGTTCAATTGAACTTCCCAAAAATGAATTTCTCAACACACCGAGATGAAATCATCTTTAAGAATTGAGGATTTGACTATATCTAAGTTTTATAAAAACCATTAAAACCCAATTCAAAACCAAACTCATGTGACCCAAATTCAAATTCAATGGATTCTAAACATCTTATCACACATTTAAGCTTGACAATTATTTTAAAGAGAAAGTTCTCACCCAAATACATTTGATGGCATCCCTCTCTATGTATAGATTGCTAATCTCTTTAAGCATAAGAAAATGGGAGAATGCAAAGCAGATCCACTCTATGTATAGATTGCTAATCTCTTTAAGTATAAGAAAATGGGAGAATGCAAAGCAGATCCACTTTGTAAGAGATAAGAATAATCCCTACTTTTCTTTTTTCATATTAAATAGACAAATACTTCACATCTTATTTTGTACATTTATTTAATATTATTTAATGTAAAATTAAAATATATAACAAATTAAATTATTACAACAATTAAATATATTAATAGAAAAATAAAATATTTTTTTAATTTAAATTGTAAAAGTATAACAATTATTTAATATCAATTTACACTATATATATAATTATACATAATTATTTTAAATTAATTCTAAATCAAAATATTTTTAATAAAAGAAAATCTTTAAACAATATATAAAATTATACATTACTATTTCTAATTAAGCAAATATAATAAAAATTAAATAATTACTTATTAAATATTAAATATACAAAATTGAATAAAAAAATTTGGTATATGCAAATACCTCTTAATCACATGTACACATTTCTCATGTGTTAGCGTTTCCGTTTAACATTAAGCTCACTGTGAGGCTCTTTCTCTGAGGATTGCTGCTCTTGCTGGTTAATAAAAAATTAAAAAACAGAAGCTAACCGAATTATTTCATCGTCATATAAATGTAAATTCTGAAAATAGTATTTAGTTGTTGTATCACTTTTATATTTAAAAATAAGAAAGCATAATTAAAATTTAATTAATAAAATTTAATTTTTATTATTTTGATAATTATTTTTTAAAAATATTGATTTCACATATCGTATTTAAATTAAAATTAAAATACAAATATAAAATTACATTTACTTACAAGAATGGTTAATATCTTTTGAAGAAGATATTTTGCAGCTTGATTTTTATGCTCTCATCTTCCCACCTTATGCTTTCCCACCAATCTGAAAACCCCATTACCGCACATAAATTCGGTAGCTTCTCCATTCCAATGGGGAATCTTTGCAAAGAATTGCAATCACGTATCTTAAAGACACGGAGGTGAGGTAGTGTTCTTTCATTCCACACTCCCCTCTTTGATGCTCCACCTAGACTCTCTAAGTGATATAGTCTCTGTTTAGAACCAACTTCTGTAACCTTTGATATCCACTTGGAACCCTTCCCCGACTCCCTATCCCCAACTCTCTCAACTCATTACAGAACTTCAACTTGAGAAGCTTTAAATTGGGCATCCACTTGTTAGGAACCCATATCTTTACTTTGTTAGTATGTTGTTGTTGGACGCATATGCTTTGTAAGTCGTCCCGTAGTATTTGTTGATCAATAGTTTGTGTTATTGTTGTTGGCGCATATGCTTTGTAAGTCGCCCGTAGTATTGTTTCCATAGTTTGTAACGGCCCATGGTTTCGACCCATAGTATTGGCGCCTAGAATTAGTATATAAGTGTGTGTTGAGACCTATGAAGGCACCGTGAAGTTATTTGTATTGAGCTTGCTCAAAGGAGGTTGCCCCCTCGAAGTGGCCTATGATCAATACAAAAGTGATTCTGAGTTCTGTCATTTCTGCTATTTCGCGTATTCTTGTTAATTAATTGTTGCAGGTGCCTCACACCACTCCAATGGAGAGAGCTCCCTTATGCTGTCGCAATCATACAATGATACCATTTCAAGATGTTCAAACTTGCAATTCGGCAGACTTGACCCTAAGTAACCCCATAGCATAAAAATATGTAGCTTCATCATGCTCTTCATGTCCTCAGGAAGATCCTCATGTCCCAAGTAGTTCAACATTAAGTGCCTCATCTCCGACCAACTTCCCATTATGCCCTCTTTAAGTCTCTACTTCCCGTCTATCCCTACTCTCAACTCCGTCATGTTTTTGAAACCCTTCAAACTCCAAATACTTGTAGGCACTTCCATTTCCATACTTAACTCTCTCGATAACACAAGTCTGCTCAGTGAAGTGAGTTCAAAGATCTCATGTGGAATCAACTCTAATGGTCCACATCCCTCTAAATTAAGACAGTTTGGATTTTTAATCTCTGCAATCTCAGATGGCAAGGATTTTAGACGTTCACATTTAGAAAGATCCAAGAACTGAAGTTTAGAAAAATGGCATATTTCTTTAGGAAAATCTTCGATGGGAAGCTTTCTTAACGAGAGAAACTCAAGCATTCTTAGCTGCTCAATTGACGTTGGGACTGAATCCATTTCGGTGCAGCCAGATAGATTGAGAACCCTCAGAGAGGTTAGAATCCATACAAATTTTGACGGAATCTCTCTGAAATGTGGATTGTCTTTTAAGGTGAGAGTCGCAAGCTTTGGGCATCGCAACTGACTGGGCAGATCTCCCATAAAATTACTGGCAACTAATATCCTCCTACAATTCTCATCTTGAGTTTTCGTGAATAAACAGTTCTCCTCTTTGTGCCCAATGTAGATCGCCATGTCCCGAATAAGAGATTCAACTCTTATTGTCTTCTGATTAAAGACATTTGTTCTCTCTTTAACAGTCTGGAACAAGCAACGGTCAACAAGGAGTTTTAAGTACTTGCGTCCAACGGCCATGTCCATTAAATAGGTTCCTTGTTTACTTTTGACCACACCTTCTCCAATCCACATTTGCACTAATTCGACTATATCAATTTCTTGTTCTTCGTTGTACAGAGCACAATATAAAAATCATTTCTTTACGTCTAAATTGGGCAGAGCATCATAACTAAATTGGAGCACTACATAGAGTTCTGCATCAAGACCAGAAGCAGTAGCTGGAAAAGAGGGATCTACGTTTTAAATGGAAGATAAACAAATATCCCATTTATCTACATTGGTTTGGCCAATCATCACTGTGGCTACTACATGTATGGCCAAAGGCAGACCTCTACACTCGTCCGCAATTTTCCTTGCACAGTCTTGTATATGCATAGAGACTTGGTTGTCTTTGAATGCCAGTTGTTATAACATAATCTTCCACCCTGTGAGCATCAGCATTCTTTGGCCTGTAGGATCCATTTCACTAACTCAGATCCACTTATATCCTTCAGACATATTTTTCCTTTGACCCACATGTTGCATCACTATAGCATGCGTATCCGCGAGTTGCATCACTATAGCCCGCGGGTATCAAGTAAAATGGTAAAAATCACTAGTTTATTACTTTTTATTCCCAAAAAGCGGTCATTGGGTGACCTTTGGCTCTCCATCTGCCCAAGTAACGTCTCGATGTGTCCTTTCACTTACCTTTTATAGGACTATATATTGAGCACATATGGATTATGGACGGGAGGAGAAAGAAGAGCAAGAGAACTCTAGTGGATTTTTGCCCTATCTTGAGTCTACACTCATTGATCCTTGTAGTTGTGAACCCTTTATGTTCACCTTCCAAACTCCTATCTAGTTTGAGTTTTCCTTTCATGGAGGATTGAAGTGGTGGAGGCACAAGTGGATTGATCCAGATCTTGGTTCAGATTGGTTGCTGGCAAGAGGTCATATCACTTTGTACTTCTTCTTGTTTATTAATAGAAATACTTATATTCTCGTCCATTAATGTTGTAAATGTTGTTTATATTACATTGGGTTGCATTTACTTGTTATATCATGGGCCATTGCTATTGATGATGTTAATGTCGTTTATATATTACATGTACTTGTTGTATATTGGTTGTCAAAACTAATTTGCAGATTCAAGTGCACAGATTGAAAAGCTCCAACGGGGATCTACATCAAACATTTGGATCGAGGTTGGTTATCTTCTTCATTATCTTAGCATTGCCATTTATATAGCATAGTTCTGAGAATTGAGTTGATTTCTGGTAGTCATCTCTCTTTTGTGGTACACCCCAAGCCATAGTGAGTTTTCTCCAACACAAAAATGGCGACTCCGCTGGGGAAAACATCCATCTTGGGGATTTTTTGAGCATTAGTCCATAATTAGAGTTGTTGTTTGTCGAAGCTCTGTGTCACTTATCTGCCGTTGAGATACACTATAGAAAAATTGATTTTTCTGAGCCATTCAACTCTCTGTTTTCCATTTTACCTTTCCTCACCCGCAGGCTAGCTTAGCTCTGCCCACGTACACCCACCTCTATTTACTCTACTGCTCACGGGTACCCATAGGTATTCCATCAACAGTAATGTACAACTTCGGCTTTTGTTGGTTTATGACTTTTGGTTGTTGTTGGGTTGGTTTTGGTTGATCTTGAGTCTTTGTTGGCCTGTTTCTTGATTGTTCCATGCCTTGGTTGTGACCAGACCTCTTCGTTTCTCTTGGTTGAGCCTTATTGGTTTTTTTTTCCCATCTTTGGATTTAGCCTTGTTGGTTTTTTCCTTTTGAGCTCTTTCCTTTAGCTGAGTCTTACTGTTTGGTATTAGCCTGGTTGTCTTAGTGATCTCCTTGGCATATCAATGACTAGATAGTAGGATTTTACTTGCATTTTTCATTTCCATATATTGAAAAATACAAAAAAAAGTATATATAGTTTTTGCATTTTCCTTTGATTTATAAGAGAAAATATTTTTTTTTTTGCTTTTGTGTATTGCATCTTGCATTGAGTGCTTTCTGCCTTCATTTAGATTCTGATTGTGCATTGAAAGAAATATAAAAGGATTGCATATTTATTTCGAAATCGTTGGTTTGATTGTGCATATTATGGGCATTGTTTTCATTGGATAGATGAGTCTAGGATTTGACAATTTTGCATACCATTGAGTCTTACACATCACTAGTTTCACGATCATATCCCTTGAGTAATCACAGCCATTAAAATTAATGCTTAATCTTGAAATTGATTAGACCAATTTTATTTATAGGGTACACCAACTAGCATAGGTTTAGAGTCTTGGAATAGATCATTGTGAGTTAACAATCCAAGACTACTAGATGAAACATTAGGTGTCTAACCAGGGAGTGGAGGAATCCATGTTATAGATCGTTGTTCTCAGGAAGCTCTACTCAAGCCAGAGTTAAGCACGAGGTCACGAGAGGTTGGTTGAAGGGATATCCCTTTGATACTGGCTGAACGTGGGAGATATTTCCAGGATTTGTTCATATCTGGGGGTACCGGAGGTTTGTCCTCTTGTGCTTTGGGCTTAGATACCCTTCCCATACGACGGATCCCACCTGCGACTGTCCCCCTGAGCATTGGTTATATTGTAGTGACCATAGTTGCTTTACCTAGGTATCGCACATGGTACTTGCAGTGGTTATACTGTTTGTGTCCTGAGTTAGATAGGGATTGGACAACACAGTTGTGTTTTTGCAGTGGACTTGACCCTATACACGCAGTGAAGCCCGGGTGTCTCTATAACTGATTCTGTTACCTCCGGCTATAGTTTGGGAGTCTCAATCCTCTCCTAGGTAAGACATACCGGCTCTAGTGTCAAGAGCTCATTTAGCCACTCTGATTATCTGCTCTTTGCTGTAGTTTCTCTAGGTGTGTGCTTTTGATTTACTGTTTTTTGATCGATAGTTGGCCTTTATGGGACGTTTTGATTATATATTCTCTCCGGAGATATCGTGGCACGGATCCCTACTCTCCGTCGGTCCCGTCGGTTGGCTGGTTTAAATCCGGCCGAGGTTACACGCCGTATTGCTAGAGGACACCGGAGGGCTCCCTCTAAGTCTTCAGATTCTTATGAGGCTTACATCCAAGACATCATGACTGCTACACATTCCGATACTGAGGAAAAACCTTTGACTCCATTGGGTAGAGTTGACCACACTTCCGATCCCCATACTCCTCGTGAGGAGTGGGAAGGTGATCCACCCGAGACTCAACCTGGTTCTATTTGGCCTAATCCACTTGAACGAGATCCATTCGATCCTTCGAATACGAATAATTATCTTTATGGAATGCCAACCTTACCTGAGGACGAAGAACAGGACGACACGTTCATTCCTTCATTTCCACATAATTACAGACACGGGATGCCAGAGTTACATGATGACACTGGCCCTACGACACTCTCTTTTGGTATGCCTAGTCATAGTACCATTGAACCTTCCACCACGTTTGGTAGTCACGCTGGCACTAGTCATGGTGTTAGCCATACTATACCCACTGGGGGCACTACCCTTACTGGGGTCACTACGTTGTCCACCCACACATATAGTATGGAGACTGGTCATGTTCCTCCTAACGATGCTAATGTTGGAAGGTGACCACCTCCTAGGATTTCCCAACCTAATAGGAATGTTGTTCGAAACGCGACTTGCCATCCACCACCTAATACACATGTCGCTACTTGTCAACCCAGGACTACTTTTACAGATGTTAATGCTCCTCCCAACCATGGGGGTGGACATATACTGCATACCTTCACGTCCATTGCCGCCACTAGTAACGATAATGTAGGGGGTGGGAATATCTCCTATCCACATGGACATCACGCCACCATCCCTGCTACTAGTAACACCAATGTTGGGGCTGGGAATACTTCTCATGCTTCTGGTCACCACACGACTGCTCAAGCTAATCCTAACGCTGGGGGTGGGAACATACCATACCATTATGGTCATTACAACATGGTTCCCACTATGAATAGTACATATATGCCCCATACTCATGGTGTCAACCCTTACTACAACACAGTCGGTGCTGGCCACCAGTATAACCCACCACCCCAATATGGTGCCCAAAACACGCACATACCTGCTTACTCTCAAATGGGTTAGGCAGGAGGAGGTTATCAATCCTATGGCCATGGGAAATCTTATGGTCTGTCAGGACCTTATTATCAGTAGTTTAATCCTCATGGTCAATATTTTGGTCCATCTTATAATACGGTTCCGTTTAACCAACCTTTTATGGGGGCTTATAATCAATCTTTCCAGCCTCAGCTCCCGTTCCTTTCATGCTTGAATCTTCTGGATCTTTCAAAGCTCACGAATGATCCAGTGTGTCACGACCCTACTTGGCCTCTGGTCCCTACCAAGCTCCCTTTGAACATTCCTAAGTTTGAAAGGAAAGGTGGTGATGACCCTGGAGATCATGTCACGACATTTCACCTTTGGTGCTCCTCCAACTCATTGAATCACGATTCCATTAGATTGCGACTATTTCAACACACCCTCACGGGGCCAGCCGCGAAGTGTTACGTCGAGTTTCCTGGAAACACCTATAGGGGTTTTAACGAGATCGCTTTGGTTTTCTTAGATCATTTCCAGTTACCGGTTCGCTATGATACTAGCACTGAACTTTTATCTACCTTCCGTCAGAACAAGGCCACACATATTTCTGACCACATTCAAGAGTGGCGTCGGCGGAAGAGGTTAGTGAAAGCCAACATTCCTCCAAAGTTCCTGTTGGAATGGTTCCTCAAGTCTCTACTCCCATACATTGCTAAGGATGTTTTGATGTCCGGCATTGTGACTGAGGAACAAGCTATCTTGAAAGTATAGTAGTTAGACTTATTATACTCTCATTCTGGCATTTTGTATGACATCATCCCTGACACACCACGTACACGTCATAATCCTACGTCAGTTCTTGGACCCCATGCCGATGGCATCGTTGGATCTGCAAGCACTCACCCTGTAGTTTTGGTAGCTAATCAAATGCAGAATTTGTCGCTAAATCAGTCTACTCCCGGACAGGTTCACACCTTGTCCACTTCCACCTCATTGTCCGATGTACACAATGTGCAAACGACGAACCAATTAGCTAACCAGCAACCTGGTGGTAAGAAAAAAGGGAGAAATAATCCTAAGGGTGGAAACAATGGGAATAACAATAGAAATCACAATACCCCCCGTAAGGATAATGCCAACCCTCTTTGGGAAGGCAGAAATGCTGGTGAGGACCGTAAACCTAGGCATAAGGTGAAGTTTCCTTGCAAGCTCTGTGGGGAAGACCATCTTACTCACTTATGTCCTCGTATTGAAGAAGCATCGAAGCACTTGGCATAGATCCCAGCTGTGTTGAACGATCCCCTACCTCATCACCAAAACATGGCTTCGCATGCTCCCACCACCAGTTATGGACCTACCACCACCAGTTATGGACCTACTGAGATGACAACGTCTTCTTCCAATACTAGTGGTTATGGATGTGTGAACATGGTTCAGTCAGAGGTTAGTGTTTCCACTCATCAGCACGATTATGATGCACCACAACCCAATTCGGGGAGTGAGCCTCTCCCTCCTCCTGACAATTCCTTGCATATCGAGAAGCCCTCTATTATGTTGTGGATACCGAAATGTGTTCTTAAGTGCTCTACGCATAATCCTAATGCTCGAGCCGCCCACAACTACTCCATCGTAGAATATTTGGGCCAAACTCTATGTGCCATGTCTGCTCTTGAAGTTTTGCAAGCCTGTCCTTCTCAGAAGCATGCTCTTTTGAGGCGTTAGGAGTTCAGGATGGGGGAAGTCCCACTGTTATCAAGTTCGATACTACTGATGTTCAACCTTGCTTACCCTACCAAGTGGCTTTTCAAATCCAGGTGGCATGCCTTCAGAGTTTTGTCAAACGTACTATGGTTGACGAAGGTGCCTCTACGTCAGTAATGTCGTTAGCTTGTACGAAATATCATGGCTCTCCTTCCCTACTCACGTCTAGAACCACGCTCACTGCATTTGATAGTCGTTCATTTAAGCCGCATGGAATTATCCCTTCCCTTGTTGTCTCCTTGGGAGGTAAGTTTGTGCCTATTGAATTCGAGGTGGTTGATGCGCCCATCGACTACAACCTTTTACTGGGTCGGAATTGGATGTATGCCATGAAAGCTGTCGCATCCATTGTATTCAGAGTTATCTGCTTTCCTCATGAAGGCAAGATTGTGACCATCGATCAGCTCGATTACGTTAATTCCTCTTCCACAGCATCCTCGGGATCCATAGTCCCGTAGGTTACTCATTCTCAGCCAGCAACTGGGAACATGGGTGTTGGCATGTACCCTTCATTGATGGGAACTTATGATTTTTCTGCACCTGTGAATTTTATTGGAACCATTACCGATGATGCATCTCCTCCTTCACGTAATATGTCATTCCAGACTTCTTATTTTGATGATCCATGGACTTTACCGTCCACAAGTTCCACATCTAGAAACATTTCACATGTCGAGATGTCTATGCCACTGTCTGTAGCTGAGCTGGCTTACCAACATATTCAACAAGCCACTGCAGAACCGGATCTCTCTTCTTCCCAGACAGTCGAGGAAGATCCCATTATGCTACCGGTTTGGGCAGCCAACTCGTCTTGTTCCCATGATTGCCTCGATGATACTTTGCCTTTTGATGAAGCTATTATGGAGGCCATGTGTGGTAGTGAGAGACCTTGGGAAGATATGCACCATCACTCTTATTTCCTTCCCAAACTCCAGCTCGTCGAACGAGAAGAGTTTAGGATGGCTCTAGCAGAGATGGTTGGTCACCCTGTGGCTCTTTTGAAGTCGCATGATGTGTTTGTGGAAGGGAATATGGCTAACATTTTCCCAACTACGTCGATCAATATCTCTCGTACTCTCGAACTAGTTGAGAATGTCTACATCGGTGACGATTGCACTCCTCAGGAGATTGCTATTTACATTGAATTGTTTACAGAACTCCGGGAAGCTTTCGCCTGGTCATATGAGGAGATGCCAGGAATAGACCCCCGCATTGTTGAACATGAGATTAGAACATATCCCAACACTAAACTGGTTCAACAACGCTTACGTGCTGTGAACCCTAGAAAACCAGGCGCTATCAAGGCAGAGGTGGAGAAACTGCTCAAAGCTGGTTTCATCTACCCCGTTCCCCTTACCGAATGGGTGTCAAACCCCGTTCCTGTGGATAAGAAGCAGGGAATGATCCGTGTATGCACCGATTTTAGAGATTTGAACCGTGCATGTACGAAAGACAACTTCCCCACACCATTCATAGATCAAATCTTGGATGCTTGCACCGGGAGTGAGATTTTTTCCTTCATGGACGGATTTTCCGGATCTAACTAGATTCAAATCAAACACGAGGATCAACATAAGACAACTTTTATTTGTCCTTGAGGAACATTTGCATATCAAAAAATTCCCTTCGGCCTTAAAACCGTCGAAGCTACATTTCTTCGCACCATGACCTACGCCTTTCATGATCTTAAAAAGATTATGGAGGTTTTCTTGGATGATCTTGCCGGCCATTCTCGCAAGAGAATGGACAACCCCAAGCACCTCCGCATGATTCTCGAACGATGTATACAATACAATATTCGATTGAATCCTAACAAATGCATCTTTGCTGTAAGGACGGGTCGCCTTTTGGGATTCATAGTTTTGAAAGAGGGTATTAGAGTCGATCCTCTAAAAGTTGAGGCAATACTTCAGTTGCCTCCTCCACGCAATTTGTTACAACTTCAGAGCCTCCAAGGGAGAGCCACTTTCCTACGTTGTTTTGTAGTTAATTATGCTAATCTTACCAAAGGTTTCATGCGCTTATTGAAGAAGGACACACCTTTTATCTGGGATGAGCGAGCCCAACAGTCTTTCGATGCCCTTAAGAAAGCTTTGGTGTCGGCCCCTGTGCTTAGTCCACCAGACTTCACATGAGATTTTATCCTTTATGTGGCCACGTCTCAAGAGACGATTGGAATGGTCTTGGTTTAGGTAGATGATGCGCTTGTCAAGCATGTCATCTATTACCTTAGTCGAAATCTAGTAGATGCTGAGCTAAGATATACTCATGTGGAAAAGATGGCGCTTGCAACTATTCATTCAGTCCAGTGGTTATGACATTAAATTTGCTTAGAACCACCATAGTTGTCGCACATATCAATCCGTTTTAGTTCGTGCTATCACGACACCTTATCAGGGGGGACTATAATAAATGGATTGTTATCCTTCAGGAATTTGATCTTGATTTTGCTTCGGTAAAGTCGGTGAAATCATTGGTATTTGTTGAGCTTTTGTCAGACCTTCCGAGACTTGATGAGGATGTCATTCATGAAGATTCCTTTGTGGATGAGCAGTTATTTATTATCTCGTCAGAGGAACCTTGGTATGGGGATGTCATCGTATATCTCCAAACTTTGAAGTTTCCTCCGCACTATTCACGAGATGAGCGACGGCGTGTGAAACATCACGCTAAAGATTATACTATCGTCGGTGACACTTTGTATCGCCAAGGAAAGGATTCCATTCTCCATCGTTGCTTAACTCATGAAGAAGCGGAGCGGGTGCTTAATGACTGCCATGCTGGGGCATGTGGCGCTCACTTATCCGGGCTTGCTACAGCCCAACGTATTATGCAAGCTGGTTATTTTTGGCCTTCCATCTTTAAGGATTGTGTTAATGCTGTGAAGAGATGTCACCCCTGATAGGTGTTTTCTCGGAACATACACTCACATCCAGCGCCCCTTCATCCGGTCATCACCGTCGTTCCCTTCACCAAGTGGGGGGTGGATTTCATGGATTGCAAACTAGCTTCGGCAGGGGCGCATCACCATATCATAGTGGCAGTGGACTATTTTTCCAAATGTGTTGAGGCCATGCCTACCATTAAAGCCGATGGTGATACAGCAGCCCACTTCGTGTTCAATCAAATTATAACTCGGTTCGGTATTTTGAAAGAGATTGTCATTGACCATGGCAGTCACTTTCAAAACAAGATGATGGAGGATTTTTCCCTCAAGCTTGGGTTTTGTCAAGAACACTCATCTTCTTATTATCCCTAAGAGAATGGTCAAGTAGAAGCAGTCAATAAGTCTTTGAAGAACATTCTCCAATGTACCATCCAACAAAGCAAGACCAATTGGCACATCATGTTATATCCTGCTTTGTGGGCGTATCGAACCACAGTCAAGACTTCCATCGGGTTCTCACCGTTTCAGCTAGTTCATGATGTGGAGTCACTTTTACCGTTTGAATGTGAGATCCCTTCACTTAAACTGGCCATAGAGATCCTCCCTAATACGACGGGTCTTGAGCAACGTTTAATCCACCTTGAGCAACTTGACGAGCAACGTCGAGATGTCGCTGTGGCTATAGATGCCAACAAACGTCGTATTAAGGTTCAATATGATAGGTCTATCCGTCCCCGGCAATATGCTGAAGGTGACTTGGTCCTCTTATATGACCAAGCTAAAGAAACCCTGGGGGTAGGCAAGTTCAACCCCATGTGGCATGGTCCTTACATCGTGAGGTGTGTTCTGGAAAAAGGAGCCTATGAATTATAAGACTATGAGGGAACTGTCTTAAAGGAGCCTAGAAATGGGCTCTACCTTAAGCGGTATTACACTTGAACCTCTGGTTCAGGCTGATACTTTTGTATACTATTGTATAGTTTCTTCTGTACATAGTTTATATTTTTTTTAGTTTTCGGGTCTGCTGATTAGCTTCCGTTTGATTGACAGATGTCAGCAGAGTTTCCGATGTTCTTAGGATTCGCAGATGGTGCTAGCCGTCATACGTAGCATCTTGCTTCTGCTGCCTGGGTTATTTTCTCACCTGACCACCTAGTTGTGTCCTCAGGAGGTGCTTGTCTTGGTCCTACATCTAACAATGTGGCTGAGTATAGTGCCATCATTGAGCTACTTCGGGAAGCCATTTCCCATGGCGTCCAGTCTTTAGAAGTCCGCCTGGATTCACAACTAGTTGTGTCTCAGCTGAATGGGTAGTACCATGTGCAAGATCCTACGATATTACAAAAATTCCTAAGGGTAAGACTTTTGGAATGATATTTTGTTTCAATTACATACATACATGTTCCGAGAAGTGTTAATCATATATATGATGCATACACTAACTATGTATTAGATTGGCATTTGTCACATTCATCATGAAGCATACAAATATAAGAAGACATTCATACATTTGTACATACACACATATAGTAGAACCAGAGAACCAAATTTATATATATAAATATGTCCAAAAATGGTAGTGTCATACAAAACTGGATCCCGTAGCCCTCAAAAATATACATATCGATACAAAAATGAGATCCTGAGATATCTAATCCCTACGAGGAGGCCTAGCTTCCGCCCCGACAGGATGTGTCTCATAGAAATACTGTACCACATTGGCTACCCGTTGCAGTAGCTGCACCCAGTCACCTAGAACCCCTACTACTTGGCGCTGCATGGCTTCAGGTAGTCTCGCCAACTCTATATGTGGAACCCTAGCAACCATCCGTGTGAGGTTGCACCACAAGGTCTGTAGTGTGCGTCCTACTGCAGCATCACCTGCCTCCTCACCCCTGCCCCGACGACCATGTCTCAGGAAGCCATGAGGTCTCACTGGGCCTTTGTCTGCGAGAAAACAGTCAACCATTAGCATATGATACTACCACCAAAAAGATTTTTGCATTTGCATCTATAATAAAAAATCCATAAAAATTTAATACACAAAAACCAAAAAGAGTACTCACCAATGTCTCCAAACGCGGTGTCTGGTGGGAGTGGCATGTCCCTATCCTAGCAGAAGTCTATCCCTGCATAGGGGTAGTCCTCTATGGAAATGACCTGCCGGTCCCACCAGCGGAAGAACTCCTCGGTATATGGTGATGCCAGACGACCACCACCCTGTCGTGTCAAGATCTCATACCACTGGGTCAAGGCTGGATCCTGGAGACTATGAGGAGGGACATCCACCCTTGGACTAAGCCCTGGAACCCTCTCAAAGAAGAATCTGTATAGGATGCTCCCATACCTGAATTTTTTAGCCTTCCCTTCTTTGCATTCTGTCAGTTGGGTCTTCATAGACCCCAGCAGTGTGGTACACTAGTCAAACACTATAGGTTGCATGCATTGTGATGCATAAAACATCACCGACCTGGATGCCTGGTGCAGAGCTTTGGATCCTGTGATCCACACTAAGGTAGCCACAATGATCTTCATGCTCAAATTCACTATGGCATTGATGGGCACCTGACTTCCCACCGTGCGTGTGTTTGCGGGGAAATACCACACTATGTAGTCAAGGACGGTGATCCCACCACCCATAGTACGAGACTGAAGACTAGCCTCCTCACCTCGACCAGACAAACCGGTAATGAAGTAGATGTCATCCACTTCTAGTGTGAGGGATTTTCCCATTGAGATTGAATTTTTGTGCATCAACATCCCAATAGTCGATCAAGTGCCGGAGTAATAGGTTTTGGGCCCTCAAACCCCCTATACTCCAAAATTTGTACAACCCACATGCTTGCAATGCCTGCTGTGCTTGCACATCGTTGCACATGGCCTCATCAACTTGGTCATGCTCCCTCTCCCTCCACTCTAGAACCATCCTGGAGTGAAGAAAAACAAGCATTTTAGTCAAATTCTTTTAAAAAACCAACTACACGGCCGTACTGGCGGGCTAACTTGTATATAGGTGTGGGTACCCGCGGTCAACCTTTGAGTTGACTGTGTGTTTTGTGCCCTACCTGCGACCCACATAGCTACAGCCTGTGGGTAGCGTCGAAGCCATTTAGGGCTTGGCCAAACAAAAAATCCCACCGCTGAAAACTAAAATAAAAGCATTGAAATGAAAGGTATGGATGAGACTACCAACCTGCTTCGGACGGTTCGATGAACGGTCGCTCGTAGCTCCCAGAATTGGCAACTGAACTTTCAAGTGAAAACTAACCAAAAGCTCCAAATGGGTGAATAGTAAAAATGAATTGTGAATTGTAATTTTTTATTACTATTTATAATTTTCAGGATCCACTTGTCTATAGTTTTTACCATTTTGTGCCGTTATGGACTAATATAATGTCTTGGAGTAGTATTTTTTAATCAGATTTCTTCGCTGAAAGCTGTTCTGGACCATTTCACACCTACGGCAAGTACGTTTCACACCTGCCATATAGGTTAGATGCCATTTCCATGTGCATTATGCATTTGACCTATTGACAATTTTCATAAACCCTAGGTGCGACCCCGCTTCGTAACTGACACAGAACCTTCACATTGTTGTAGAAGTGTTGTTATGCGGCGATAGGGCTTTTCTGAACATGGGTACCCTAGTTAGAACCCCTTTGTGCATTCTAGTGCCCATGCCGTTGTTTGTCCTTAGGTTTGGGAGTCCTTTGTAGTTACAACATGACATTGAGATAAAGACTCATACTCTACTTTGTCTTATGCTGGCCATCTCCCTTAAGGACTCCCCTCAGTTATATCATGTTGTGATTGCATTGCATCATCCTGCTTGCTACTTGAGCCTTGTGCCAGCTCCCGCTTACTCAGTTGTTATCCTGGTGCTTGAGCACTTTTCCCTGTCGAGCCCGGCAGAGCTTATAATTTCCCTTCACAATTTGATGACTTTTTGACCCTGAGGGAACCCTCCCCCCGAGTGTCCACACCTTGCATGCACTTCTTTGCATTGATCATAGGTATGTTCCACTGCTTGGAACTAGTCTACTCACTATTTGACACTCATTCTCTCACTTGTTGTACTATAAGCAATTTTATTCTTTTTCAAGCTTTTCCCAAATATGAAGAAGACCAAAAAAAAAATCAAATATTCCAAAAAGATGGACAGGATTATGGTTACTACTTATTGTTGGCAGCTATTGTGTCGCCTTTAAACAGAGCATTCATTCCACTCCGTACATTATGATTCGGGACTATAGTTGGACCTTAGGAGATGTACTTGTTTCTCAGTTTTCTCCACCAATTGGTTAAGCTTCCAGTCATTATGGAGCCCTTTCTAATGCCTCCTGCATTGCACATTTTATGTCAAGTTTATGCTACCTGAGTATATCCATCTACTCATGCTCTTGTTCAAAGGAAGTCCTGAACCAGTTTCGACAACTCCTCAGATCTCTTGACTATTGCATATCGACCATCCTTTTTGAGTCAGTCTGTTTCACCTGAGTTCTTCCAAATCTTTCAGCGTAGCTGGTACCTTGTGCTGGTTGATGGGGGATGCCTTAATGCCCTCCTTCCAGTGAGTCTCGTTTCGTCGACTTCAACCCATTTATTTTGGGACTTGAGGTTTAGAGTTCGGTTGAGTACCTTGAGGCTTGCAATCATTAGTGGCAGGTTCTCTCGCCATCGATAGTTTTGGGAATACATCAATGTCCCCTGATGGATGGATTCATCCTAGTGTTCGACTTCAACTCATTTATTCACACTCCGATGATTGTACTCTATGCCTTGATGCCCATTTTCATTATTGGTGGGTTATCTCGCATCTGTTAACGGTATACATCATTGATCGGTAATCAGACGATGTCACATCATGTTCGACCCCAACTCCTTTATTCACTTGATGGGACTTGCATCGTCGAATACTTGTGTAGAAGACCCCAGGCGATAGTGGCATTCAATATGCTACTTATGATTTTGACTTTACATATGAGATCTCACCTCTCAGATATCAGCAGTTTGTACCTCCAGTTTGCACCAGTTGTTTCCTTTTCAGCAGGAGACCATATCTTACTATAGAGAGATCATGGTTGTGATCACTTATGACATGTATTCATTATGTACAGCCTATTCATGGCCATTGTATCAGATTGTTGTACTATGACATGTATTCAGGGATACTATTGTATTATGACGAGTGAGTTGCTCTTTCCACTTGTGTCTCCATCACTCCACTTCTGAGTTTTATAATGTATTTCGGCCATCGTAGCATCAGTCTCTGACCTCACACATTAGGGGGCATCTGTTACAACGTAATCGTCCACCTTGTGAGCATCAGCATTCTTTGGCCTGTAGGATCCATTTCACTGACTCGGATCCACTTATATCCTTTAGACATATTTTTCCTCATTTTTCCTCTGACCCGCATGTTGCATCACTATAGCATGTGTACCCGCGAGTTGCATCACTATATCCCATGGGTATCAAGTAAAATGGTAAAAATCACTAGCTTATTACTTTTAACTCCCAAAAAGCGGTCATTGGGTGACCTTTGGCTCTCCATCTGCCCAAGTAACGTCTCGATGTGTCCTTTCACTTACCTTTGAGAGGACTATATATTGAGCACATATGGCTTATGGACGGGAGGAGAAAGAAGAGAAAGAAAACTCTAGTGGATTTTTTCCCTATCTTGAGTCTACACTCATTGATCTATGTAGTTGTGAACCATTTATGTTCACCTTCCAAACTCCTATCTAGTTTGAGTTTTCCTTTCATGGAGGATTGAAGTGGTGGAGGCACAAGTGTATTGATCTAGATCTTGGTTCAGATTGGTTGCTGGCAAGAGGTCGTATCACTTTGTACTTCTTCTTGTTTATTAATAGAAATACTCATATTCTCGTCCATTAATGTTGTAAATGTTGTTTATATTACATTGGGTTGCATTTACTTGTTATATCATGGGCCATTTCTATTGATGATGTTATTGTCATTTATATATTATATGTACTTGTTGTATATTGGCTGTCAAGACTAATTTGCAGATTCAAGTGCACGGATTGAAAAGCTCCAACGGGGATCTACATCAAATGTTTGGATAGAGGTTGGTTATCTTCTTCATTATCTTATCATTGACATTTATATAGCATAGTTATGAGAATTGAGTTGATTTCTGGTAGTCATCTGTCTGTTGTGGTACACCCCAAGCCATAGTGAGTTTTCTCCAACACACCAGTCTGCGAAACAGCATCCAACCTTCCTCTTTAGAGAGGGTTTGTATTTCAGTGGACTTGTCTGCACTCATTTCTGGAATGAGATCCTTCCACCAAGTAGAGAATAGGACTTTACTGCGCTTATCATCCCCAAATTCCACACCTACTTCTTGCAAATCGAGCCGACTCCACAAGCCATCCAATACTAGAAGAAAGTTCTTCTCCTTCAGATATGCAGACAACTTCATCTTCCTCTCATCCAAACTATCTGGAGGATTTAAATACCGGCATTGATGTTGAATAGCACTCTGCAAGTCGAACATTTTATAATACTCAAAAACTAAAACCCAAATCAGCTCGTTAAAGACATGATTATTGTAGAGCATTCTGAGGAGAGACATTTTTCCAATGCCGGGCAAGCCATAAACACCAATTACGTGAAAACGGTCACCTTCGTTAAGCCACCTCTTCACTTGGGCTTGAGCATCTATTATTCCCAAACCTACAAAACCAGGGGCAGCTAAGCCTTGAAGTAATACCTCATCTTTATGCAATGCCTTTGGTGAAAGAAAATGCGGAGAAGTCACCAATATTGACAAATCGCTTTGAAAGCCATGATAGATCTTATCAAAAGATGTGCTCCATTCTTTTCTTTCTTTGGAGAGTCTCCAGGAATTGCAAACGACATAGTTAAGAAAGTTTTGGCGTGGCGCACAACAATCATGTAGGCCTTTTGCCTCACTAAGAGATTTTTGCAGCAATTTTAACGGTTGGAAGAGAGTGGTAATATCGAGTTCATCTCGGAAGAGAGTAATATCTCATAGAAGGGTCTCCATATGGCGCCTCAAGTCAGTTCGCAGAATCGGACGGTTAGAATCCTCCTTAATAACATCTTTCAACAATTTGATGGCTAGGTCAATCACTTGGTTGATTATGGCGTCACTTGAAAATACAAGGAAAACTAGATGAAATAGATAGCAATGTTAAAGTGCCTCTTCAAGGGGGAAAACTCCAAGCGAACTAGCTCCAAATACAAAGGTAATTCTTGAATTTGCATTACATATATTACTAATCTATATACAGTACTTTAATAACCTAATTCTAACTAATTGTGGTCCCTCTATTAATGAAGGAAGACCACCTAAGGACCTTTAATCAATAAGAAAGGTCCTTTTACATTAAACCACTACCCACTAACTAAATAATGGGCGTTGTGGCCTTGTGCATAGATAAAGTAGGGGTGTTAGGGTAGGAGACTAACATGTCCTCCCCCTTCATAAGCAACATTGTCCTCAATGTTGGAGATGGGGAAAATGTTGCAAAATTTTTTATCGTTCCCAAGTAGTATCTTCGGGTGAGGTATCCTTCCACTGAATAAAAACTTTAGAATAGTGCACTAATGTAGTTGACATTTCCTATTGTCCAAAATTGATTCTTGTTGGATCCAAATGGATCCTTCTTAATATAGTTCAGGTAAGGTAGTTTGAACTCAATAATTTTGTCCCACAACCTTCTTTAGAAAAGAGATATGAAATACTGGGTGAATCTTGGAGTGTGGTGGGAGTTCCAATTTGTATGCCACCCGACCAATGCATTGAACAATTTGATATGGGTCGTAAAATTTTGGTTTGAGAGTTTGATGTCCTTTTTCTTTGAGAGAGGTTTGCTTACATGGTCTCCTACTATAAATGAGCGCTTAGAGAGGTGCTATTCTGCTTGTTTCTTCATGCAATTTTGGGCCATTGCCAAATTTTCCTTGAGTGTGCAAAGAGTGGCATCACAGTTATAATGCAAATTGTCAATTGCATGTACTTTGGAAGTACCTCGTAGATAAGAAAGCATTGAGGGTCTTTGTTGGCCATAGACTGCTTCATATGGTGTCATTTTTGTAGCCTCATGATAAGTGGTATTATACCACCATTATGCTAATAGTAACCATTGTTCCCATTGGTGTTGCTTTTTGGATGCAAAACATCACAAATAGGTTTGAAGGCACTTATTGATTGCTTCTGTCTAACCATCTATTTGTGGATGATATGATGTGCTCATTTGCAATCGAGTGCCCTATAGATTAAATAGTTCTTTCCAAAAATTGCTCGTGAATGTGGGATCATGATCTAACACAATGGAGGTAGGCATGCCATGAAGTTTGAAAATATGGCCTAGAAACCTTTGTGCCACCATTTCAAAGGTAAATGGGCATTGGAGAGCACAAAAGTGGGCATATTTGAAAACTCGATCAACTACCACCATGATGACTGATTTGTTACCACAACAAAATTTGAACCCAAAATCCGACGAAATTGACCATGTCGTCGGATTTCACCTTTATAATTATGATTTTTTCTTAATTTTTTTTAAATTGACCCCTGTAGTCGTTGAATTTTCGACGACCGTCGTAAATGTGATGAACTACATTGGATATTCAATGAAGGTCATCGGATTTGTGACGTATAGGTTATAACGGTAACTATGTTAACTTCTTTGGATATCTGATGAACATTTATTTTTAGAAACTATAAGTTATAGAAATATTATTCCAACATGTTTTCTATACAAGTGACCGTTTGCAGAAAATATAATCTTCGCATGGACTATTTTCCGTACAAAAATACACAATTATTTCAATTGTTACTGTGATTAAAAATTGTGAAGTGTGGATCTTTATTTTTTAAGATCGATAATCATCAGTCAAGCTCTATATCAGAAAATGTCACATAACAATATTCGTGATCTAGATGAACAAAATCAAGAATTGCTTGCTAAATTGAGGGATGGACTGAAAAGAAAGGGTGATGGGAAATGTTATTGTCCATGTAATAAATGAAGGGGATTTAAAAGGAGAAGAATAAATATCTCAACATCCAAAAGACATTGTAGGGAACATGGACATGCTGAGGGGGGATATGACTATCGTCCTTTGGTAATTTTTTCATTATATGTCTTTATATTGATCGTTTTTGTAAATACATGTATCATTTTAATATTTCTTATATTAACTAATATCTCTTGATGGTTTCATGTAATTATAAAGGAAATACCTCCTACGTCATAGACTCATATCGCCCAGACAATGTGCTTTCATAACAAGTACCGGAGGAACATGGAGCTATGAATAATGGAGAACAAGTTAATGATCATATTGAAGAAGATGATCATACTAATAACATAGTTGAAGATGATGGTACAAATACATTTATCCATGATACAATTAATGTTAGAATGGATGATGTTGATCATCATCATGAAAATGATGACTTTTATGATGTTCATGATTTACCTCTTCTTGAGAAGGCATACAAACCCCTTTATGAGGGTTCCAACACAAATCTTCTTTCTGCTATATTGTTGATAATTAACTTGAAGGTTATGAATGGTCTTTCAAACACATCAGTCACATGGATGTTAAGGTATGTAATATATTCCATCACATATATTTGATCGTGATAAAGGTTATATTTTTTCCTCTAATAATTTTATTGTTAATTCATAAGTAAAATTAATACGGATGAAATATGTTTCATTAATATTATTTATATATTATATTAACTAGTTTTTTTATTTTAATTTGTTGTAGCTTGATAGGTGAATATTTGTTACCACCGTCAAATTTTTTACCTCGCACATATCTAGATTTATCTGCCATCATGAAAGAAATTGGAATGCAGTATGAAAGAATTGATGTATGTCCCAATGACCATGTTATATATTATAATCAACATGAATTTGAAACAGAATGTCTGAAATGTCATATCAGTAGATATCGAACAGATCAAGTAACAAAAAAGGTGCCTCGCAAGGTTCTTCGTTATATTCCTGTTATCACCAATCTTGTAGTTGCCCCTACAGATGGATCTAAGGTGGATGGTAGAGGGGACATGAAACTAAACTGGTGAACCAAGAGATCCATGGTTCCCAAAAGGATGGTTGTCATGCCAACCAAGGCACTCTTCACTTTAGCTATCAAAGCCAAGATAGCAAGGGGGAGACCCAGATCTACTCCCAATAGGAGAGATCAACCCAATCACCAGATCAAATCAATCAGATGAAGTACGTAGGGTGACAAGTATGGAACCCTAGAATTGACGAGTTAGGACCACTGTGGAGGCTTGGGAAAGGTGTGCAATGATAAGGAAATATAACACACAGTTCTAGGATTAAGTATGATTCCAGGATTTAAAGCTAGTTCAAAATGGTCAAAATAAACTGCCTTGGGAAACATGACCCTTAAAACAGGGAAAGTGTCCCAAAACTTAGATTTGACAGTTAGGGGTTTCTAGCTATGCTTGATGAAGGGATATCACAGTATCTAAGTGTGCATGCAACCAGACAAAGACCAACCCACAAAGAAATTTGACAACCCAAGAAAGTCGTGAGGGCTTAGATAAGATCAGTTTCTTGGAATTTGGGCCATATGGAGTCGGATGTCCACCAAAATATATATCGGGGTTGTCAAGGTGAAACCCAAGATGGGTTTTGAAGATCAAGGGCATCTAATGGCTAGATCTTAGTAGATCTGAGATTGAAAGTACATCACCCAAAGATCCAAGTGGGGCACAACCCTCAAAATGAGGAATGGGGCCCACAATGCAAAAATAAAAGAAGTGAGGTACTAGGGGTAGGTTATAAGGTGAGAGGAGTGCAAATCAAGCGGGATCTCACCTATCCAGATCTTGGAACCTAGCAAAAGCCCTTTCTCAAGGAATGTGACTTCCCTTAGAGAGGCTAATTATGTGCCTTGGGAAAAGGGTCAAATGGAAGCCAATCCACACCAAACTATAGATCCGAATTGCCGTGGATGCTATAGAGGTGGGTTTTCAAGATTTTACCCAAAAGCTTGCTAGATCCAAGTAGATCTAAAAAAAGGAAAAATGCGGGTTTTAATGACTTAGACAAATGGATAGATCATGGAATGAGAAATTTACCTTGAGATCATACCTCAGTGATGGATGAAGTTGCCATGTTGTTGAGGATTGTTCTTGTAGAGATCAAATGAGAGATTGTTGATTTTTCTTGCCCCGATATGATGCCCTAGTCCACACGTGCGCCCTCCTCTTCCTGTCAAACCAAGGAAATCGATTCAATCAGTAAGATCAAGAATGGTGGAAATATAATCAAAAGAAAATGATAACATGAAGTAGAAGGTACAAAGACAGTAATACTCCCTATTACCGATGAAGAAACCCCAAAGAAGAGGTAGGGAGAGTCTCCCCTACCAATGGGACCTCATTGAAGCAAATCGACCTCCACCTGTAGATGAAAAATACATGGAACAAAATGATAGCAAGATAATCTCCAATAACCCAGTGCAAAGGAAGAACAAACAATGAAACTCCAAAAACATTCACCACCACAAGACAAGTAGATGCAATAGTATTTTTCTATTCCAATAATCCAGAGCCAAAAGTCCCTTTACAATGAGGAGCTCTCTCCTTTAAATAGGACGGAGAGAAACCAAAAACCTAACCACCTTTTGAATGGATGGCTAAGATTAAAATATCAAATTGATCTAATCAATTGTTGAGATAAGCTCAACATAAAAGTACATGGATCAATAGTAAAATAATACATTAATGGACCAAATCGCCCTAGGCGAGGGGGTCCCACCAAATGTCAATGAATAAACATAAGATCTAACTCATGGTGGGTCCAAGGGGTAATTTCTAACACCCTTTGTCAATCCCCATGGCACAATATCATCAAAATATAAATCTAAGCACCAAATTGTGCCTCTCTGGAAAGGTCGTGAGCCTTAGGAGGCTCCATAAATACATAAAAAATGTCGGAGAGATGAGTGTAGGACCCACTGAAAGCTGAAACTGTTGGAAAAGGTGTGGAAGACATCCCATTCACCATAAAACATCATGCCATGCCAATCCCTTGCCTCAGTATCCCAAATCGAATCCCTCAATAGCCATTTTCACCATTTTTAATCTACCTTGGGAAGTGTGAAACTGCCCAAACTTCTTCCTGGAGTGCTTGCGCTGTCAAGGTGAGCCCACCAGGCTCTCTAGGAGTGGGATAATATGGTAATAACAAATGGTTGGACCACCCCCTCCATGCACAGCTCCCTAGGTGAACCAGTCAAATCTCACCCATGCTCTGACATACCATCTGACAAGCCAAAACTGCACTAGGATAGCCAACTGAGGCTAATAATAATTGTAACTATCCGAAAATGAAAACAGACTGTTTCATTGGACTCAGAGAGCCCAAATCCATATAATACGTGTACTCATACACCATATAGATCTCTGCATGATCATATACAATATCCAACATATCCGACAGACCAAATAATAATAATTTGTAAAAGTGTCGAAAAGCACAAATCATCATCATAAGCCTAAAACCACTGCATAGAACCACCTAATGACTTGTACCATACCATATAACATATCTCTGCATCATCTGAGGTCTACCACCTCATGTCCTGTGGTTGACTTTCGATCAAACTAGGTTTGACCAAGTCAACATGACCAATAATATAACTTAGGCTATCATCAAAGTTGTTGCAAGGTGCCAAAGGTTAACACATGCTCTACAATTCATTCAAGTAATAATTGTAACAAGAAGTAATCAACTACTGGCAATCTAAAACCAAATATATAAGGTCATTAATTATTATTATTACTCAGACCATACTCACTCCACAGTTGTGATCAATTTGTTAGTGAAGGATAAGGGCTAAAAATTTAAAAGGCTAGGCTAAGGGTTGACTACTAACTTGAACTTGTGACACTTTGGAAATGGAAAGGGAATACACACTCTAGAATATGTTGGAAAAGCAGTAACACGGGGGATGGCAGTGTCTCACAAATAGGTGAGTTGTTCAAAGAGTGCTTATTCAACTTAGGCACCATGTCTCCTTTTATAAAAGATGATCCAAGTTCATTAGGATCCATTGATTTCACTTTATGGCCTTTTGGCCTACATAACCCTTTGGATCTCAGGTGTGCTAAGAAGCACAACTAATTGCAGCTTGCATCCAGGGCATGTTTGTACATATACATAAGGTCAACAATCTTTTAGATATAGAATTTAGGAACCATTGCTTTTTAGACATTTCTTATACTCTTCAAGGAGTATTTATATCTTTTCATTGCTCTTTCCCTTTACTCACATGTGTTGAGAAACACATTCTAGAGTTTACAATTTCCATGGGAGAATTTACATAAGTTTCTATAAGTAGTACATGAGCTTTCAGTTTTATCCAACACATCTTAAGTGACTAGGGGGACTTCGTAACAGTGCCAAACATCAGGACAACCGACCATAATGATTTAGGACTACAATCCAACTCGCCAAAGGAAAGTTCTGTCACCAACTTAGATTCGAGACACAATAAATTGGGAAGCTCATCCAACACAAAGGATAAAGCGGGGGAAGGTCCTCCATGCCACTAGTCAAGTAGTAAGTCAGGGTGATAAACAAACTGGAAGGTAATGGATGGGTGAAGACAGTGAATAATGAGACCAACACTAGCAAGCCAAAGATGGTGGAAATGATCACCTCTATTCTCCCTAGGGAGGGTAAAACCAATGAGTATGGATAGTGAACTTCTAAGTCTGAGTGGGGACAATATAATTCATATAAAAGTACAACCAGGTCCACATATCGATATGATTTTTGGATCATGATACTAAATGCTAAGACATGCTACAAGAATGAATATAAAAGCAATATAACCATAACACCGGAATATACCTGCTGAGTCATATACCTGAATGCACATAATTTGAACCAACATTTGTCCTCTGAAACTATTGTTGTAACTCTGGGCAATACTGACTGCTCTATATAAATGGTTAAATGGATACATTGGTCATCTTTCTGAGTGTTCTGAAACTCAATCATGGCATGGGGAACAAAACTGTTGTCCATAATAATATCATGATCCATAATAGATGCTCATCTCAGCATCTCAATGTAAGGGAACTGGCTGAAAAGTGTACTGGAATAAGAAAAATAATGTATGGTAGCCCGACTACTATATATGTGATAACATTTGGCTCTAGCTGGGACAAGTGCTTTGCTGAAAAGAGCACTTGAGAACCTTTGAATCTCTGGTCCTCGCACTCTGCTACTTGTATCCTCAATCCAACACTCTATCTCTGCAGCTGCTACCAGCATATCACCTGCTATTTGCAAAATGGCCAGAGCTATACCAAACTCATAGACTGGATGTCAGAAAAATGCATGTACATACATAAATCTCAAATAAACAACAATACTGAAACTGAAATGCATGAAATATAAATGCATAAAGTAAATCTAACCTACTAACATAACTTTGAAAAGTTTTACTTTTATTGTGCAAGAAAAGAAAATGGCAAGTACTCATGACTACACTAAGAGCTTGAAAAGTGAGCTTAGGAAAAGACAAAAAGGTGCCAGACTCAATGGCTGAAAAGACTAACTACTGTCCAAACATGCTTATTTGGTTCCTACCTACTCTACCCTACCAGGAAAGGCACTGCAAGCATAGAATACCACTAAGTGAGGTTAGGGATATAATCCCTCAACTCCCTTTGGTTGATAGGAAGTAATATACATCGTCCACTACCAGTAGTCAAGAAACACATGTCATCGAAGCATTGTTCTATGGTGAAGGGTCCAACCCAAAGATCATCAGCCTGTCCAGATATGATATGCAATAAGTGATTTGGAATAATGACTTGAATTCCCGTAGGAAATCTATTCCTATTGACAGACTCATAAACAAATCCGATGTTATGTATAGGCATAGGGTGGATTTCAACAAATTTTTGCGGTTGCGGGGTGACAATGTTTGAGTTACTCCTAGGAGGGACTGCATTGACTCTGGGTAGACTACCATCAATAGAAATGGCTATCCTACCAACAAGGACTTCTCGAATATCTCTTCTTGTCTCTTGGACTATTTCACTTGGCTCATCCTCATGAGGAGACACTACACTTTTGACAACTTCACCTACAATCCAGAAATATTTGTGTTCTTCCAAGGGAGGTGGCTCAAGGGGTATGACAGTATTACGACTAGAGCCTTCCCCTAAAGGAACTGGAATGCGCATATTTTCCAACCCGGTGGAAACTAAATCACAATAAGATGCCGAAGAACTAGGAATGTGAGAAATATCATGACTATGATGACTAGATGACTCAGGTGGCAGAAGAAAATCAGGGACATGAGGGTATGAAGATAAAACATTGTTTTGAGAATCTGAAGGAGTTTGAAAAATAAGATTGTTTAAGTTGAAATCTCCTTCAGGTGCATCATTAATTAAAACATCATCTTCCCAACTTAGAGAGTTATCATGAATTCGACTTAAATTACCATCTTCTAAGGACAAATGAGACAAAGAATCATCCACATCAGAATAGTGGGATACCTCGAATTCCTCATTGGCCTCAGCCACAGCGGCTTTCACAGGATGGTTTTCCCATGGATAAATAGGTGCAATCCCTTGGCTTTCCCTTTCTCTATTATGATCAGTCAAGGCAAACCATTCCCTAACAGTGAAAGGAATTCTCTCTCCACGCCTAATGTCATCAAATTCATCAACTTCAACCACAGGTTTTTCATCAACTTTCTATTGAATTACTTCATTAGCTTGTTCTTGAATTATTTCATTATTTGGCTCTTGACCTTGAGGTTGACTTTCACTTCTTCTCAATTCATCTATTTCTTCAGCAAACTCATTTCTAAGCAAATCCAAATTTATCCTTTTAGCATGTTCAGCTATCTACTCTTCTTGAAAAGAAGAGTCAGAATCTTCCATTACCATGGACATATTTTCTATTTGCTCATTCTCCCAAAGTTCATTTTCGTCTTCAACAAAATTAGTTTTGGCATTATTTAACAATTCATCCCCATATGTGTTTTTAATCCCCTCATCAAATGTTTCTAAATGCTTGTCATAACAAGGTTCTCTATTAACCCTAATCAAAGCTCCATCAAAGTTAGGAACACAAATATATGATAGATCCATCATAATGTATCCACCTAAGCCAGCTGCCCACTTCCTAGAAAAAAGCATTCCATATGTTGGGGGCAAATCAATCACTACTACATCCATCATAGTGGAAATGTCTGAACATGCAAAAATATCAGCTCTAAGGTTTTTTATCAAACCATAAGACTGCACACATCGGGAATCTATACCACAGACATTTCCATAGGGTCTAGTCACTTCCAGTGCCATTTCCTTCATAACATGTAAGGGCATGACATTCATAGTTGCTCCTGAATCCAACATGCAGTTGTGGAGGAGCATATCTTGAATGTGCAAGGTAAGGTAAAAGGGAGGGTGACCAATGTTATTTCTTTCATAAATGGCAGAATGGATGTTTATTGGTGGATCCGCTAAGGCTCTGAATGTGACAAGATTCTAAGAAAACCTCGCGAGTCTTCTCTTGGCCAATACCATCAAAGAAATCCTCTACTTGGCTTCTGACATAGGGCACTTTCATTAACTCAGTGACAGGGATATTACACATTATTTTGCCTAACTCTTTCTTCATATCAATTTTTAAATCATAATCATTAAAGGAAAAATCTTCTTCTTCCTCTTTATATTCATTAATATTTTTTCATTTGTCAAGGAAAGACGGTTGGAAATTACTTCCTCGTTTATAGATTTGAAACTTTGGTTGCTCTTTTGGATCTGGGAGATTTATGGCACAACATGAGGAGCTAGGTTCATCATTTATTTCTTCTTCTTGCTCCCATGGCTCTTCTTCTAGGAGGATTCTTCCAAAATCATCATTAAAAGATAAATCATTAATAAATTTGATGTTATCAGGTTGGTCATCAGGGCAATTGGTGTCAGAAGGTTCTCCCTCTAATTCATCACACCAATTTACATTCTTTCTCTCAGAATTTTCTGGATATTCAGGTCGTAGTTTGTTGTTATCTCCCTCAGGCCTTCTATTGTTGTTCCAATACTGTTTAGGGCCATAAGGGTTCCTATGTCTCTCAGGATCATTCAAACTTGCGACACTTTTGGTCAGGACAGTTAGTTGTCTCATCATTTCTTGCATGGTCTCTAACGTTTCCTTTGATTCCTTTGGCTCACTCACGGGTTCTTTGGGTTTTTATAGTTTAGGGTCAGATCCAGAAGTGGATGGGGTAAAGTGATAAAAAAAAATTTGTTTCCCCATAGACGCTGCATTCTGCTCAACCATCTTTGCATTAAACTGAGCAGTCTTTAAGTCATTGGGATTCTTTTCCTTCAAGTGATAACCAAGCCATCCTTCGAATGCATTCAAATAATGAATAACAATCGCTTGATCTTTTGGTTTAATCTCTTCAGGAATGTTAGCTATAGTCTTATCAAATATTATGTTAAGTTCATGGACTGTTTCATTTTCTCTTTTCTTAATATCAAACAATTGATGTAAGAGAAATTTCACATCTAACTTTCGGGACCACTTGCTATTTAGTTTGGAAACAAAGTTGTCATACCCAGTGATAGATGCAGCAGGAAACCTATCAAACCACTTCTGGACATCTCCTTCCAAAGATGCCAAAAGGCCCTTCATGAAGACATCTTCATAAGATGCCCCATATGCTTCCATGTGTTCCTAGACTTTATCAATATGATCCTCAATGGATATAGCGGATACTCCATCAAACTTGGGAACCTTTTCAAAATACTTTTCAGGCAAGTCATGGGGGGCCCCCTGGATTTAGGAAAAATCTAAAGGAGATGGCTTAGCCTTCCTTCCAAAAATCCTATGGTTTTGTGGGGGAGGTGGAACATTCTGATTTCCACTAGAGTTTGTTCCGGCCATTGGATTAGATGAGGTTGAAGGATATCACAAAGAATGATTCAGAGAAGAAGAATGATTATAGATTTTCCAAAGGAAATTGGATGAGTTCTCTTTGATTGGTCTTCGGTTCCGAATATAAGTTTTAGGGTTTCCCTTAAGATTAAGACGCTCCAAGAACATAGGATTAACACGTTGGGTTCGGACCTCAGTAGAGTCACGGGGTGGAGTCGCCAAGTAAACCACACAAGTAATTCACTGAAATGAGATATGTCGTAGGAGAGGTGAGATGAGTCAATTAAAATGGTGATTGAAGTAATTATGGAATTAGGAATGCAATCACCAAGGAAAAATACCAGATGCGATAAGATATGGATTAACTCATGGACACTCACAGACATCGAAGGTAAGCCTCTACCTCCCCGGCAACGGCGCCAAAATGTTATCACCAATATTGTAGTTGCCTCTACAGATGGATCCAAGGTGGATGGTAGAGGGGACATTCAACTAAAGTGGTGAACCAAGAGAGACCTGGTTCCCAAAAGGATGGTTGTCACGCCAACCAAGGCACTCTTCGATTTAGCTATCAAAGCCAAGATAGCAAGGGGGAGACCTGGATCTACTCCCGATAGGAAAGATCAACCCAATCACCACATCAAATCAATCAGATGAAGTACATAGGGTGACAGGTATGGAACCCTAGAATTGAGGAGTTAGGACCACTATGGAGGCTTGGGAAAGGTGTGCAATGATAAGGAAATATAACACACAGTGGTTCTAGGATTAAGTATGATTCCAAGATTTAAAGCTAGTTCAAAATGGTCAAAATCAACTGCCTTGGGAAACGTGACCCTTAAAACAAGGAAAGTGTCCCAAAAATTAGATATGACAGTTAGGGATTTCTAGCTATGCTTGATGAAGGGATATGACAGTATCTAAGTGTGCAAGCAACCAAACAAAGACCAACCCACAGAGAAATTTGACAACCCAAGAAAGTCGTGAGGACTTGGAGAAGATCAATGTCTTGGAATTTGGGCCGTATGGAGTCGGATGTCCACCAAAATATAGATCGGGGTTGTCAAGGTGCAAAGAAAGGTGGGTTTTGAAGATCAAGGGCATCCAATGGCTAGATCTCAATAGATCTGATATTGAAAGTACATCACCCAATGACCCAAGTGGGGCACAACCCTCAAAATGAGGAATGGGGCCCATAATACAAAAATCAAAGAAGTGAGGTACTAGGGGTAGGTTATCAAGTGAGAGGAGTGCAAATCAAGTGGGATCTCACCTACCCATATCTTTGAACCTAGCAAAAGGCCTCTCTCAAGGAATGCAACTTCCCTTGGAGAGGCTAATGTGCCTCGGGAAAAGGGTCAAATGGAAGCCAATCCAAACCAAACTATAGATCCGAATTGCCGTGGATGCTATAGAGGTGGGTTTTCCAGATTTTACCCAAAAGCTTGCTAGATCCAACTAGATCTGAAAAAGGAAAAATGAGGGTTTTAATCAATGAGGGTTTTAATGACTTGGACAAATGGATAGATCATGGAATGAGAAATTTACCTTGAGATCATACTTGAGTGATGGATGAGGTTGCCATGTCTTTGAGGAATGTTCCCACAGAGATCAAATGAGAGATTGTTGATTTTTCTTGCCCCGAAATGATGCCCTAGTCCACACGTGCGCCCTCCTCTTCCTATCAAAACAAGGAAATTGACTCAATCAGTAAGATCAAGAATGGAGGAAATATAAGCAAAATAAAATGATAACATGAAGTAGCAGGTACAAAGACAATAATACTCCCTGTTACCGATGAAGAAACCCCAAAGAAGAGGCAGGGAGAGTCTCCCCTACCAATGCGACCTCATTGAAGCAAATCGACCTCCACCTGTAGATGAAAAATACATGGAACAAAATGATAGCAAGATAATCTCCAATAAACCAGTGCAAAGGAAGAACAAACAGTGGAACTCCAAAAGCATTCACCACCACAAGACAAGTAGATGCAATAGTATTTTTCTATTCCAATAATCCTGAGCCAATAGTCCCTTTACAATGAGGAGCTCTCTCCTTTAAATAGGATGGAGAGACACCAAAAACCTAACCACCTTTTGAATGGATGGCTAAGATTAAAAGATCAAAGTGATCTAATCAATGGTTGAGATGATCTCAACATAAAAGTACATGGATCAATAATAAAATAATACATCAATGGACCAAATCGCCCTAGGAGAGGGGTCCCACCAAATGTCAATGAATAAACATAAGATCTAGCTCATGGTGGGTCCAAGGGGTAACTTCTAACACCCTTGGTCAATCCCCATGGCACAATATCATCAAAATATAAATCTAAGCATCAAATCGTGCCTCTCTAGAAAAGTCGTGAGCCTTAGGAGGCTCCAGAAACCCATAAAAGATGCCGGAGAGATGAGTGTAGGCCCCACTGAAAGCTGAAACTGCTGGAGAAGGTGTGGAAGACATCCCATTCATCATCAAACATCATCCCATGCCAATCCCTTGCCTCAATATACTAAATCAAATCTTATTGGCTGGCGGTTTGGTGAGTCATCATAACAGATGTTGCGCAAGGACAAAGATACTGTGGAGGAAAGCAGCACGCAAGGCGACAAGTACTTTTTATAGTTTTGGGTCATTTGGACCATGTCATATGTATTTTGGGTCATTTGGACCGCGTCATAGGAAGTTTGGGTCTTTTGGACCGCATTATGTGGGTTTTGGGCCATAGTTTGGTAAAGTTTGTTAGAAGTAGTTAGGCGGTTGCCTAAGTGGACCGTAAATGTAAAGGTGCAAGCCTATAAATAGATGTAGGTTTGTAAGTGTTGAAATAATCTTTGGTAAGCATGGTTGAATCTTGATATCTGAGAGATCTTGATCTGAAGCTGAAGACTAAGTATTTTGTTGTATCTGGGATTTTGCGGAGATAAGATGATGTGACAGTTTTTTTGAGCAAAACCTTTGTGTCATTTCCATCTTTCTATGGTAAATGCATTATGCGATATGACTTTGTGAATGATGCGATGTTTCCTTGCTGCGATTAATGCTTTACTGTTCTATCTATTGCATATTTATGGCTCTGTCAATGATGAGATCTGTTGAATGATGTCGCAATTGTCCTTAATGCCTGAGTTGAATGCTCAGATCTAATCCTGAATGTTGCAATAAGTTAATCAATTGATGCAGAACATCCTCCTTCATTCGGCATAAACATGGTTCCGTCAACTCTCCCTTGATCATCTCGGGTGAGACCTCATCTGCTCTGCAGGTGTTGCTAGACAGGGTAAAACCTGTCTGGGCCAGTGCTCAAGGAGATTGCGGTGGTTTGGGTGTCGACAGTGTCGGGAACCTCTGTCGACTGGGTTTGCTTCAACAAATGGTTCTGTTGCCGGGACTATAGTGCAAATTGAAAGGAGTATATTTTGTGGCATCCGACAATACCGGAGATCCAAGATTGGTTCTACCTAAAGTTACGAGAGTTCGATAAAAAAGAAAATAAGAACCCTGGGTTGTCGATAGATTGGTTGTTGGCGAAGTACATTCACGACGGTCCGTACGAATATTTTTCTGCGAGTTCCCAATCATTATGTATGAGTGGTTAGCAAAATTGACCTTCCATAAGAGGAACTTCCAAGGTGGTGAACCGACAGCCTGGACCCCAGAACTGATCCAGGAGCTGCAAGAAGTCGACAACAAAGCATCATGGGATGTTGAGGTCTGGGTCGACAGTATATTGGAAGGGTATATCAGTGAATTGGTGGTTGATACAATCAAGTCCTACAGTGAAGCAGAAAGGGAGTTCTTCAACGGACCAAGGGGTAGGTTTTTGTTGTCACTACAGCTGTCCATTAAAATGCTCATTTGTGAAAAGGGCATACTGAAGATGCACCTTGACTAGTAAGAACCCTGGTGGGCGGAGGCCGTGGATACCATGCCATTAGGGGGGCGATACATGGAATGATAAGGGGTAGATGGGTGCAGGTCATGACGAGACTGTGAGGGAAGCCAATGAAGAGAGTGGTATTACGAGGGGAGGAGCAAGGTTTCGACAGGAAAAGAGGCAGAGGATAGGAGAAGGTCCTGTTGCGATTGAAATGCAAGGCTGCGAAGGAAGACCACACGGGATGAAGTGACCTCACAGTGTTGACAAGGAAAACCAGGCTACGCCCAGGATAGAGGCATGACCAAAGTCCAAAAACCCAAGTCTGAAGCGTAGTATATTACAGAACTCAAAGAGATTAAGCAGTATCCCAATGAAACTATGTGGGACTTTGACCAGCGATTCAAAACACTGATGGCGAGGATCAGCTTCGACATGAGCAATGTACAACACAAAGAATGGTTCATTGCAGCATTGCTCCCGCACATTCGACTACCGCTGATGCAACAAAACATTACAACACCAAGTGAAGACCTGGAAATTGTGATGTGGTTAGAAGATTTGCCGATTGGAGATAACGCAGCTGGTATGTCACAGATTCAGACGCAGCTGGCCAACTTGACAATACTGTTGCAAGACCTTAAGAATGGAAAAGAAAATCATGAAGAAGTATGGTGTACGTGATGTCACAAGGAGGGGCATACTAAGGATAATTTCCTAGACTTCCGCAATTATCTAGTTTCAGGAGCACTGAATCCATTAAGTGATGGCGGTATGCTGTGGTGTCGCATCTTTCAGGTATATGGGCACCGCCATGAGGAGTGTCAATACATGAAGAAGATGGTCACAAAACTAATGAATCTGTATTGTACTTTCTGCAAGTCTGTAAGACATGAAGACAACGATTGCCGGGCGTATGGGTTACTTCATGAGCGAACGTACGATGCATTCTATGTGAAGGATGACCAGCGTGTCGTACAACAACCACAACCGCAGCCACAGGTATCCCAGCCGCTACCTCAACCGCAAGTGCAGCAACCACAATAGTTTATGCCACAATATGCTCTAATGCAGATGGCTCCACAACAGCCACAATACGTTCAGCAGCCACAGTATTTGTAGCCTAGCCAACTGCAACCAAATCCCATGTAGCAACAGTTCAATCAACCGCAATACCAGCAGCAAGGGGGATTCCATGGAGGATTCCGGGGAGGACACGATGGAGCTTTTGGTCGCAGAGGAGGACAAGGAGGTCGAGGACTTGTCCAATGTTATAATATCGGAGTGTGGGGACACTACCAACGAGACTTCCCATAATTGCAAACACAATGTACATTTTGTTTTGTTACTGATCACACTGTCGAAAAATGTCTACAGTTGATTGCGCAATGGCAAGCGGGGAATGTTGTGCAGTTGCAAAACCAGAATCAAGCACAGCAACCAGTGTAGAATCAAAACCCGCCGCAGAACTAGAACCAACGTCCAAATCAGAATGCCAACCAAAATGTGAATCAACCTGGGAATCCTCCACTGAACCAGACTCAAGGTGCCACTATCGAGACAATTTCTGCAGAACTGAGGATGCAAGACGCGGATGTTGCAGTCATCACTCGTGGAGGTGTGACAATAGGAGAAGATGGTCTGCATCCACTCATCTGAGTAGCAGGGTAGAAGAAGGTGTCGTTTGACATTGATCTGAGCGTGATGCATTCTTTCAAGAATGACATGTGATGGAAAAAGATTGTGGTAAGGCCGTTATTTGTGATATGCCTCATGTTTTTTATGCCACTTCAGAGGCAAGTCCCTCGCGGCAGTCTCGGACCTTAAAGAAATTTTTTGAGAGTTGTTTATCACTGGCAAGGGATCCTGATGCTCTTGCTGAGATTGAGGGGTTGTTGCAGTGACCAGACAGGGGACGATGAGAGTCCGCAGTAAACTCCTTATAGAGGCAGAAGACAGGTAAGGAGATGCATATGAACATTCAGATTGGAGACTATGAAGTTGATTCAGTTATTCTGGATCTTGGTTCAGATGTCAACATCCTAACCAAGCAGGCCTAGCAGAAAATGGGGAGTCCAACGCTGAGCTAGTCTCCCGTACAGCTCCGACTGGCTAATCAGGCTAAGGTGACACCAATTGGGAGAGTTCCACGCCTGGTTGTGGACATTGAGGGAATGAAGACATACATTGTTTTCGATGCAATCGAAGTGGTTGAAGGGGGAAGCTCCTATCCCGCGTTACTAGGGATTGGATGGGATAACGACAGTGCACCAGTAATAAACTTTAAGAAACAGATGATGAATTTTGAAAACTGTGACCTTGGAGTCATAGCTCCATTGGATCCGGCTGAAGGACACAGGTCTATTGAACCAGTAAGGGATGAAGTCCCCAGCGGATGGGACCATGCATACAATATTTCAGAAGATTATATTCATCCAACTGTCGACGGTGAGCTTGGTTGGCATAGCTTTAGCTCTGCGTCTTCCGACTCTGATGACGCTTTAGAGAATTAGCAGAATCGCTTGCATGAGGTGTCACTCCGCAAGTGTGGGTTGATCACACAGTCATTATGCCGTGTCACGAATGAGACTATTGCACTAGCAGTATATGAAGGGTTTCCAGGCTTGTCTAATTTGTTCATGGCGTTCAAGGAAAAGGTCTTAGAACCACAACGATTGCTGGCATTGGAGGAAGTGTTGAAGGCTGCTCCAACACATTGGTGTGTGGCACATAAGAAGTTGATTGCAAGGTGGCCACAATGTTGAAGATTGATGACGGTTCTCTTTGGAAACACCGAAGTTTACCACACTGGGAATACTATGGACAGAATGACCCTGACAGTCATTTGATGGAGTGTCATATGTTGTGGGCATTGCGCTCAAAGGATGAGTGGGTCCATGCCTTTGTCCATACTCTGGACAAGATGTCATGATCATGGTATACTGCAGCCGAATTGCGAGGGAAAATTACCACTTGGTTAGAATTGACAGTTTGCTTTACTCATACTTTCAGCTTCGCGGATGCCAACCCGGACTTCCATAATGCTTTGCAGCTCATCCACGACGTGGTTCTGAAGGTTGTTCTAGTGGCATATCCTGCGGATCCGCATACGCACTGCAAGATGCAGTCAATGATGGAATGTTATAATATCACCGGTGGGCCAGAAGATGGTGATGATCCGCGGAACACCAATATTCCAGAATCTAAAGGAAGTTGCGATGTTGTAGCACCTAATGCACCAACTAATCTAATCAATCAGCCGCTAAAGCTCTGGAAGGTCAACATTGGGATAGAGGAAAGCCCAATGTTCGTGAATGGTGGGGACTATTGGGATGATGAGATGATGGGAAAGGTTACATACCTATTGCATGAATTCGAAGACTTGTTCCCTACAAATTTTTTTGAGATGAAGGGAATTTTGGGGGATTTAGGGGAGACGAAGATCCCATTGAAACCAGATGCAAAACCAATTAGGTAGCGACCATATCGACTGAATCCGTGCCATAAGGAGAGGGTCAAAGTAGAAATTGAATGCATGTTGGATGCTGGCATTATTGAACCGGTTGAGGAATCAGACTGGATTAGTCCTATTTTGGTGCAGGACAAGAAGACAGGTGAAGTGCGCATTTGTGTCGACTTGTGGAAGTTGAATGACGCATGCTTGCATGATCCATTTCTGACCCCGTTCACTAACGAGGTGCTCGAAGGCATGGGCGGCCAAGAGATGTATTCTTTCACGGATGGGTTCTCTGGCTATCATCAGATCATAATCGCGAAAGAAGACTGCCACAAGACAACCTTTGTGACAGAATGGGGTTGTTTTTAGTACACAGTGATGTCGTTTGGACTGAGGAATGCACTTGCAATATTCTCGTGGGTCGTTGTTGATTCCTTTAGGGATTTCATCCAGAAGTTTTTGCAGGTGTACATGGATGACTGGACAGTCTATGGCTTGATCAGCGATCATCTAGCCAATCTACGGTTGATGTTGGAGCACTATCAACAGTATCAGATATCATTGAACTTGAAGAAGTGCATCTTCTGTGCACCATTTGGGATATTACTGGGTCACATTGTGTGCAAGCAGGGATTATTGGTCTACCCAACAAAGATTGTGCTCATTCTGAGATTAACACCACCGACTAATGTCAAGAAGTTGAGAGCGACATTGGGACACACTAGGTATTATCGCAAGTTCATCAGGCGTTATGCAGCGATCACAGCCCCTATGGAGAAGTTATTGAAGAAAGATGCGGTATTTCAATGGAGCCTCGAATGTCAAGTTAGTTTTGAGATGCTAAAAACTAAGATGGCCTCAGTGCCTATACTGGTATTTTCAGACAGGAGCAAGGAATTCCATGTCCACGTTGATGCATCATCGATCGCGCTGGGAGTAGTGCTCGCGCAACCTGGAGAAGGGGATTTGGATCATCCCATTGCTTTTGAGAGTTGGAAATTGTCGTCTGCAGAGCGGAACTATACAACTACAGAGAGGGAAGGTCTGTCGATGGTATATGCACTACAGAAGTTTCGACACTACTTATTGGGCGGACACTTTAAGATGTTCGTGGACCATTCTGCATTAAAATATCTAGTCAATAAGCCTGTGTTGGGGGGGAAGATATGTCACTGGCTACTTCTTTCTCAAGAGTTCGATTTTGAGGTGATTGTGAAGCTGGGACGCTTGAATGTAGGGCCGGATCATTTGTCGCGGATTGAGACGGGAGAGGAACCAACTAACATTGAAGATGGGTTTCCTGATGGGAAACTGTTTAAGGTTGAAGTAGCTGATGGATACTATGAAGAAATATTTCAGTTTCTAGCGACAGGTATCCCACCGGAGGGGTTCACCACCAGTCAGAAGAAGCAGTTGGTGGTCAAGTATGCATATTTCCAACTAATTGTAGGACAACTGTACAAACTAGGATCAGACGAGGTATTGAGGCACTGTGTCCTGCCTCATGAGAAAGGGAAAATATTGTTGCAAGCACATGCTGGAGTGGCTGGTGGGCACTATGGCGGTCGGGCGACTGCCAAGAAGGTGCTTCGCGCAGAGCTTTGGTGGCCCACTCTTTACAATGATGTGATAGATAATGCGCGGACTTGCGATGTCTGTCAGAGGATGGGGAAGCTCTCCAGGAGGGATGAGATGCCACTAATACCTCAAGTGACACTACAACCATTTGATAAATGGGTAGTATATTTCGAGGGCCCTATCAACCCACTTGGGAAGCGCATTGGTGCAAGATACATCATCACAGTAACTAATTATTTAACAAGATGGGCGGAGGCTGCACCAGTCATAGATTGCACCGCTGCAACATCAGCGCACTTCTTATTTGACAACATTGTCACTCGGTTTGGCTGCCTGAAGGTATTAATGAGTGATTAGGGTAGTCATTTCATCAATCACACCGTCAGTGTATTCACAGCAGAATTGTAGATACAACATAAGAAGAGCATGCCATATCATTCTTAGGAAAATGGGATAGTAGAAGCTTTCAACAAGGTCTTGGAGCATGTGCTGAAAAAAGTTTGTTATGTGAACCGCAACGACTGGGATTTGAATATTCTAGTAGTTTTGTGGGCATATCGCACCACTTGTAAAAGGTTGATGGGACAGACACCATTCAAGTTGGTATATGGGAAAGAAGCAGTTATGCCTTTGGAGTACATTGTTCTGACTCTATGCATAACAGCAGCAACATGTATGGATGATGAAGTGGCATTAGGAGAACGTCTGGCGCAGATAGTGAAGCTTGAAGAAGACCTCTTTATCGCAAGTTTCAACCAAAGTGTAGAAAAGGATCGACAGAAGGCTTGGCATGATCTCCATATCAAGAGCAAACAATTTCAGTAGGGTGACTTGGTGCTGTTGTATGACAGCATGTTTATGAAGCATCCAGGGAAATTGTAGATGCATTGGCTTGGTCCATATCGCATCAGTAGCATAACTTCAGGAGGAGCAATACAGTTGCAGTTGTTAGATGGAGTGATGCTCACAAAGTTGGTAAATGGTAGTAGGTTGAAGCCCTATAGGTCAGGCTCAGAGCAGCGCAATGCTTGAGTCGCATCGGGAAAAAAAATTGTAGGATGCTCGGTGGCAGGATGGCGCACTAGCAGAAACAGAATGCACAAATTGGGACCACGTATCACAACTTAGGCAATGGGTCCGCGACAGCGGCAAGGTCACGACCGGGTCAAATCAACAATAAATGCAGAAAGTTAAAACAGTTAATTAGCACTGTGTGATGAAATAATCGACATTTATGGTGGATCCGACCATTGGATTGGAAAAATCGACAACGGATTCGGGTAATTAAGGCATGATTTGGTCATGATGCATAGTTCAATTTGGTAATGATGGTTAAGGACACACTTTGGAACTATAAGAAGGGGGATGGATTTGGTCAGAAGGCACCATTGCACCGAGTGCAAAGGATAGTTTTGCATTGCATTGTTCAGTTGAATTGCCAAGTTAGGTGTTGAGTGTTTGCTAGCAGCAATTTGGGTAGGCAAGTGAGGAACTATTGAGCCACGAGGAGCCCTACTACATCATGTTGAGCACACCCATGGTTGACGTTTCTAGTGGGGTAGAGTCACCAACTAGGGAAGTAAGCATTGAAGAAGAGGTTGTCAGCATGCCGGGTGGATCGGTGTTTATAGCAATCCCAAGGAAACGACGCGGGGGTCAGCATTACGAGTCCCCACAGAGAAAATGGCATCTTATATGCTCATCCACAGTGGTCATGGAGGAGCCCCAAGCGGAGATAGGACAGTCCAGCCGTAGATTTGAAGAAGCAGATGCTTGGGCAGGGTTGTCTACTGCGGATATCCCTGTGTACGTCCCCTCCTGTCGGACTAGTATATCGCCTCGCAAACTCACGAAGAATCAGAAATACCCTGTGCGGATGCCACCGCTACCAGTCGAAATGGAGTGCTCCGTCAATATTGTGTCAGCGTTGATGCAATATGACGACGATGACATGATGGCCCCCTATGTGTTGGGGTCACAACTCAGCGGTAAGCCAGTTCCGCAATATTGGGCACGTGGGTTGAAATAGGCAGGATTGTTGGGGCTCATTAACATGCCACACTTTGGGCGACTGTCGGAGTTCAATGCTTGTGTGAAGCAGGTGTTGGCCTGCTTCCATGGCAACACATTGTGGCTGGACAGATCGATTCCAGTCACTGTTGATTTGATTGCTAAGATTATCGGGTTGCTGAAGGATGGGGTAGACCCTTCGCAATACTTCCGAGGGAAGGAAAACGAAAAAAATAGGGCATCACAGTTGGTCCAGCACTACGCATTGGAACGTGATAGCCGCACTTACCGCATTAGCAATATCAAATATAAGGCGGTCCTTACCGACGTGAAGATATTGTGTTGCAAAGTGGTCCGGAAGAATCAACCCAACTAGTGTAATTCGAGGGTCGTGGCGTGTGTAGCACAGTGCGCGAAAGGTGTACAGATGAACTGGTCATTATTTTTGTTGAACCAGTTGGAGGAGGACGCAGCAGTAGTCCAAGATGGGAAAGCGTCATTCGCATACAATTGGCTCCTCATTTTGATTACACTTGTCGCCTGGAAAGAGCCTGACACTTACCAGGGGATGGAGTTTGATGCTGCGAAAGAACGTAAGAGTGCACGGTATCAGAACTTGTGGTGGGTACAAGAACCCGAGCGCCTTAGAGAATGTGCAATGCAGTTCTGGCTTTATTGGGAGATGCTCCAAGATGCAGTGACCAAGGTGCCTCACTTATCTGAAGAAACCGTGGCAAAGTACAAGCAGATTGTGCTGTTTGCAATTTGGCCTAATGCCATTCATGTGCAGGCAAGGTGCGACCCGGTAAAGAAATGGCTGCTAGCACACTATAAATTAGCCGAGGAGGAGCTAGCGGGCATCGTCAATGATTGGCAGTTTGAATGGCAGGAACTTGTTAGTCTGGAAGAGATTGAGTTGGGACCTCAAGTGACGGGCCCAAATGATCGATTTCCTACGCAAGACCAGCAGAGTCACCATGACTCGAATCAGGAGTCAACACAGACACCCACGGATGATGATATCGACCGTGAGCTTGAGGAAGGCAGAATGAAGGTGCGTAATGAGTATGCTACAATCAGTGGGGCCTCTCCAGCAACAAAATCGCAGTTGGGATGACCTATACTGGTTGTCACCAATGTAACCAATATGATATCTCAAGCGATGATAGTGAAGACGGAAGCAGGATTCAAAGAGGTAAACAGTCGCCTTGATTCTTTATGCGATGTTGTTTCATAGCGAGTGTTAGAGATGGCAAGTGGGTAGGAAGTTGGCACAATTCGCACTGAGCCCTGGGTTCGGAACGTCAGTATTCCCCCGACTGCAATTGTGACTGACAACGAGGCTCTGCGGGCCTTGCTGCAGTAGTTAGAAAATTTGACCATTAACATCTATGAGATGCCTACAAAGGAGTTAACAAACGTGCAAGCAGTTTCCAGCCGAGAAATGGAGGACAGAATACAGGAGGTCAGCGGTAAATGCCTGCAATTACAGGAACACAAGGCAGCGACCCAGCAAGAGGTTGCAGAGTTAAAGGGAAAGGCCGTTGAGGCGATGAAGGTGGTTAATGAATTGGAGGACAGGCTCGAGGAGCTGATGGCTGAGAAGACTAGCATTGTAATAGAACTCAAGAAGGAGCAGGATCGATGGTAGAACGAGCTGTCATTTTGGACAACAAAGTGCGGTTGGAGGAGGCAGTCTCTGAAGCCTATCAATATGTTCTCAATCCCACCATGTAGTTGGATCCGGTGGTGCAAGCACACCGACTTGGGGTTGTCATCGCCCAGTTACAGCATGAAAATGAGGAATTAACAGACCTATTGAACCTGGGCACACCCGACGAGTAGGTGGATGCACGGAAACACGCCATTGAGGAGGCGACAACATAGATGGGAGAGCTGGAACAGACAATGACAAAAATCATGGCAGACATTACGTAGTTTTAGGGCAGCATTATTCAGGACGAACAAATAGAACAACTGACCAAGCTGCGGCAAGAAGCTGAGGGGCAGTTGGCAACATTGAAGGCAGCGATGTGAACGATGCCGCCAATGGCTTAGGTCACCAAATCAGCCAAACTGAAAGATTTGCAGTAGCGCGTCACAAAGGCTGAGGAGCGTTAGAAAAAGTGTAGCGTGTAGCTAGAAGAATTCTAGGATATTGGCAGCCAGTTTTTGCTTAAGGCAAGTTCCGCACTCCAGGTTGTGCAGGAGGGCCACCAGCAAGTTGCTATGAAGCTGAGTGAGCATCCATCCGCGTAGGATGTGACAAACAGTCAGGCGATGGCTGCAGCAGCAAAGGAGTAGGTCACGGAGGTTGATCAACAGTACAAGGAATTTAGGTTGAATACCAATGAGTACACCATGTCTTCCTAACATGGCTCAAGGGTGAGCCACAAGATTGTGTTGGGGGCTTGTTGGTAGGCGGTTTGGTGAGTCAGTATCGTAGCATTGCAGACGTTGCGCAAGGAAAAAGATATTGTGGAAGGAGGAAAGCAGCGCACAAGGAGACAAGTACTTTTTGTAGTTTTGGGTCATTTGGACCGTAACATATGTATTTTGGGTCATTTGGACCACGTCATAGGCATTTTGGGTCATTTGGACCACATTATGTGGGCTTTGGGTCATAGTTTGGTAAATTTTGTTAGAAGTAGTTAGGTGGTTTCCTAAGTGGACCGTAAATGTAAAGGCGCAAGCCTATAAATAGATGTAGGTTTGTAAGTGTTGAAATAATCTATGGTAAGCATGGTTGAATCTTGATATCTGAGAGATCTTGATCTGAAGCTGAAGACTTAGTATTTTGTTGTATTTGGGTTTTTGCGGAGATAATATGATGTGACAGTGTTTTTAAGCAAAACCTTTGTGTCGTTTCCATCTTTATATGGTAAATTCATTATGCAATATGACTTTGTGAATGATGCGATGTTTCCTTCCTGCGATTAATGCTTTACTGTTATATCTGTTGCATATTTATGGCTCTGTCAATGATGAGATCTGTTGAATGAAGTCGCAATTGTGCTTAATGCCTGAGTTGAATGCTTAGATCTAATCCTGAATGTTGCAATAAGTTAATCAATTGATGCACAACATCCTCCTTCATTCGACGGAAACATGGTTCCGTCAACTCTCCCTTGAACATCTCGGGTGAGACCTAATATTCTCTGCAGGTGTTGCTGGATAGGGTAAAACCTATCTGGGCCGGTGCTCAGGGAGATCCTGGTGGTTTGGGTGTCAACCGTGTAGGGAACCCCTATCGACTGGGTTTGCGTCAACAAATCCCTCAGTAGCCATTTTCACCATTTTTAATCTTCCTTGGGAAGTGTGAAACTGCCCAAAATGCCTGCACTGTCAAGGTGATCCCACCAGGCTCTCTGGGAGGGGGTTAATATGGTAATAGAAAATGGCTATATCACCCCCTCCATGCACAACGCCCTAGGTGAACCAGTCAAATCTCACCCCTGCTCTGACAAGCCATCTGACAGGCCAAAACTGCACTAGGATAGCCAACTGAGGCTAATAATCACTATAACTGCCTGGAACTAAAAACAGACTATCTCATTGGACTCAGAGAGCCCAAATCCATCTAATATGTGTACTCATACACCATATAGATCTCTGCATTATCATATACAATATCCAACATGTCCAACAGACTAAATAATAATAATCTGTAAAAGTGCTGAAAAGCACAAATCATCATCATAAGCCTGAAACCACTGCATAGAACCACCTGGTGACCTGTACCAAACCATATAACATATCTCTGCATCATCTGAGGTCTGCCACCTCATGTCCTATAGTTTACTTTTGGTCAAACTAGGTTTGACCAAGTCAACATGACCAATAATATAACTCAGGATATCATCAAAGCTGCTGCAAGGTGCCAAAGGTTAAAACATGCTCTACAATTCATTCAAGTAACAATTATAACAAGAAGTAATCAATTACTGGTGATCTAAAACCAAATATATAAGGTCATTAATTATTATTATTACTTAGACCATACTCACTTCACAGTTGTGATCAATTTGCTAGTGAAGGATGAGGGCTAAAAATTTAAAAGGCTGGGCTAAGGGTTGACTATTGACTTGACCTTGTGACACTTTAGAAATGGAAAGGGAATACACACGGGGGATGGCAGTGTCTCACAAATGGGTGAGTTGTTCAAAGAGTGCTTATTCAACTTAGGCACCATGTCTACTTTTATAAAAGATTATCCAAGTTCATTAGGATCCATTGATTTCACCTTATGGCCTTTTTGGCCTACATAACCCTTCAGATCTCAGGTGTGCTAAGAAGCACAACTAATTGCAGCTTGCATCCAGGGCATTTTTGTACATATACATAAGGTCAACAATCTTTTAGATATAGAATTTAGGAACCATTTCTTTTTAGACCTTTCTTATACTCTTCAAGGAGTATTTATAGCTTTCCATTGCTCTTTCCCTTTACTCACGTGTGTTGAGAAACACATTCTAGAGTTTACAATTTCCATGGGCGAATTTACATAAGTTTCTGTAAGTAGTACATGAGCTTTAAGTTTTATCCAACACATCTTAAGTGACTAGGGGGACTTCGTACCAGTGCCAAACATCGGGACAACCAACCAAAATGATTTAGGACTACAATCCAACTCGCCAAAGGCAAGTTCTGTCACCAACTTAGAGCAGAGACACAATAAACAGGGAAGCTCATCCAACACAAAGGCTAAAGCGGGGGAAGTTCCTCCATGCCACTAGTCAAGTAGTAAGTCAGGGTGATAAACAAATTGGAAGGTAATGGATGGGTGAAGACAGTGAATAATGAGACCAACACTAGCAAGCCAAATATGGTGGGAATGATCACCTATATTCTCCCTAGGGAGGGTAAAACCAATGAGTATGGATAGTGAACTTCTAAGTCTAAGTGGGGACAATATAATACATATCAACCATGTACACATATCTATATGATTGCCAGATCATGATACTAAATGCTAAGACATGCTACAAGAATGAATATAAAAGCAATATAACCATAACACCAAAATATACTTGTTGAGTCATATACCTGAATGCACATAATATGAACCAACATTTGTCCTCTAAAACTGCTGCTGTAACTCTGGGCAATACTGACTGCTATGTATAAATGGCTACATCGGTCATCTTTCTGAGTGTCCTGAAACTCAGTCATGGCATGGGGAACAAAATTGTTGTCCATAATAATATCATGATCCATAATAGATGATCACCTTAGCATGTCAATGTAAGTGAACTAGCTGAAAATTGTATTGGATTAAGAAAAATGATGTATGGTAGCTCAGCTACAATACATGTGATAACAATTCCCATTATTCCATGTTTGCAACGACTATTCAGGTGCAAAAAGTTAGCGCAATTTATGGATTACCATGCATGGAACATAAGTCAAGATGACATTATTCGAATGCCTGCAGATGGTTCTACATTTAGATATATGGAGGGAAAATGGCCACACTTTAAAGAAGAACCTCCTAATGTTAGGATTTCTTTGGCAACAGATGGTGTCAATCCATTTGTAGAGATGAAATCTATTTACTCAGTGTGGCTTATTTTTGTTATCAACAATAACATTCCTCCATGGTTGTCAATAAAGAGGGAGCACATAATGTTGGCAATGATTATTCCAGGTATGTGTCTACAACATTTTTTTTTAATGTAGTGGCATCTCATTTGTCGTATTTTGTTGCATAATGTCATATATATATTTTTTCTTTTTCTCTTGTGTATTATTTATATATCTAAATGGTTGTAATAGTTATATATTTTATATGTTCAAATCAATCAGGTAAGTACCAAGTTAAATATATGAATGTATATATCGAACCTCTTATTGACGAGCTACTAAAGCTATGGAATGGAATCACTATGTATGATGTATCTAGACCAATACGACAAAGGAAATTTCAATTCCATGCAATGCTTGTATGGACAATACATGATGCCCCAGGGTTAACCCATTTTTGCGGTTTGTAATTATAACGTCCACTTTAAGAGTATTTAATTTTATGAAGTTGATATATTATGCATGCATGTTTTTTTAAATAATCCATTCATTTTATATAATTATAATTGGCATAGTTAATCCATTTCTTTATGTAGGTCTTCAAACAAAGAGAACATTTGCATGTCTAGTTTGTGGTCCTAAGATCAAATCTCGTCGTTCAATTTTTTTAGGAAAGGAGGTGTTTGATGAGTATAGGCACTTCCTCTCTAAGAATCATAGGTATCATACTACCAAAAAACATATATTCAATGGGAAGCAAGAGATTGCGTTAAAACCACAGAGAATGAAACCTCACCTATGGAAGTTGCAATATAATCGAATTCGTCAAGGTACGTATGGATCAAATTGTCTATCTATCATCATATATGAAATGTTTTGATTTTTTTTACTGTGTGTTGTTTACTGTAATTGACATTGATTTCTATAATTTCTTTATAAACTATGATTCATGATGGCCTTCGTGATCATGAAGTCATTAATGGGATTCCACGAGGAATGAAAATTTATCCTAAACAATTCAGTAGGTTACCCTACTATGAGCACCTACAAATTGCTCACATGTTTGATACAATGCATATCGGAAAGAATGTGACTAAAACATTATGGCAAATATTGGATGGAAGGAGTGACAAAGAAAAAAATGTCAAAATTTGCAATGAAATTCAGGAAGCCAACCATGCAATGAAAGATGTCATTCAATTACATAGCAACGAATACCAAATTAATATAAACTCACTTACATGGTTGTTAACAGAGCAACAAAGTAATGTTGTAAAATAAGTCATGCAAAAAATTAAATTTTCCACCGGATTTTGTTCGAACATGAAGAATATCATAACAAAGAAAGGTGATTTTGCGGGGGTGAAAACGCATGATTGGCATATCTTCATCAAGGTAATTATTATGGTATATATATTGCTATATTTTTTTATTCTAGTGCATATTGTTGGTATTTTTTTGTCTACTTTTTGTAAAAAATAATGAAACGATTTTTATATTGTTATAGTATGTTCTACCTCTATCTCTCTTGGACAACTTCGACAACAATGCCAAACAAGTTATATATAATCTTGGAAAATAAATGAGGTAAGTAGTGATATTTTGCATGCATAAAGTGTTTGTTTAATTCATTGTAGAACTTATATTAGACATTTGTTTACTAATTGTTATGTAATATAATGCCTTATTTTTGTTAAATCTCGTGATTTGTTTGCATCACTTGTAGATGGTTGTCATCTAAACAAATCCATAAAGAAGATATAAAGTATTGGAGGAGAGAAATTCCTTGTCTCATGTGTGAAATGCAAAAGCATATACCTTCGGCATTTTTCAATGCACAAGAACACTACCTCATACACTAAGTTGAGGAGATTGAATTGTGTGGACCCGTACACTCAAGGTCCATGTGGATGGTTGAGAGGCACTTGAAATTTTTTAAGGGTTTGGTTAGACAACAAGTACGTATTGAGGGTTCTATGGTGGAGGGATTTATGGTATACCAGAATATGATGTATATTAGTGAATATCTTCCTAAATTAGCGTCAAAGCTAAATTTAGGTCGCATTTGTGATCCAGACTCCAATAACAATTTCGAAGGGGAGTACATGAAGGGGAAAGGTAGATCGAGGAAGGTGAAAGTAATTATTAGCTAGTGGAGATTAATTATAGTACATTTGACTGTTGATTTTTATGTATATATACTACTTATTTCATTTTTAATATTCAATATGCATCAATTAAAAGCGTATACCGTGTTAAGTGAATATACATTTGTACTAAATTTTAATTTTATTTTCATCAAACATTTGGTCAAGAGTGGGATGCACTTCATTTATACATCACAAACAATCTTGATTGGATGAAGGTATGGATTGAACGATGTGAACAATCTAGTCATGGAATATCATGGGAAGGTGTGGCTTCATTAGTTAAAGTAGCTCACCGCATTGGAGATACCAATCTTACACAAAGGGAAATCGATTTAGCATATGGTTTAAAAGATAAGCATGCAAGCATATTAATTAGCCATACTATTTAATTTTTTTGCAAAAAATATTGATGTACACATTGAATTTTTTCCCTACAGAGCATAAACATGCACTTAATCATCAATTCTTGATGTAATTTTTACGTGTATGACTTTTTGTAGGTAAAACACCATAAGGCTATGTGGTGCAATGGTTGTAAATTTCACATCAAAAAGTTGGATGAAACGAAGAAAACATCAGATTGTGGGATAACTGCAGTATTTGGGGTGACCAATGTTTCCTCTAGAAGTGACATATTTGAGGTGACCAATGTTTCCTCTAGAAGTGACATACATCCAAAACTCTTAGAAAATTGATACTATGGGTATTTGGAAGATATTATTCAGTGTGACTTTAACTCCTTCAAATTAGTTATGTTCATTGTCAAATGGTACAAGTTACGATTGAATCAATGGCATCCCGATAGAACTATTATTGAAAATGATAATGGATTTACCATGGTTAACACAAGGTTGTTTGAGCCAGGAATGGAGCCCTATGTTCTTCCAAGCCAATGTGAACAAGTATTTTACTCAGACGTTCCAGGTAGAGGTGGTTGGTCATTTTTTGTGAGACACGATCAAAGGGGAAGGCCGGTAAAGTATAATGTAGAGGAAGATAATGAAGAGAGTCTTGAAGAAGAAGATGGCATTGAGGATGATCAACATGAGTTAGATGATAATGTTCTAGATGAAGATGTCGAAGAATTAGTTGAATCAGATGATGTAGCAGACAATTCCTATGAAGATGATATCGTCAATGACATGATGATCGAAACTAACATCGATGACAATGATGATATGGCCAATCCTTACAATGTTGAATATGGATCGGATGATACAAATGATGACTTGGATGAAGAAGATGATGAATTTCATTGAAGTGTATGAGGTATGCCTTAATATATCTACTGTATATATTTTGAATTAATATTGCGATAGAATTATTGACTTTTATTGGTATGTATAAATTAATTGTTTTTAAGATTTTTTTTGCCATTTTCTTGTATGTTGGCATATGTTATAAGAGACATTGCATCTTAAGTATGACAAAACACAATAAATTATTTTTTTGTACATAGATTTTGTCGAGTTATGGGGAATTGAGAATGACGTGAGGGGGGGGGTTCTGATGAGCTTCCACCTTCACATGGTTGGACTTGTTTAGTAGAGACTATTAAATTATTCTTGAAACAGAGAGAATGTCGGTAAGGCATAAGTGGCATCATAATTTGAGACCTACCTTATAGTAAGACATGTGATAAGGAAACTAGTCTCTAGACACAAGATCATAATTGCAATGGCTTTCCTTCTAGATATAGGGACAAGGAAGCATCTACATCACATTAGATTGGCCATATACAAATAAATATGCCATAATTTGATATTATGTCTAACCATCCCAATGGAATTTTGTGAAGGTTTATACATAATCCAAATACCTGGGCTACTTAAAATTACAACATTGTAGAATATTTATCCTAGACCCCTTGCATCATGCTCACTTTAGAGTTTTTTTAGATATTCCCACCATAGTGGAAGGAAGTTTTAAATGTTATTGGTGGGGTTAATTCATCAAATTATCATTTGATAACATTTGAATTGGACTACTCCAATCATAGAATTTCCCATCACATCTCTTTTCATATGTAGTATATTTGCATGACACTAGTATATTCAAAAATGTGGTAAATGCAAAGGATTAAACTTGTGTTATGTCCATGTTATGTTGAAGTTCCCTAGGATTTGTTGAGATAGTTCCTTATTCTATAATGTTTAGAGATTTTGATGGCCATTCCTTTAAACCCCATGGCATTATTCCATCCTTCCTAGTCAAGATTGGGGCAAAATCCATGTTGATTGAGGTTAGTGCAATTGATTCAATATTATATTAAAATTTATTATTGTGGCATAGTTGGACATATTCCATGATGTATATCATGTAATCCATGTCTTGAGTAATTAGATTTTCCTTGTTCACTTTTAACAAAAAATACAATGGATAAATGTTATATTGTTGTGTATAATATTTCCAATGAGCCCTCATTTTTCCAATTTCAATTATGGATGTTTAGTCTATGTAGGGCACAAGTTGCAGCACACAACCTCCTCTATATGCACACAAATTTGTAGTTGTGACTTCATTGATAAGATTTTGTTCTAAATCGGATGTTATGGAAAATATTTGTAGACATAATTCTTCTATCACCCTTAATACATGTTCAGTGTATCCATTAAATCCATAGTGCACCTCATCTAGATCTTGTTAACATGCAATTGGATTCAGTTTGACCTCGTTTGACTTGTTTCAATCACCTAATATTGTGTCCTTTGGGGAGGCCATGCCTATATTATTTTTGAGTTATAAAACTATCCCATATTAGGAAAGTATATGTTAAATCTAATTGGGTCAATTTTCATAAGATGCAAGGACAATTTCATGCAATGCACATTTATCATGCTAATTATTTCACCTTCATTTTGATATGATATTTCATAACCCAAAAGGCATGCCTGGTCACATACTTGACCCCGCATATTATAATTTTCATCTGATTAAACAACATTGGCATGGTTGGACTAGACGCCAACGTTGAAAGTTAAGGGCCAACGTTGATTTTTTTTCAATTTGTGCTTGTATGGACTGAAATTTGGAATGGTTAGACTAGATGCATGCATTGACAGTGTGGGAGGGTTTCCGAACTCAAACATAACTCGCACAAACAATTCACCAATCAAACAACAAACCTATAGAATAATCAATGCACTAAATGGGGCCAAAGTTTAAACATTATGGCAAATATTGGATGGAAGGAGTGACAAAGAAAAAATTGTCAAAATTTGCAATGAAATTTAGGAAGCCAACCATGCAATGAAAGATGTCATTACATAGCAATGAAGACTAAATTAATATAAACTCACTTACATGGTTGTTAACAAAGCAACAAAGTAATGTTGTAAAAGAAGTCATGCAAAAAATTAAATTTTCCACCGGATTTTGTTCGAACATGAAGAATATCATAACAAAGAAAGGTGATTTTGCGGGGGTGAAAACGCATGATTGGCATATCTTCATCAAGGTAATTATTATGGTATATATATTGCTATATTTTTTTATTCTAGTGCATATTGTTGGTATTTTTTTGTCTACTTTTTGTAAAAAATAATGAAACGATTTTTATATTGTTATAGTATGTTCTACCTCTATCTCTCTCGGACAACTTCGACAACAATGCCAAACAAGTTATATATGATATTGGAAAATAAATGAGGTAAGTAGTGATATTTTGCATGCATAAAGTGTTTGTTTAATTCATTGTAGAACTTATATTAGACATTTTTTTACTAATTGTTATGTAATATAATGTCTTATTTTTGTTAAATCTCGTGATTTGTTTGCATCACTTGTAGATGGTTGTCATCTAAATAAATCCATAAAGAAGATATAAAGTATTGGAGGAGAGAAATTCCTTGTCTCATGTGTGAAATGCAAAAGCATCTACCTTCGGCATTTTTCAATGCACAAGAACACTACCTCATACACTAAGTTGAGGAGATTGAATTGTGTGGACCCGTAAAGTCAAGGTCCATGTTGATGGTTGAGAGGCACTTGAAATTTTTTAAGGGTTTGGTTAGACAACGAGCACGTACTGAGGGTTCTATGGTGGAGGGATATATGTTATACCAGAATATAATGTATATTAGTGAATATCTTCCTAAATTAGCGTCAAAGCTAAATTTAGGTCGCATTTGTGATCCAGAATCCAATAACAATTTCGAAGGGGAGTACATGAAGGGGATCATAAATATATCGATAAGGTCCTATTATTTTGATTCTAAAACCTATAAATTTTCTCACTACTATATATAAACTATAGTTTGAATTCTATAGTATTTTATTGAATTTTTAAAATTGATGTTTTTCAAAAACCTTATTGGTTGCAGGACGTGACGTCATCCTCGATTTTCCCTTCCTAGGAGGAGGCTGCGGGTTGACGTCACGTCCTGATTTGACATCTGCTCTAACATTTGCTTAATTTCTTGCACCATCTGTGATATATGTCCCTGCAGTGGACTCTACAGCGATATCTGTCCCTGCAGTGGACTCTACAGTCTGCATTCGATTGCTGGCTCTTGCCACCTACACGGCCATGCAATTGATCGTTGGCTCTTGCCACGTACATGGCCATGCAAATTTTCCAAAGGCTGATATAAACTACAACTTTTCTTCTATCTGACCTCATGTCGTGGAGGGAGGGGAAGGCATTGGCAGGATTCTGGTTTTCAGTTGTGTTTGAACTCATGCCGGTGGCAGGTGGGGAAAGCATTGGAAGGCTTCTGGTTTCATCGTTACTTTCTTCAAGTATTGTTGTTCCTGACCCACTTCATGTACCGTTGCAGCTGGAGAGTTAGTGGACGAGCTAGTCATTATCCCAAATGCTAGTTTATTTTTGACCTCTTCACTCTTTTTCCTGCAATGCAAGTAAGTTCTGTATGCAGCTGTTTGGTTGCAAATATATGTTGTAAACACTATGAGGATGTTACTGAGTACACTGATGAGTAGTGATTAATTGTCCAACAGATTCCACGCAAGCACAATGTCTTGTTGCAACTAATTCAAAAAACCATAAGCTGCATGTCCTCTTAGAGAGTTTATGGACCCTTCCTTTTCTCAGCTTCATCC